>OY720155.1:19503631-20103631 GCA_963082725.1 Pedicia rivosa
TTATAATAATATTCAATTTCGGTGGAATGTAACCATGTTGAAATGATTAAATTTATGGTGATCCCAGTCAAACCCCAGAGACAATCTTACACAGTAAATTGGTAGGGGTAGATTTTTTTTGTCGTGATTGTGGGAATTTGACAGTAGGGTGTTTTTATATAAATCTTATGTTGTTTAATTTTTTTCCCATATTAATTTGAATTACGTTTTTTTTTTTTTCAAAATTCTTAATAATTTTTTTTTTAAGAAAAAAAAAATAACTCTCGTTATTAAACTTGCTTGAAGAATAAAAAAAAAGGAAGAAAACTTTTAAAAGTGGCCTTTTGTTTGCCGGAGGGAATCATTAATTTGTTATTTGTGGTTTTCATTTTATTCATTTTATATTTATATTTAAGGAACTTCACTTATTTTTCTCTCAATTAATAAAATAATTATTATTAGAAATTGAAAGGTTTTTCGTATTAAATTAGATTAATATTTTTGTTAGGCACGTTTTGTAATAATAATAAAAAAAACATTATTCATTGGCTGGTAAGACTCCCCTCTTTTTTAATATAAAATTTGGTTCCTTTACTTTGTAAATATATGGACGAATAGACAAAATATAAATCTGTATATGAAATATTTTTTTTTAATTGAATTTTTTACACTTACTATCAAGCGTCAGGACAATGTCAGACTATTTATGTGAAAATTGTCCCTTGACTTCATTCATTAGGATTTTAATTAAAAATTCTAACATTAATATTAGATTAAATATTTCGTCATCATTTTACTTCCGTTTAACATTTTTTCTATTTTTTTTTTCTTGCGTAAAATTATGGTAGAATTATGACTCAACAGCAAAACGTCAAAATCAGATCATTTTATTTTTTTCACTTTATTTTATTGAAAGGTATATTAGCATACATAATTGAAACTCACTTTATATTCATCGTTGACATCACATATTGTTGAATTTAATCTTTCCACATGTATTGGACTGGCAAATAATAATAGTGGTGCACTAAATATTGCACCTAACAATGTTAAACCACATAATACAATTTTAGCACGACGTACCGTACACATTGTTTGTCTTTTTAATGGATATAAAACAGCAATAAAACGTTCAACAGTAAATGCTACAACAAACCAAACCGATAAAAAACTACACAAACCACTAAAATATGTAAAAAATTGACAAAATTTATCACGATTATAAATATCAATATCCACAAAATTTAACCATGATATAAATAAACCAATTAAAAAACATGTATCACTTATACCAAGTGCGGCCAAATAATAACTTGATGATAATTTTCTTAATTTTGTTTTAAAAAATACAAGAACTGATAATATATTTCCAATACTTCCTGTAAATACTAATACTGGTGTATAATAAAAGGTTAAATAATCGCCCAATTTTTCAGCAAAATTTATTATAGCTGATGTAGGTTCTTGTGGTTCATACTGTTCTGTTGTATTCATTAACACATCTGAATTTATTACAAAATTTGGTTGTTCATTATTATGATCATTTGGATATTGTATTATTGAATTACTATAAGTTGTAAAATTATTAACTTCCATTTTTCTTTTCTACTCTTCTTATTTTTTCACTATTTTTTCAAAACTTTTCTTCATTTAACTTTTTTCCTTTTTTTTTTGGTTTAAATTAATTTTTATAATTTTCATTTATTTATTTTTTATTATTTTTCTTAATTTTTAAGTCTGGAAAGGGTAAAAGGGAGGTAAAGGGATTTAAATAAAATATCATTTTGTAAAAGGGCATATATAATTAGGGTCCAAAAACTTGAACATTAGTCTGGCACAAGAATTTAGGATCACAAATTAACATTCTCTTCGAACCAAAAAAATTACTAATTCATCAAACCGAAATTTAAAATTTGTAATATTTATCTCGTAAATATTTGATGTTCATTGAAAATTTTCTACTTAAAAACGTCAGGTACAAAATTTTTGTACTTCTTTTGCATAATCATTAATATTTTGTAATTTATTTCCAATGATAATAAAATAAAGTGAACTCATTAATTTAAAAATTTTTGAACAATTTTTTTAAAAATAATTTTCAAAGAAAAGTGTAAAATGTAGACGCAATTAAATTGATTTCTTCTGTTACCAATATTCTCTATGAATAATTTATTTCATTATAAAATAAAAAGAAGAAAATAACGCGATTTTATTTAGTAAAAAGTAATTAAAGAGAAATAAATTTATTTTTTTCCAATACTTGTGAGAACAAACTTAATTATTTTTAAATTATCGATACCTAGAAAAAAGAAGTCTAGTTGCTAATGGGTGAATTGAAATTTTTTATTGATAAAATGAAGTTAATTCGAATAATTAACACGTACAACTTTAAATGAGCTTTTGTAGTTTTGTAATTTATTATTTATTATTTTCTAATTTTATTTAAATCATTTTATGGACATTATTTAAATAAAAGTATAAAATTTGTGCTGATCTTTAGAATTTATACGTAAATAGAAAACTTAAAATATTTAACGTTTAACATTTTATCTAGAATAGTTTTTTTTTTATTTAAATTATTAATCACAAATGCATCGTCCCACGAATTGGACAGTTTTGTGTTGCCCATCAAAAACAAAAATCTTCACTCAACCAAAATTTCACAGTTCACATTTTCACCAAAGAATAGTTTCGAATAAAATTTTTAAATGTTAAATTTATTTATTTCTTTTTTTTGAATCAGAATAATTTATACCGAAAAACCAACAACGTATAAAAATAAATTCGTATGAAAAATAAATAATAAATATAGAGACGAGAGAAAAATCTTTTTTGTTGTTTTTTTTTTTACATTTATGTTGACGAAGATAAATTTACACAAACAATTTTTTTTTCTCGCTAATTAATAAAATTGAATCTGATAAGCCCTTTTAGGGGAGAGGGTGTTTATTCTGTTAATCTATGACAATTCTCCTGTCACCACATTAATAAATCTTAAATTAGTTATCTTGTTATTTTTCTTCTTCTTTTTGATATAAAAACAAAAGTTTTAAGTTAAAGGAATTTTTAGTAATTTTTCTTTATAGAAAAACTAAAAAAAATTCTGACTAAAAAATTTAGTTTTTATTTAATAAAAATTATTTTTCTCTTTTAACAGAAATTTGATCACAAGATCGCGACCTTTCGATATCTTCATAACTAAACTATGATAACATAAATAAATTACGGATAGAATCCGTAAACTAAAAAATTTGTTAACTCAAAAAAAAATAATATAAGTTCTAATGTCAGTAAACGTTTCCTTAATTTTGAAAAAAATTCTTAAACCAAAATAAAATAAATAAAAGTTTATTCGAAATTAGTGAAATTACAGAATTATCATCAATAATATTTTCTAGCCAGATCATGAAAAGTATTTTTATTTAAATTTTAGATGAAAAAAATGGCCCTTTACGAAAATGATTTTTAATTTTTATTTTTAATGTATCAATCAGGTAATAATTTTTATGTCGTTTAGATTTGTTTAAAATTTAAAAATAAAATTTATTAAATTGAATCTTTAATTACATTCTACTATTTTTTTTTTATATTTTCTTTTTAATTTATTCACTTTTTATTTATTTTAAGTTTTTTTTTTATTCTTCTTTATTTAAAACAATTAGAATTTTAGGTTCATGTTTTCAAATGATAAAACAAAATTAATTTATTTTTGTCAATTTCATTCTAATAAAAATTCGTAGTAACTTCTTCTTCTTCTTCTTTTTCTTTTTTATTTAAATTTTTATAAATTTTAGAAATTCACTTTTTTTTATTTATTAAAAAATTAAAATATAAAATATTAAAACCCATTCACATATAATTAATTTTTAACTTTAAACTTTTACTAAAAAAAAGTAAAACAATGTTTTTAAATTAAATTTATTTGAAATTTTCTCGAATATTTATTTTGTTTTTAAATTCCAAATGCTCTCCAAATGAGAGATAAATATTTCTCATGTGTGAACGTCGGAAAAACACAGTAGAAACTGATGAAAATATTTTTGTTAAAGTTTAGTTTTGGGTACACTGCTGAGGGTTTAATTTGTCTGATTGTTATTTTTCTCTCGGTTTTTTTATTTTATTTGAATAAAATTTTCACGAGAGTAAAAGGAAAAAATGCGAAAAAGACAGAAGAGAAATTTTACTCCAACGTTTGTTTTTTTCCCCAATTCCATTCCTGTATTTTTTTTTTGTTTTCCTGGAATTACATTAATCAGATTTTTTTTTCTTTTGTGAATGGAAATAATTATAATTTAATTATTTTTGTATTAAATTAAAAATTTTATAATTAATACAAATTAATTCCCATAGATAATAATCTATGGGAATTGAGTTCAAGAAGTCAATTTAAAAAAGATTCTCTATAAATAAAAGAATATTTTTTTATGAGAGGTATTTTGTTTTTCTTCTTCTGTTTTCTAGCGGAGAGAAAACTTTGAAAGCTTTCAATGTTGAATTGAGAAATTGTCTTATTAGTATTGAAGAATCTTTTGCTGGTAAAACATACCTACAATTTTTCAAAGTAACTTTTGTGTTTTTTGTTGTTTGTAACGTCCCGTGATGTTAGTGTCGTAAATTATGAAATATAGATTTACATCAATAATGATATCGTTCAATTTTTTTTCTTTTCTTTTTTTTTAACAATTGTTTGTTTTAAACTTTTTCTTACAATTATAAAGTCTTTGCAATTGTTATATGTTGAAATAGGAAGTTTATTGTGTAATCATAATTATCCATTTTCTTTACGACTTTCTACATACAGTTTTTTTTTATTGAATGCTTTTTCTTTATGAATAAATACAAATATAGGTATGGTCAAACCTTTAAAATGTCCTTTATTTTAATTATAATTTTAATAGACGAAAATGATCTGCTTGTTTTTCTATTTCATTCGATACACTTTGAATATATTTTTTTCCTTTTTATGACAAAAATTGTTTACAATAATTATTTTGTTTTTCTCTTAAATAAATATTAAATTTAACATTATTTCTAGAAACAATTTTCTTTCATCCATTTAAAAAGAATAAAGTGAAGAAAAAGTTTTTTCTTTTTGATGAAATTAATTAAATATAGACGTCTGTGTTGCGCTATTTGTTCTTTATATAACCAGAAAAAAAAGAAAACACAACAATCTGGAATCTATTCATTTTAATTTACACAGAATCAACTCATTATTAATTATTTATCTTATCCTTTCACTTATTCCAAAAAAGTATTATTGAACAAACCAATTTGGGTTCACTTAAGTGATAATTGAAGACGTCCAAAATATTTCTATTCAATAAGAAGAAAAAATAGAAAATTATATTAATAGAAATTTCATCTCATTTTAAATACAATGAAAAGAAATGGTTCAACTTTTTGACTCGTTATTGTTGTTTTTTTTTTGTTATTTTAAAAATGATTTAGAATTACGAAATTTTTCTTCTTCTTTTTTACAGATGATGAGAAAATGGGGACACTTGATGCACTACTAAGTAACGCTTATTGTCGATCACAAATTTATCTATCAAAACAGATGGCATTTTTGCGTCCAGAATTAACAATGCCAATGTTTTCAGGTATGATATTTTTATTAACCTAATTTAATTAGAAAATCGTTGTATTATCACTTTTGAGAAATGTTTACTGTCTTGTCTTTGTGTTATATGAAACTTTGATTGTTCATAAAAAAAACATATATAGATAAAACTGAAAAAGGCAAAAGAAATTGATATGTTTGTTCTGATTGAGTTTATGATTTTTTTTTTACAGATCAATTTCTTTCTGTTTGTTAACGATACTTTTTTATTATCTTCTTGTTCTTTTTTTTTTGCTCTTATATAGAAATAACTCATAGATTTCAAACAGCTAGAGCTGAGGTACGTGCTTTATTGTTACAATGTCTTTTACCATGGCTAGAAAATATGGAATTAGTAGCAGCAAGTGTACCACCAGCTACACCACTCTCTTATATTATGGTTTGTTGTTTTTTTTTTTTATTTCTTATTGAAATCACATTTAGTTAAAATATTTTGTTCCTTTATCTTTGTTCCATAGTATTATCCTGATTCAGGAATTCGAGGAAGACGTGAAGGATCAGGTTCTACGGAAGCAACTGAAATGATTTTAAATAATCTATTTTATATCACTGCAAAGGTAATGATTCCAATTCAATAGATTTTCTGATATATTTCAATATTGAATAGACGTTTTTATTTTTGGGAAATTCTGTATGTGCTCAATTTTATTATTGTGAAAAAAGTAAATCGAAATAAGAATAAAACTTTTTCCATTGGGATCTAAACATAAATGTTTCAAAAGTCAATTTCACGTTAAAGTCACGCATAGGAAACGCACGTTCTGCATTTATAAAGAAAGAGAAAAAAATGAGAATAAATGAAATAAATTTGGTCATAAAACCGAATTTTTTTTTTGTTGGTTTAATTTTTTAGTTTACGTACAACACGTATCATATTCGGGTTATTATTTATCGTATATTTACCCAAGAATTTCTTTTTTTTTTGTCTCTCATATTATGTATTAATGGGCATCATTAGTATTAATGGAATATCTTTTTTTATATGTGAAAATTTACAAAGAGAACTTTTAGTGTTAACTTAACTTTTAGTGTTAAGTGCTTAACATAGTAATTTAGTAATTTTAAATTGAATTGTGCTGTGCTTAACCCTGATATATGTTCTCGAGTGAATAAACTTTTAAACTTTTAAAGTAAACCATCAAAAAAAAAAGATTGACTTACATCCCTCATTATATATTTACACGAACTATTTACTATTTACTAAATTTTTCGAAAAAAAAAAGAACAAGTTATAAATATGTACAAACATTTCCAAAATAGAACGAAGATGTTTGTTTTTACAAATACTTTAAAAAATATAAATTAAATACAACTAAATAAGCAGAACATAATAAAACTGAATAATCATACCACAAATTCAAGAAGAATTTTTTTTTTTGTTAATTTAATTAAAGTACCGCAAAAGGGTATTTTTCCTACCTGACTTATTCAATTTTATAAATTCATAAATTAAATTAAAAATGTTGGATTAATTTATATAATTTTCTCTACTAAAAATAAAAAAAAAAAATTCTTACAAAAACCTCAACACTTTTATTATGGTTGTTGTTTTTGTTGTTTTTTCTTTTTTTTTTCTAATCCGTTCCATTTATTCAAATAATTTTCAGTATTAAAAATATTAAATCTTAGAATTTATATTTCTTTTGTAAATTCTTATGCTTTCTTATAAAATTATTTACTTTTTAAATATTTAAATTAATTTTCAATTTAATAATAGATTTATATAAAGAAATGTTAAGATGAAGAAGAAGAAGTAAAAAAAATACCCTCAATTGTTTAATGTGGTTTAATCTGTCTTTAATGTGAAAAATTTAATTTCTCTCTTTTTTTTTTAAATTAAATGATAAGTTAATGCGCTACTTGCACTACAATCATAAATGATAAGAAAAATATTAAATTGTTTTTAATGTTTAGTCAGGCTAAGATATTAACCCCTGATTAAATTTTAAGTAGGGTAAATGTTTATAAATTATGAAAGTATTTTTGGCCTTCTGTAGAATATTGTTTTTTTTTATTAAGATCATTTTTAAATGAACTTCGGCCCCGGACCTATTCAATACTGATTTTTACTGTCTCCATTTTTTTTATTCTTTCAAAAAAAAAAGAAAAAAAATCATCATTTTTTTCATATCAACGATCAAAATTTTCCTTTTTCTACCTATAATCATGATTTGTGAAACGAGGACAAAAAGTAAAAAAAAAAACGAACTAAATTGTTATTTTACACATTCACTTTACCTTAAACATTTTGGTAGTATGAAAATGAAAATGATGATCGATTTGTGTGTTGATTCGTGGACAAATTGGGTGTTAGTTCATATAAATTGGGAAAGGGAGAGGGGGGCTGAGTGTTTTAACTTGAAAATTTGGTTAAATAAAAATTTGTTTTCATAAAACTCAAATTGATAAATCCTTTTAAAGATAACAATTTGTTAATTTAATGAACAGTATTAAAAATTTTTCTGATTAAATATCTGATTAAAATTTCACATAAAATTTGCTCTTAAATGATTAATGAAAATTCCCGGTAAATATTATGAAAATTAACGGAAAACAGTAATAAAGTTATATTGAGCTGTTTTTTGCCTTTAGTAATTAATCTGAATATTTTTTTTTATTCAATACAAATGAAAAATAATCAATAATTTAAAAAAAAAAGTAATTTTGTATTGAAGAAAAACTTGTTTGTGTTTCTATTGATTGAAAAAGTTGTAACAAAATACATTTTGAAAATTGTTATTCTTTGTGAAAACACAAATAAAAAATTGTCAACTCTAAAAAAAAAACATTAATTATTTTTTGAACTGAAAATATTTTTAATTTATACAAAAACATTGATTATGATATTTGCATTAATATTCTGGGTTAAGCGTCCTGTATTATTTGAAGTTTTTTTCTTTTTTCTATGTAACGAAATATAACAAAAAAAATTTTCTTCTTTGATATTTTTTTTTTCTTCAAACTTCTTTAATATAAAGGGGTTTTTTCTGTTGGTTTCTCGTTGTTAACGTGACACAGTAATAAAATATTCAAAAAAGAAATCAACTACAAATCAAAAAGAACAAGAAGAAGAAGAAGAAGAAGAAGACGAAGAGAAAAAAGAATGAGTTCAAACAAAAGATATAATTTAAAATATTTAGACTACAGCGAAATAAGTTACATTTACAAATCAGAGAAAGTTGTATTATTTTTTCTTTTTTTTTCTTATCTTCTTTTTTTTTTGTTTTTATTGTTATTTTGATTCTTTAAATTTACAAAAAGATTTGAATAGAATTGATTGTGTAAATTCCTAGTTTATTTTCATGTAATTAATTATATTAAATTTTAAAAATAATAATAGATCAACTTTCATAAAGTTTAATACTTGACCGTAGAGTTTCTATTCACATTTATAATATCCAAATTATGTGTTGTTAAGAAATTCGATTAGTGAATATTATGATAATCATTAATGACGTATATGAATATTTTGAAAGTTATAACATAAATAATAAAATCAACAGTTTGCTGATTCACATCCCCGTGGAATAGAAGAACTTTGGGGTACATTATGTACATTTTGGCCAAATAATTTAAAAGTAATATTACGATATCTTGTCATAATATCAGGAATGGCACCAACTGAACTTCTTCCTTATGTAAGTTTTGCTTATAATATTGTTTTTTCTTTCTACATATACTTTTTTGTAATAACGATAACATTGTTGTTTCAGGCAAAAAGAGTTGCACTTTACTTAGCTAGATCCTGTCATGAGCGTTTTATGGACGAAATAATGACTGAATTGCAAACAGTTGAAACATTAAATTGTTTAATAGAAAGGACAGAAACCCCGCCATTTTATCGATTAACAAGTATGCGGAAAGCGTCAAGTCATTCTGATGGTAAAAAAATAATCACAATAAAAAAATTTCTATTTAGTTTTTTTTTTCATTTTTAATAATTATAATTTTTTTTCTGTTGTTTCTAGGTCCAGCAACTGGTACGAATGATTCAAGAATACAGGACTTAACGGTTGAAAAGGGCACTATCCATACAAAACGTCACAGCGGGGAAGATCCTATAAAAACTGGGTAAGCTTTAGCCTCATTAAAATATAATTTTTAAATTATAATAGACCGAAAAATGTAATTAAACTCTTACAAATTTTTGTTTAGAAAATAAAATGAATTGACGTAAACGAAGTTAATTATATTTGTTGGTGTGAAATTTTCAAGAATGCAAAGAAAAAAAATTGTTCATTTGTTGTGAATTATTTGGTATAACAAACATGTTTAATTTTTTGTCTCATTTAAGTGCTAACTCATTTTTTTCTCTTGCTTTACGTTATTGTAATTGCCAAAACATGCCAGGACATGCTTCATTTAACAAATTAAGATTCATGTAGAAAAAGGGAATGTCCCAGAGTATATTTATAATTGTTCAGACTTATAAAGAAACATGATTGACGATTATATATAATTTTCTCTAATTTATCATTGGTGTTCACTGTTAATTTATCCTTTATTTTATAATAATTCATATTAGGTAGAGGTGAATGTAAATAATATGATGTCAAAATAAAATTTATTTTAATGCAAAGGCATTATTGTTTCTTTAAGTTTCTTTATAACGTATTTTTATTGTTTTAAGCTTTTTTTGCGCATACCGTTAATGTTCTTAAAGAAAATATAAGTCTCTCCAAACAATGTCGAAATTTTATAATTTGAACTTTCAAGTTTTTTCATGACAACTTGTATCTATTTTTTTTTTTCGATTTTATTATTTCTGCAATTGTGTCAATTTTGTGATTAAATATTCTCTAAATAGTGAATTTATTTAATTGTTTAATAATTAAGCCTCAATATATTTATTTACTAACGGAGAATAATCAATCAATAATACTTTAATTATTCAATAATTTATTTATTAGTCATGATGAAAAAGTTCCTCCCTAATATTAAAATATTATTGATAAATAATAATTCTACTCTACTTGTTCACAACTATTCATTATTTATTTATCCAGATGTTCCTAATATTAAAAAAATTTCAATGCTAATTAAAATTGTCCAGTTTCACGAAACGTTTAGCAGATCGCTTAGAATTTTTTTTCGTCCTTTTCTTAGATTGTGTATTGTGACATCTCATTTAGTCTTATCTAGAATACTTTTAAAATTATGACGAAACTGACCATAAGTATTTAAAAGTAAAACAAGGTCGGTAAACATATAAACTTACACTCCTTAACATTCTTCAAGAGTTTGCCGGAACAAAATAACAAAATAAAGATCTTCGGTAAAAAAAAAAAAATGTGAATTTTTAACTTTATAAAATTTAATTTCAAACAATCTATTTAGTTCATTAATAAATATAATTTTTTTCTTAGAAACAAAATTCATGTCACTTTCACAAAAATTTAATTTTCTAACGAAATAGTGAAATAACTTTAACTTCTGAACTAATCAAACTTCTTAATCTAAAGCAATTAAGGTGTAATCTCATGATCACACTATTTGTAATTTTAAGCGTATACTAAAAATAGTAGTTATCTTACTTGACTAAAGTACTCTGCCTGTAATTGTTTTTGGTTTCAAATTTAGCTTTAGTTTTAGCTTTTTGTTTGAAATTTTGTTAGTTACAAAAAAAAAAAAATAACCAATCGATATTTTCTTGTCAATTTTGTTTTCAACAATTACTTTAATGTTCAGTTTTATACACTTTAGTTTTTTTTTCTAAAAATATATCTTTACACCCAAGTCTTTATTCTAAATTGACCCAGATTTACACTTTTGTGGAATGTTAACAGTCCCTTTTGTGTCATAATGGGGTGAAACAAAATATTATGCACATCCTTCTACTGTGTCTTAACAAAAACAGATTTTTCCTTTTGTTACTGAGAGCTGAAACTGAAACAAATAAAACTTTTGTAATTCGGTCTGTGTTGACATGATTTTTTCTTATTAAAATGATACTCAAAAATTGTTTTAATATATGGAAATTTCATGTAATTTTGTGAGGAAATACAGATTAACCCTTTTGAAAATTTACTAGTGAATATTTTTCTTTACTATTTATTAAATTTGAAAAACTTTTAATTTTTTCGTACATTAAATTGCTTTTGTTTACCTTGTAATTCCATAAATTTGCTTCCTAATGGATTTTAAAATAATCGATTAAAAAGATAAAGGGGAAATAGATTTTCTGTTCATCTTTTTGTTTATATTATCAAAATATTAGTTTCCAATAAAAACAACACCTTAGAGTTTCAATAACTTTTATTTAAAAATATCGAAGTATGTTCTCTCAATTTGTGGACTCCTGGTTTCAGTACTACGTTGTTTTTATTTAAACTAATTATTTGTGGTGGTTTTTTGTTGTTTATAAAATTAAATTAATTAAATTTAATTAATTATTTGATAATTCAATTAGGATTTATTGGCCTCAAAAATTCAAATTAATTAACTTATTAATTAATCGATTAATTTAATAATTGTCTTTTATAAATAAGGGTTTTCATTTAAATTTATTGTTATTAGTTTAAGTCTAAAACAAATTGGATTTTTACGCTAAAGGTTAAAATCATAAACACAATTCCATTTGGGTGTTTGATTTAATTTCTTCTGTTATTCCATTTCTCTTTATTTACTTTATAAATTTACAATTTACCTTGAAGAATTGTGAAAAAAAAAAATGTTTTTCCAAATTTTAACAATCCTGAACTCTGTCTAGAGACGACGTTATTTTGATCGTATTTTTTATTTTTTAACTAAAAGGAAAAAAAAAACAAGAACGGGTAATTTTTTGTTATGAAAAACTTTTTTTTTTGTATTGTTATTAATATCAGTCTTTTATGGTCAGACAGATTATAATTTTTTTAACGAAAAAAGTTTTTTTTAAAAAATACCTGACAAAACAAACAAATACAAAAAAAAAAATAGATTTATCAAGTAACATCTCAAAGGTGTCCATAACCCAAAACTGGAAAATAACAGCTGATGTATTCAAATTCTTTATTTATTCTTTTATAATAAAGTTTTCTTCTCATCGTTTTCTACTTTTTCATCTTTTTTAATATGATGAAGTGAAAAACACATAAATAAATATTTTTCGAGATACTAAAGGATTTAAACGCTGACAATTTCTTTTCTGGAATTAAACAAAATTAAAGTATACGAATTAATCAACACTTGTTTGAGTTTTTAATTTAAGGCATTAAATTGTTGAATATTTTATAATCTTTCATAATAACGATCACAAATATTCTAAATTCTTCTTAAGCTTATTTTTCTTTATTAAGGATTCAATACTGTGAGACTGTGACATACATTTCATTTTGATTATCTTTTATGCATTTTCTATTTTGTTTAGATAAAGAATTTATTTTATGATTCCATTTTATTTTCTTTTTTTATATTTTATTGTTTCATTTGTTTTTGTTTCAACAAATACAAATAAATAATTTCTTCATACATTCTTCTTTGAATTATTCTTTTCAAAGAAATAAAAATCATTATTAGAAGTCCTTTAATAAATAATTTAATTATTTTTTTTTTACATTTTCATAATTTTTTTTGTTATTTTTTCTAATTAATAATTTAATTTCTAATTACTTTTTTTTTCAATCAATGACGTCAACTTTTCTATTGTAAACTTTCCTCTTCGTACAATGTTTAATGTGTGAAGTTGAAAGTTTCAGCTTTACCTAATTGCAATAAAAGGGAGAATTCTTTGTTTGTTTAACAAAAAAAAACGAATAAAAAATAACACAAAAATTCATCCGTAAAAAAGCAAAATAAATGAAATGTTTACTTCGTTCTTCGTAAATAATTATCATTTAAATTAGTTTTTATATTGTTGTTGTATAAAAATGTAAAATTTAATTTCGTACAAAACTGTTATTATTCTCCATTCGAAAGAACAAAAAAAAAATACTAATTGGGAAGAATTTAAAATTTTTTCAGCGATCTAACTTTGTAAATAAGTCATTTATATTTATGTACTTTAAGAATTCAGTTTTGACCTTGTTTACTTTTGTTATTCTAATTTTTTTTTACAACTTAAAATTAAATAAAACAAACACAAATAGAAATAAAGATGTTTTTATGTCACTTTAATTTATTTGCGTATTTTTTGCGGTCTAATTGGAAATAAATTTTTAGGTATCAGGAGTCAGGTTTTAGTCAATTTCAATCTGAAATTCACAACGTTAAGGAAATGTGAATGTTAATAAAAATACAAAACCAATTATTTGTTGATGTTAATTAAATGCATGAACTTCTTAGAAATAGAATTATGGTTAACACTTTTTGCAACACAATTCTCAGAGCCTTATTATAGTTTTTACATAAAAAATCTATATGAACCCATGATTACAAGATTTATTTAAAATGCTGCGTTGGATTGCCACAATATTAAAGCAAATAGCTAGAATTAAATATCATAATGAAAAGGATTCACAATTAAAAAAAATCTAGCACCATTCAACAAATAAATTTTGTTGGTAAAATTCAGTTTAAATTATTTGATTTTTAATTAATAAGAAAAGATAAAACCAGATTATCATAATTTTCTAATAATATAAGTTTTCTCAAAAGCTATTTTTCAATAAAACATAACTAATTCAATTACAACAAAATATGAACTGTAAAGATCCCATATTTTCCTATTATTTGTTTGAATTTCAAAATACTGATTTCAGTTTAAAAAAACAAATCATGCCCAAATATTTATATCGTCCGAATATTATTATTAATGAATGAATTTTTGGCGAATAATTTTATAACGACCAATATTAATTAGAATTTAAATTATTGTAAAAAGCTGAGAAAAATCTTTAAATTTGTGTTGTACTTTTTTTTTTTTATCGAAATTTATATTTTTAGGATTCTTTTATGTTTTAAAAATCAATACTTAAATCTAAAGCTAGAAAGATTTTTTTGTTATACTTAAGAATACCCTTGAAATTTATAATATTAATCTGAGTTTAGCAGTGTCCTTTTGAATTCTTTTTTTTTTTTCTTTTTTTACAAATTTCACCATAATTATTCTATGGAATATTTTTTTTATTGAAATGAATGAACTTAAAATAAGGGTACGGGTAGGTATCAGAAACGGCATGGAATCTATTCATAATATTTTTGTTTACGAAAATGTTTTATGAATGAAGAGAAATTTATATTGATTTTTTGAAATAATTCATTCATTCAAATTAATTAATATTGAAATGAGTGAAAAGTTTTATTCTGTTCGATTAAATATTTCAATTAAAATAATAAGAATTTCTCATAGTTATTGTTTTTTTTTTTGCAATTTTTAAGGACTTGTAAATCAGATAGTGGACTTCGTTCTTTTTCTACCAATTATCGTCCACCAAGAGGAAGTGATAAAATTAGAGCGGCATCCGGACCATCGATTTTGCCAAGACCGGAAGATATTATAAATGATGACGTAAGTATTTTCTAGTTTTTAATTTAATATATTTTTTTTAATTTTAAATATATTGTTCTAAGCTGCGACAGGAAGAATCTTTCGAATTAAGGTCAGACCCACCGATTGCCCCACATCCATTACCTATGCCAGAATATGGGGGATATTTTGCGCCTTTAACAGAATTTTTACCTGATTCAAATTTGCCTATATCTGGATTCCATCGGTAAATTTGTTTTATTTTATAAACTTTAAAGCCAATGAAAATTAATATAAAAAATTGTGTTCAGATGTAATGTTGCTGTGATGTTATTAACTGACATTGTTGTTGATGGTATCCGTGAGCTAGATTGGACACTTCATGTTCCTTTAATGCTTCATATCATGTTCTTGGGATTAGATCACACAAGACCGATTGTTAGGGATCATTGCAAACAGTTATTGTTGAACTTATTGGTACAGATTTCTCGTAAATTATTTTCTTTTTTTTAAAACATTAATTTTTTCATTCCTATAGATTGTTTTAGCCGGTCACAATGATCATTTAACTGTTGCAAGAATATTATTAAACAGTCATACATCTAAACTCCAACTTGGAGTAACAGTTCCTACTTTATCTGTGATTCAACACAATTTTACTGAACCAAATCAAGAGTTCGATAGTTATTTGTTCGGGCCTCCTATGATACCTTTACTAGGAGGTATTGATGCAACTGAACTACCTAAAATAGTTACAGAAGAAAATGCTCCACCACAACCTGGCCCAACAATGCCTACGTCCCATGTGATAAAAAGTTTAATTCAATTTTTATCACAAAATAGTAGTCAACCACTTTGGAATTATGAAGATATAACAGCAAAAGTTTGGTCAATAAAATCAGCTGATCAAATTTCTAGTTTTTTACGTCATATTGTGAAAATATTTTCGGATAGTTATGCTCAAGCGAGAATATCGGAACGTTGGGCACAAACTGCTTTACAATTGGGTCTTAGTTGTTCATCACGTCACTATGCAGGAAGAAGTTTACAAGTATTTCGTGCATTAAATGTTCCAATCAATTCTAGAATGTTATCAGATATTTTATCTCGCCTAATTGAAACAGTTGCAGAACAAGGTGAAGATATGCAGGTACCTAAATGTTTTTCTATTTATATGCCATTTTTTGATATGCTTTATTAAATACTTTATTAAAACAAAGGGCTACGTGACAGAATTACTTTTAACTCTTGAAGCGGCTGTTGATAGTTTAGACTCTGATTTCCGTCCACTAGACGTGATGAAGGACATCTTTAAAAGCACTCCAAATTTAAACAATAAAGATGGTGTCAACATAACTCCAGGCGGTAAAAAAAAATCATATGCAAAGCGAACAGCAAACAAACTTTTTCATTGTCCTCTAATTTTTTTTTCTCTTCATTTATTATTTTGTTAGGATTATTCCTTTTTTTGTTTTTATTTATATATTAAATCTAATTTTTTTATTGCCTGTTTTAAAACTCTCGCAATTACTAAAAATAAGGAGAGAAAAAAAAATTAGGATAAAGTTTGACTAAAAAGATAAAAGGTGTTTTTATAAATAAAATTATTTTTAATGAAATAGGAAAAAAGTCACCATCTGGTGTGCCGGGATCACCCCAAACTGCCAATTATATAATAACATATGGAGGTCATGCACGGAGTACAAGTTACTCCGTCTCTTACTGTACCAGAAAATCTTCAAATTCACCCATTGATAAACAAGGTACGAAAAAAAATAAAAAAACATATTAAAATTAAAAATTTTAACCATCAACAAATATAAATAATAAAGTAAATTAACTTGAAATAATTAAATTATTATTTCCTTCTTTTATTTATTTCCAATTACTATTAAAATTATACAAACTTGAATTTCAATTTACAATGAATTATTTCAACAATAAATCATATATTTTCATTCCCAGAATTTTATTTTTAAAATAATAAATAAGTGAAGATAAAAAAAAACAAAAGTCTTTTATGTGTTCAAAACTTTTTTTTTTTTTTGCTACAGTAAATAAATAAAATAGTAAAAGTTTTATTCTGCACTTTAAATTTCATTGTTTCTTAATTGGAGAAAATAAATTTGAAGAAAATAAAGAAGATGACTTCAATAATAAAATTTTTCTTTTGAAATTTTTTTTAGTTGAATTACGAAATCGTACAGCAGCAATTGAAGCAGATCGAAATGCATCAAAGTTTGGTTCATCATTATCACGTTCACGTAGTGCACAAAGTCTAAAATTATTAGGCGATACAAGTAATCAAGATGATAAAATGACGATATTAGCTCAATTGTTTTGGTTAGCTGTGTCATTACTAGAAAGTGATTATGAACACGAATTTCTTTTGGCCTTAAGACTTCTTAATCGAGTCTTACATCGGCTACCTTTAGACCGACCAGACGCTAGAGATAAAGTTGAAAAGTTACAACAACAATTGAAGTGGGCTGGTTATCCTGGAGTGCATGCACTTCTCTTAAAGGTTTTTTTTTTAAATTTAATTTATAGTTTATTTTACTGATGATTTTTCTATTCAGGGATGCACCTACTCATCCACATATGAGCCAACAATTAGTTTGTTATCACAGTTTGCGCCACTTTTAAAGTAAGTTTTCCTTGAGTTGCATTCGTTTATTTTCTTTACATAATAAATGCTAATTTATTTTTAGTCTTCCCGTTTGTGATCCTACACAAAGTTGTGCATTTCCTATGAATGTTATTGCACTTCTTCCATATATGTTATTACATTATGAAGAAGCGAATGAAGTTTGTATTCGTAGTGCAGAAAATATTGATCAAGTTTCATCTGAACTTGGTGCAAAATTAGAGAATCTAGGAACAGTCATGACATTATATAGCCGAAAAACGTTTAGTAAAGACTCATTCCAGTGGACAAAATGTGTTGTCAAGTATTTGCATGACACTTACGCGCATATGGGTTAGTTTTATATAAGAGTTGCTTTCCTATTAAAATTAATAAACAAAAAAATTTCAGGCCTTCATATGCTAGCATTTTTAGTTGAAGTTTTAGAAAAAGGATGGCAACAGGTGCAACTCCAAGTATTAAGCGTCATACATTGTTTATTACATTACATTGATCTATCATCGTCACAAGCTCAGCCTATAAGTGGAGATTTATTAAGAGTTATTGCAAAACATTTGGATGTTAGACGAGTTTGAAATGAAATATGTCTAAAATTACTTTTAAATTTGTTTTTTTTTTTTTTTATTATGAAAGGGTCCACATTGGAAGGAAGCTTTAAAGATACTGAAGTTTATTGTTGCTAAAAGTTCTAGCTTACAAATTGTTCCTCAAGGACCTCCCGATATAAGTTTTTTCAAGAACTTTCATGGAAGTTACAGTGATTCAGAAGCTTCATGTAAAAAAGAACTGGCCGGAAGAACGATGGATTTCACATTTGATGTATCACAAACACCATTGATTGGTAGGAGAATTTTGTTGAAAACGGATAATGAAAATATGACGAGTCAACAAAATAGAAATGGTCAAGCCAATACATCTTATTTAGGTCACGCAGGTACACCAAATTCTCCACGGCGTAGTGCAAGTTTATCGCCGGCAGATACTGCACCGTTGAGTGGTTGGAAACGGCCATGGATGTCACAGGGAAGAGTTAGAGAGTGTCTTGTAAATTTGTTAACCACATGTGGTCAACGTGTTGGGTTACCAAAAAGTCCATCGGTGAGTTTAATAATGATATTTGGGAAAAAGGAATTTTTGATCTCGGGGCATGTGTAAATATATTTATTTTAGTGTAGTTCAATGCTCAAATTTTATTTGTCTGTGGTGTTATACAAAATTTAATAATTAATAAATATTTTTGATTATAATTTTCGAACTTGAGTTAGATTGAATGAATTGGATTGACATTTTATTTAATTGTGTTATGTTGAAATTTAATTATTATAAAAAAGGTTTTAATTATTTTTTTTTGTAAATATTTTTTAAACTAACATAACAAATTTACTGCTTCAATTAAAGGATGATGATTTCATAAGCTCAATTTGTTCCAAGGTAAAATATTTATATAATACAAAAAACAAAAAACTCACATAAAATAAATCATTTACACAAACAAAAGAACACTCAACTGTATCACATTAAAAAAAAAATACAAAGATAAGGCAAAACATAATTTTAAATTAATTTAGTGAATACACATTTTTCGCTTAATAAAAAAATAGCTTTATCCATGATTTACACCTTTTCGCTGATTTTTACAATTTTAATGGAACTAGTTTTTGTTTACACTAATATTTTTGATAATTTTTTGAATTCATAAGCAATTATAAGCTGGAAAAAAGAATCTTTTAACTCATTACTTTACAAAATATAAATAAATTTTACTTTTATAAATATAATTAGACTTTCGACAACATTATTAATAATTAATTAATAATAATAATAATTAATAATATACAAAAAAAATTACAATTTTATTCTTTCTGCATGATAATAACATAGTCGTTTTGCATGTCTCCGTTTACTGGATCAAATCGCACAATGCACACTGTAAGATATTCATACTAATCTTTTATAATAATAATAATAGAATAAAATTTCGGAATAACATTACGTATAAAAAATGTGATTTACAACTAGAATTCTTGGTTAATGTTTTTTTTAGGTAATATTCAGTCAGTCATCTGATTTGATGGAACGACAATCATCGGCAGCTTCAAGCACTGATGAAACATCTGGACCGCAACAAGATCTAAGTGGTGGATCAAAACGTGATGAGCCTGACTTTGGAGTATTTAAGGACTTTGATTTCTTAGAATATGAAAGTGAAAGTATTGAAGTATGTTTATAAGATTTTGTTTTAATAGAGATAAATATTTATATAAAATTCTTACTTATAGGGTGAATCAACAGACAATTTCAACTGGGGAGTCCGAAGAAGACCTTTATCGGAGGGTGATAGTGAACCACTGACTGGATCAAATAAAATTCCAACAACATTTGATGATATTCTAAATGAAAAAACTCCAGTGATGAACAAAAGGAGACCACGCAATAATGCTGATGATTCTTCTGATGAGGAAGCGGAATCAGAGTCACCGTTAGACGAGGACCATAGGCCTTTATACTCAAAGTCCCCATTCCTTGGAGGACCACCAACATCTTTAAGTCTTCGTGAACGACGACAAAGACGAGATTCGGTTTCACGGAGTGACACAAGTGGATCAAGTGCAGGGGATTTGGGTGATATAACGCCCTGCAATGCTTCACCGCATATGCCTGGACTTATGTCATTTCGTGCTCCAATTAGAGATGAAAATGAGGAGTCATGGAGACGAAGTCTTCAAGAGTTACTTGTTAATCAACCCAGTAGTCATGCTCCAGATTTATTGAATCAACTATATCGCTTACTGAAGGAGTTAACCTTAAAATCTGTCTCAATTTCTAAGGAATGTATGAGATTTTTTACAGGAATTGGAACACAATTAGGCCATAGAATCTCTGTTCTGTCAGATTTACTTTCATCAAAAGAAGAACCGCCGAGAATTTGGTACAATCAATGTCAGCCATCGACCCCACGATTATTTGAAAGTCTTCGCTACGGTGTTTTAGAAGTACAAGAACATTTGGAGACATTCTTTGATAGGAAAGATCATGTGATTGAGGTAATAAATCAGTTACTTAAAATTTGATCGAAATTAAAATTAAATTTTATTACTTTTTAGTGTTTGGACTCGGTTAAAACTTCTTGCAAGTTGGCGTTGTTTAATGATATGGATCCTGCTATTGAGGCTGCCGGAGTTTCTGGAATGCTTCCTTTTGATGCTGCAACTACGGAAATTTTGATTGATCTTGGGCGTGCTCTTTATAAACTTATGTTTCAATTGTTACTACTTATCGAATCTGATCATAAAATTGCGTTTAGTGTTTATCAAAATATGAAACAAAATGAAAAGGTAATGTATTAAAGTTATTCTAATTCAAAATAAATGTTATAATTAAATTTAATATTTCTTACAGCTTCAAGATTTATCTAAAGCTTATGTAGCTGTGCGTGGAGCATTGCTACGATGTATTGATGATGCTGAAATGGATTCCTTGGATACATCAACATCAACCGAAGGCGAAAATACTCCGACACCATCGCCTGGTCTTCCATTAGGTCAAAATGAATTTGAAAATGTTCTTATAGATCTTATTGAACATCAAAGATGGACGTCTGCAATTGCTCACGTCAAACAACAAAAACAAATGACAAATTTATCAACGTCATTGTTCAATTTGTCATCGATTAGTTTAAATTCAGCAACAATACCGTCATTTAATCCAGGTAGTACGGCATATGAGCAGGCAAATACTGTAGATGATCTCACAATTACCATATTAAATATTTATTCACAAAGACTGATTAAGGATAGAAATGGTAATTTTTAATCAACTTATTTTTTCATACTACTTTATTTCTCTTATAAATATATAAAATCAACAATAATAATTTGAATTATTAAATATTTCTAGATGTTTATCTCATGTCAAGATCAGAAAATGAATTAATTGACATATACACAATATTGAAAGAAAACTTATATCATGTATCGTCGGCATTATCAACAATGGAAATATCATTAAAGTCTGGTACTACAGCACCAACAAATACACCTACCAAAGATACAGTTGATATTATAACAACACTTTAAATTCTTTAAATTTAATTAGTTGATTTTATTTATATTTATATATGTTATTAATTATTATGAAATTCCATGCACAAACTGCAAATAATAACAACTAACTTCATCGGTTATTTTTAGTTGCTATTTCATTTCATTGTTTATAAAGTTATTGATTCAACATTAATTAAAAAAAAACAATATTGCAAAGCTAATCCAATATATCTTTGATTATATTTAGTTAATTATTTATTGAGAAACAAAATCCGACCTGTCATCGCAAAACATTTTCTTTTATCTAAAATATGGATCATTTGGTTCTGTTTTGTTTCGATAAATTTTTATTAAAGAAACATCATTATTTGACCTTGATTGAATGAAAATATGTATACACAGACATACACATGACTTAATTTGTAAGAATTTTATTTTAATTTTTTTTTTTTGAGAAAAATCTCATTTTATATATTAAAAAAAAATTATATAAAAATTTGAAATTTAATGAAGATCAGCTGATTCATATAACTTCTAGGGATTTTTTTTTATAATAAATACATTGTTATATTTTTTAAGACTTAAAAATAAAATGTAATTATTTCTTTTAATCGTAAATAATAAATAATAAAAAAATGTACGAAAATTAATTGTTATTTACTTTGAAGATAAAAAAAAAAACTTATTCAAGGTTAAAATTGAGGAAAAATATTGATTCTAGTTTAAATCAACTTTCTAGATAAGTTTTCAATAACTTTGTGGGATTTACAATAATTATCAAGGCATTACATTTTTAATATTTGTACAAATGAGAACAAATAAATAATATCACAGTTCAATTATCATAATTTGAACTCGTTAAAATCCAGGGATTACAAATTACCGAAAGGTTAATAAATAATTGATTAGTAATTTCTAGAAGTGACTAAAAGGTAATTGCAAAACTATCATATTCAATTAATATTCAATATACGAATTCAACCAGTATTTAAAATTAATTTCGAATTAATTACGATATTCAAATCAATTTATAATAATATAATTACAGAGATTTGCATTATTTAAACAATGAATGTCAATCATTTAAAATCCTACATTGGAATAATTTAAAGTATTTTCTTTCCTCTTCTTACCTACTTCGTAAACATTAAAAATTTCTTATTATAAATTTCAAAAAAAAAAACAACAACAGAAAAAAAAATTGAATTTTATGCGTTATCATCATCATACTAAAAAAATCATTTATATTTTGGTTGGTGGTTATAAAAAGAATTCATTGCGTTTGTCCCAATTTAAAGCAAAAAAAAAAACTAAAACAATAAATTAATGAAATGAAAATCAAAATGAATTTCTATTAAATTTTTCAACAAAAATCTAACTTTACTCGTAACGCTGACATACTCCCACATCTAGATTGATTAAAACAAATTTATTATTTTATTATACTCTCATCATTACAAAATGAGTGATCATTTATGTATTTATATATGTATGTATGTAAGCGTAAAAAACAATTTAGTTAGAATAATAGAATTTACTAAACTGAGAACTTAAAACATTTCTTATTTTTAATAAATTATTAATTGGTATCAAAAAATTTTTTTGTTTATTTATTTCAAAGAAAAAAAAAAGGAAGAAATTATTTGTTATAAAAAAAATACACGGTTGTTACGTGTTATTCTCACTGCTTTTGTTTAGATATAATTTATTTGTTATGAAAATAAATATATAGGTCGATCTTAATTGAATCATTTTAAGTCTGATAAATAAATTTTCGGGTTTATTTTTTCATTTGTTCTTGGGCGTAAATTTCAATTAAAATAATTAATAATCATTTTTTTCATTTATTTATCTTTGCATTTATTTTCATTTTTTCATTATAATAAATAATTGATCTTTTATCCTTTAAATTAAGGTAGTACAATTTTTATATGTTTCTACACCAGGAGAAAGTGAGAGCATCTTTAAACTAAAATAATCTAGTTATACATGACATTGTAAAATTTCTAGCAGTATTTGGGACAATTTATTTGATAATTATTGCAATATTATAATATTTTGTCAGAATCACCAATGTTTTGTCTTCAATATGCGGTAGCACAAAATCAAATTTCTCAATTTTAACCGTTTGAAATAAATGTAACTTGGGAAAGTGAATTTTTGACACTAAATAAAATATAGTAAGCAACTTACTAGTAGATACTAGTAGATATTACTTACTAGTAGGCACTAGACTGATTTTTTAAAGTGTTAAGAAATTGAAATAATATTGAAACATCTACTAAAAGAAATTAAACACTTCAACCAGTTTTTTTTTCTACTTAAACAAGCGAAAATATTTGAATTAAATTATATTGTGTAATTACAAAAGAAAACCGATATCACTTAGTACGATGTGTCGTGCATGGCATTTAAAATTAATGAGTTAAGAATTTATTATCACATTCCTTATTTTTACATTATAATCGGAATGTGATGTTATAGAACCTTGTGCCAATAAATAAAGTTATTGTTAAATAAACACAATAGTTATCAGTAACCTTAGCTAGTAATTTAGGTTAGTGAAAGTTATTCATATAATGTTGAACAATTAAACGAAATTAATATCAAATATTTTCGTTTAGTATATCTTCATCCAATAAAACATGTTTTATTTCTAATTAGTATCCCTACTCATACCTAGGAACGAACTAAGGAACATCGACCTCAAAGCTATCCTACTTTTCGTACGGAGAGATGAGGAGCAGGCCAGCTAAAACGAAAGTTTATAGAGGATGCACAATGGAGGCCTGGTTACAAGGGCGCACAGCTGTGCGTCCAGCTCTTTATAACTAACTAGCTATTCCTACTTAACATATTAAATATAGATGATATCAAATAACAAGAAAAAAATAACAGACACGATTTTGTCGAACAACACGATTACCATTGTCATCCTTGTTTTTTTTTTGTATTTTACGGTAAGTCAGCTTCAAACATTTTTTTTAAAGTCATATCTGCAAATAATTATTATTAGATATGTACGTTTTGGTACATTACAAACATTTATTATTACAATGAAGGTCATTTTATAGAAGAAGAAGAAGAAGATGAAAAGCAAAACAAAACACAAATCTTTTTATAAAACAAACTCATTGCATCAGAATTTATATACATTGGAAGTAAAAAAACGAAAATTCTTTTTTCCATTTCTATAAACAAAAAAAATTCAGAAAATAAAAAAAAGAAGAAGAAGTAGAAAAAAGTATGCAGGTTGTATAAACTAAAATATGAAGACAGCATATTAAATACAGTTTATTCTATTGTAATGGAAATATTATCAGTTACCTTATTGTTCATTATTATTGAACGTCTTTAAAACTAAATGCGTCAATAAGTACATTAATAATGTGTACCAACTGCAAATATTAATTATATTTTTATTTTTTTTTCTTTTTTAGGAATAATAATTGATTGAATTTTGATGTATAAATTTGAGAATGAATGACAAGGCCATTGAAAATGAAACAGGGCCGGTCTCTTCTCTCATTCTATATAACAAATTAAAAAAAATATATTTCAAGTTACTAAAATAAAGCCTTTAATAGCTTCAGTTGTTTTTATTTTATTTTTGGTTCTAAATTAGATAGGTCAATATTTTTTGTGGCTTTATAAATTAATATAAAAGAATTAAGAATAAATATGGAACATATACTAATGGATTTACTACACTCTGTAATATTGTAATAATTTATTAGTAGTGCAATATTAGAAAATGGTAACCTACAATTACAAGCAATGTATAAGAACATTTATAGTTCCCGATTTAGTTATGTTTTTGGTTGATAATCTTCATAATGATTGAGTGAAATAACACGACATAGTAGAAAGAATTGTTTGGATTACAAATTCAAATACAAAGAGACACAAATCTTATTGAAAATTAATATAAATTTGCATAAAATTAATACAGATAATTTGCTTATGTTAATTTTGTCAATCATTCTCTTTTAATGACCACGAATACCTACAGACGATAAAGTTTTTATACGAATTTACGTTTGACATTCGTTACATAATTAAAACAACTTCAACTATTTGATTGGAAATGTTTTAATTTATTTAAATATATTTTTTTTTTTGAACAAAAAGAAAAACAACAAATTTGTATTTTACGAATTTTTGATTTAAATTTGTTTTAATTAGAAGAAAAACTATTTGTTGTATTTAATATTTACAAAATGTTAATCACAATTAATATTAACATTAAATCTAAAATTTTATTGATTGAATATTTTGATTTTCTTTTGTTGTTCAACAGAAAAATTTCTGCCTACATAATTGGGTTCCTTACCCGTTTATTTACCACAATAAATAAATAATTCAAACATCAATATCGAAATATGACAACACAATAAAAAAAAACATTTCAATTTCAATAAAAATATTTAAGGAATTTTATAAAGTCAACACTAAGTACATATTTTATAGCTTAACTTAAATATCCAAAATTATTATTATTCCGAAAAATATTATTTTTTTTTATGGAAATAAAATTTATTATTAGTTCATCATTTTATTTAAAGAAATCAATTAAAAATAAAAATTTGCACAAATAATGGAAAAAAAAACAAAAAATTCGAGAAAATTTATAAATTTGGTTTTTTTCTTTCTTTATAAAAAATACAAAAAAAAAAAAAAAGATAAATAAACCAGAAATTGTATGAAGTTGCGTGCGTAAAAATGTAAACGATTTTTTTATTTTTGCAATGTTATTATTTTCTTATGATGATGATGGGTCTCTCGTCATGTTTTTTTTTTGTTCTTGTTATACAAAATGTTTTCTTTTGATAAATCCGCCAGACTATCAATCGTGATATTCAATAGTTTAAAGAATTTTTAAGAATAAAAGAAATAATAGAAATTATAATGATAAAAGATACATACATTTTTTTTTTGGTATCTAGGAAAGAAAATATATAAAACAAACGATGACGTCATAGTAAAAAATATAAAAGACTAAAATCTAAACGAATGAATAATAAATAATTCAGAATATATAAAACAGGTTGTTCCCCCCACCATACAAATTTACGTCAATGTAATTAAAAATTTTAAATTGTAATTTTTGTATTTTGTTCGCTTACCTCATCCAAAGATATGAAGGGAAAAGTCAGAAACGGAAAATTATTATTTTGTATTAAAAGATAGAAAAACTGGAAATTTAAAATTTTTTTTTTTTGCTAAGAAAATAAAAATTTAAATACTCAATCACATAATAAAAAACTGAAGCTATTTGGCAACTATTCAATTCTAAAATTAAAAGAACGCATCTGGTTGTCTAAATAATTCCCTTCCTATACTTTCTTACATTTATTCTTATATTGAAAAAAATAGATACAAACTAATCAGGCACCCGTCCATTTAATTGTTAAATCTTAAAATTAGAAATAAGACAAAAATTTAATGTCTAAAGGGGAAGGGGAAAAAGAGACAAAAACGGCTTCAATACAAATTTATGAGTTTTTAAATGACCTCAAATTAATTTCTTGTTTTGTTTGGTTTTTTTTTTTTTTTTGCTCTTCAAAATAATTTTATATAAACAAAACAAAACAAGACACAAAATAAGAAAAAAAAGAAAGACAAACAAAAAAAAAAAAAATCTGGCTATAAGAAATGAGAAGAAAAATAAAATAGATAAAAAAAAAAAATTAGTTCCCATAAAAAGATTGTTAAACAATTTTTAAATTCTCATAAGTGCGTATTTTTAGAATGTTCAAGTCAGTTTTTTTATTTTTATTTTTAATAATAATAAATTTTTTTTTATAATATTGAAGAGATGGACAAAAAGAACGGAAGAGATCAAAACTCAACAGTTTATGACTGCTCCAAATATTATTCCATCTAGTTTCATCTCAATATGGTAGACCAAAAAGAAAGAAAGAAAAAACATAACACAAACACACACACACACACACACAAAATAGATTCTTTTTGAATTCTTTATTTTTTCCTCTTTTATGTAAATCAAGGATTCAATGTCAAGTGATGTCACGTGACTTATTTTCTTTTCATTAATTTAAATAATATTTTGTAACAAAAAAAAAAAAAAACAAAGAAACAAAAAGGAGAAACAAAACAAAAAAAAAAGCTCTCAATTAAATGCCTTTTGTCCCATACAAATTTCATTCACTTACTACACAATTACAATATTTCATTTTGTCCAATTTTCTTTTTCTTTTTAAAATCTAAACAACGATAAAAAAGATAAAAAATGGAAATACATAATTTTAGGAATACACACACACACACGCACACACACACTTAACAAATTTATGTTAAATCTTTAAGTTTTTATGTTTTTTGTTAGATTAAAGTTCATCGTTCAATATTTCTATATTTGCACATTAATTTATGTGTGCGTGTGTGTGTGTGATGTGTGTGTAAACTGTAGAGGAATATATTTATTTAGAGCAAATATTTTCACACATATTTGGTGGGATATTTCTTCGTTTTTTTTTTTTCTTTTGAAAATGTATAATTTGGAAAATATATTATTTATGTACGACAATGATTTGTTACAGTTTCACAATTTCGGTTATCTCCTCAAAAATAGTTTATTTTCTTTCCGCATCTTTTTTTTTTTCTTTGTTTTTGTTTTCTTTTTTACACAATTTCGTAATTTCTTTCTTCATTTCCGAAACTTCAAAATTCAAATATTTTATTTAATAAAATGTTAACTAAAAAAGGTGATTTTTTGAAAATTTATATAAAAAAAAAAAACCTCAGCGGGCTTGTCATTTTATTTTGTTGTTTTTGTCTTTTGTGTGGTTTTGTTTTGTTTTTTTTTTTTATTTGTGTTTTTGTTTTTTAATCGTGACTGATCAACGATGACAGAAAATTATTTTACGATGACTTATATGACTTATACAATCAAATTACTTGCAATGATTGTTTAATGTTTAATTAACCATAAAACTAAAACATTTTTGTCATTAACGATCAATTATTCTTTATTTCGGATCAATTTTTCTATTTTATGTTGTTGTTTTTGTTGTTGATTTATTTTAAGAAGGAAAAACCTTGAGACGACTGCAACGTTTTATATTAAAAAAAAAAAATCATATGATTTAAAGTTTATCATTTATTCGTTCGTTCCTTCGTTTTTTTTTTTTTTTTTATGTATGTTATAATTTTTTTTTTATTGATCTTCCCGGTTGACTCTGCTAAAAAAATTATATTTTTTGTCAAATATTCACATCGATACAGTAAAAAAAAAGAAAGAAGAAGAAATAAACAAAAACACGTTTTAAAATTTTAAAATGTCGTTTCATAAAATTATTTGTTTTAATTTAAAAAAAAAAGGAAAATTTTATGTTTTTTTTTTTTTCGTTATTTATTTCTTGTTTGTTTTGATATCAATCGGGCAAATATTATTGACTTATAATATTAATACAGATAGTAAAAATTATATAAACAAAGAAACTTGTTCGATTTCTTTATATTTGTTTTCTATTTAATAACAAAAATAAAAAAATAAATTCTTATGCCTACATACTTGTGATATGATGTGATGAGTAGTTTTGGTTGATGACGTAACATAAATTTTATTATATGGATTATATTATGGATGACGACATAGGATTTTCATAAAAACACATATAATTGTTTTATTTATCGGATTTGATTAAAAATCTAAATTTTTGGTTTTGTTTTTTTTAAAGTACATAAATATTTAAATTTAACTGAATTCCTTTTAAAGATCAAAAGAATCGTCATCAATCGAAACTGAAAGTAACTAGACGTTCGTTAACATTTATATACAAAATTTACTTACACTTAAATAATATTTTAATACAGATACAACAAACAACACATTTATAAGAATATCGCGAATGATGAGTTTCTTTTTCTCATTATTGAATTGACGACGGACGAAGACGGGATGGAAAAAATAAAAAATTTCTTATTCTTTAGATTTTATATTTTATTTGACTCTTAAAGAACACACATAAGAATAAGATCATTTTCATTTTGAGTCAAGTCGAGTGTGGTTCATCGCGCGTTTCTTTTAAATAAAAAAAAAAAATTGTTGTTTTTGTTTTTGTTGTTTTTATTTTTTTTATTGTACGCGCGAGCATTGAATGCGGGTGCGGGTGCCTTTAATCTTTGTATCTTTTTTTATTTTGTTTATGTTTTGTTGATTATGTAAGAACCTATAAGAACCATTAGAACCTCATCTTATATTGTGATTAACTCTATTATATGAATTTTGTGTTTTTACGTTGATTTGTAAAAAGTTTTTTGAACTCTTAAGTTTTTTTTTTTTATAATTGTGTTAGTTAGTTATTTTATTCTTGTATTTTGTTTTGTATTATTTTTTTTTTGTGAACTTTTGAAATAAATCAAATTGCAGTAAAAGAAAAAAAATAATAGAAATGGTCAAGTGGCATCTTTATTGTTTCTTCGTATGCTTTTTAGTTTCTGTTGTTAAATCTCAATTAAATGAGAGACGGATTACACATCAGCTACCAAATAGAGAACGTCGAAATGAGAATGTCAGGGACGAAACTACAAACGATAATAGTATTCTACAAAGAATAAATGAGAAATTGGCAGCGTTACAAGCACTTGATGAGCAACAATTAAAACGATTAGAAGCATTGGAATATAAGTGAGTGTTTTGTTATGAATATTATATATTATGATATGACCGTTCCACCCACACCCACATATACACAAATACACCAACATAATGGTGTATGGAATTTCATTAACTAAAAAAAAAAAAATACAAAATTCAAGAAGATAAAAAAAAAACCCGACTATCCAGATTCCATAAACATAACCTATGACGTATTGGGATTCATTGTTATTATTATTTTACACCTGGTTTTCAGCTTCAGCTAAAATATTTAATTCAATAATAAAAATCCAATTAAGACAAATCACAAAAAAATCACAAAAACTCAACAATGAAATAACAAAAAAAAAAATCAAAAAAAAAAAAAAAAAATCCTCAATGTCGCATCCGTCGAATAAAATAAATTAAAAATAACAAAAAGCAGTCCATCAAGTTCAAGACACGATTCGAAGGTCTGTACATGATGATAAAAATAAAAGAAAAAAAAACGTGAATTTTATTAATTGAAGGCGTTAATTTGTTATTTCATTAAAAACATTTAATTTTAAGTATAACAAAGAATGATATAACTTTTTACTGATATTATTTTCCGTCCAAAAATCAAAAAGTCAATAATAAATAATTAATTAAAATTGGCGCTGGTGTTGTTTAATTTCCTGTTTTTCAATTCTCTTCCCATTTAATTATAATTATTAAAATCTGCAAGATTTATTTATAACGGTTTCATAATAATCCATCAATGTCCTTTTTATTAATGTAATTTTAATTATTTAAATTATTTTAGATCAACCTTGATAGTTAAGACATGTTCTAACCACTAAGTTTTCATATTATTTAAAAGATTTTTGTTACAAAATTAACATTTGAGTTAAATAAAAAAATATGAAAATCAATTTGGAATTAAGAGCATTAAAAGCATTAAGATTGTTATGAATGATACTATTTGATATTTATAAAGTAATTACGCGACGAAAAAGAAGAAGACGAAAGATCAAGAATCAAAAAACAAGCAACAATAATGTAAAATTTTGTAAAAAGCCCTGGGAGATTTTTTTTTTTTTTGCGTTTTATTTCCGCGTCCCACAAATTATAATAAATAAAAAAAAATGAACAAAAACATAAATATCTGCACTTTCATTTATTTCTTTTACCATGGATTTTTCTTTCATTATTCAAATGCCAAAAATAAAAAAAATCTTTCCAAATATATAACTTCTTTACTTTTTTTTATGTTCTTTTTTGCTTTAACTTTATTTGCTTCTTTTTTTTTACTTGACATTTTCCTCTGCACTACATCCAAAATAAAAAAAAAAAAAACAAACAAAAACAAACAGTCATTATTTTTAGCGTTTATCAATTTAACTTCTATAATCAGTGATTTAAAAAAAAAAAAATCATAGAATAAAAAAATACAAGAACCAAAATATTGAAAACCAGTTTATGGCCATTTATCTTAAATTATTTGCATAATTGAAAATGAGGTTGATTTAAGGCATTTTTTTATAGATTCACATTTTTTTTTTATTTATTAGAATAACAAGATTTGATGTAACAAATCAAGAACGTATGGAAAGTATACGTAATGACTTAAGAGAGACATCTAATCGTGTACAACATCTTGATTGGCTTACAACAAAAACTGAAGCTTCACTTGATCAATTAAAAGTTGATTTAGATGAAATGAAACAAATTAATAGTCATAATATTGGTAGTGAAATTCGTAATACAAATTCACCAATTGATTTTACTGAAAAACTTAATGCACTTGCAATATTAATAACATCAGCACGATCAGGTATTCATCGAATAGAAAGAGAATTATCAGTTTCTGGACATAATATGACTTTTCTTATGGCCTCTAACAGGTGAGTTCTTTATATTTTACATGATTTAAAGTAGAGGAATAAAAAAACATGTCTACATCTTCTACTGTCTACATAAAAGAACAAGTTAAAAATATACTTTTTATTTCATACAAAAATTATATGGCGTTCACTTTAGAATTTTTTTTTTTCTTTGATTTATAATTAAATTCGGATATATGTTGGCTTTATTACAATTTAAACAGGATTGAAATACTATAGTTGTCTTATGACAAGTTTCACGATAACTTTAGCAGTTGGCAAGAGTAGAGTAGAGTGCTTAACGTTTCGTGAAACGCGACATTGAAGTTACAAATTAAAACAGTATATAAATCACACACACATACACACATTTGTATAATATTTACATATTGTAAATACAGTAAAAATTATTATTTTTAGAGTTTATTTTTTTAATAAATTTTTTGTTTATTTTTGCATAGATCCGTATATTAATTTCGTAATTAATATTTTTAATTATCTTCCATATACACAAAATTCACCCACAATTTTTTTTTGAAATTGTCTTAAATTATTTTTAGTAAAGAAAGCCAACACCTTTTAGTTGGTGTTGTTCTATTACTTTAAACAACAGTTTTGCAGTTCTCAAAAGAATTTCTTAAAAAATCTTTAACAAAACTTCTCCAAGTTTTTTAAAGTTTTTTAAAATATAATATTAGAAATATTATTATTAATTAATTAATTAATTATTAATATTAATTATTGTACTATCAGGCAATCATAGTTTTTTATATTTATCATCATTTTTCTTAAAAATTATTCTTTGAATTATGTAATTTCTTAAAAATTATTATTGCTAAAATTAAAAAATAATTGATATTTATATATAAGTGATGAAATTCGTTATTCAATCTTTTAAGATTAATTTTTAAAAATATTATTTTAAAATTTCAATCAAATTTAAATTTAGGGAATTGCACCAGATTCAAAAGAATTTCCCAACAAAACAATTTCTTAACAACGCAATTTTGGGACTTAAATCACAACCAATTTATGCTGTTATGCAAAATCCACCACTGGGTCGGAACGGCCTTCCATCAATGATTGGCGACACAACATCCTCTGTTCCAAATAGTTGTTCAGAGGTTACTTCAAAAAAATCTGGTGTATATAAAATACAAGTTGAAGGTTCATTAGGAGCACCATTCTACGTTTATTGCAATATGGAAGAATATGACGGTGGTTGGACTCTAATTCAATCACGAAATGATGGCACTGTTAGTTTTTATCGTGGCTGGTCTGAATATAAACATGGATTTGGGAATTTAGGTGGAGAATTTTTCATTGGCTTAGATAAGCTACATGACATTACATCTTCGAGAATTCATGAGCTTTTAATTGTGATGGAAGATTTCTCAGGAGATATTAAATATGCAAAATATTCATCGTTTGCGATCGGAGGGGAACATGAAAATTATGCACTTATCTTGTTAGGTACTTACAATGGAACTGCTGGTAAGAACTGAAGCCTTTATACACATTTAAACTCCTGTAATGTTAAATAAATTCTTATAGGTGACTCTTTGTCTTATCATGCTGGTCAAAAATTCTCAACATCTGATATGGATAATGATTCCTGGCCAGAGGGAAATTGTGCTTTAGCTCATGTGGGTGGATGGTGGTATAATGCCTGTGATATGAGGTAAAAATAATGTTTATTATTTGAATTAAATAACGTTTTTCTTAATTATAATATGGACAAAATGATTGAAAATTGTTGTAACAAATTCCATGTCTATTTCTACTGAAGTTTTTATTTTTTTTAAAGAATAGCATCAAAATTTTTGATAAAATTAATTAATGTTTAAAATTGAAGGTCTGCTTCATTAACATAAACGAACGAAAAATAATTTTTATAAAGTTAAAAACTAAACACCTAAATATGTGATACATTTAATAATGTGCTGAATACGCTTTGCTCAGTTAAAGTGATTACCACCCTTTTTTTTGTCTTTTTTTTGCGTCTTTGCTTTTTACCCTTTTTTTTGTCTTTTTTTTGCGTCTTTGCTTTTTACCCTTTTTTTTGTCTTTTTTTTGCGTCTTTACTTTTTTATTGTACCTATTACATTTTGGCTCTGAACTTTGAGAGACGATCTTCATTTCACATTGTTGCATAATTTCACAAACCAATTAAATTTAAATGTAACAATTTGCCATTTATTTTAGTGAAAATTACAAAAAAAAACGTGGTTTAGTTTGGAAATATTTTTAAGACTATTATTTTATTTTATTAATGTTATTAAAGACACAATCCAATTTCGATGACTGTAAAACAACGCCATCTACCATTAAAATTTAGAATAAAAATAATTACTGTTATAATTTTATTAAATTATTCAACAATTCTGTTCGAAATGTTTTTCTTGTATCTAGTAATTAACTATTATCATTTTTATAATTTGTGTTTATAGAGAAAGAAATACAATTGTTTTCATTATTATTATTAATGTAAAGAATTATTAGAAAATTTAATGTCTTTAAAAATTTACGGATCATATTTTTATGGTTTTATTATAAACATTTATCTTTAGTAAAAATGAATACAATTTAATAATTGTTTTTCTTTTGATTTGAGTTTTTTTCCCATTATTATATTATTTAACTGAAATGATGACTTTTTTTTATTATAGTAATTTAAATGGACGTTATCTGTCTGGTGAAGTGTTAGATGAGTACGTGTATCAAGGGATTTATTGGAATGATTTTCATGGACGGAATTATTCCTTGCAAAGTGTGAAAATGATGATCAGACCAGTTGAATAAATATTTTTTTTAAGTTTATTTTATTTTTTGTGTTTAGTAAATATTTAAAAATGTTTTTGTTCAACTTTTTGATTATTTTTAATTATTAAATATAAACAATAATATTTGCCAAACTTTTAGATTTTAACAACATTATCATCGACTAAAAAATAAAGTTATAATAAAAATATACGACAAATGAATTGACAAGTCAAAACAAATAAATAAAAATTCAAAAGTAAATTTTTAATATTTAAAAAAATTTAAAATTAAAAAATTAAAATTTAAAATTAATTTTAATTATTTTATAATAGATTACTTCTGAAGATTATGTATTTAAATAATAATTTAATTATTATTTCTAATTTATATTATTAATGTAATTTCACATTGATCTGGCAAATATTGCGCATACTTTATTGTTTCATGTTTAATAAAATTAAAATAATCGAAAAGTTTAATGTTTTTTAATTAAATCTTTTCATAATTCTGTATAAAATAAAAACTAATTTAAAGAAAAAAGAAATTAATTAATTATTATATATATTAATAAAATGTACAAACCGGCCTTGAACAATTTGATCTATAATGACAATTTCATTTGTATACTTATATGCTCAGCGAAAAAAATATATTTTCTAAAATTTTTATGCAATTTTATTTTTTTTTTTTAATAATTTCCATTGTGTTTTTCTTACCTACTAAACATTTTAAAAGAAATTACTTTACTCTGAACTTGACTTAGTTTTATTTAAATAAATAATCAGTGCCGTACTTAATGAGAGGCCCTATGGTATATTTCTTAAATAACTAAAAGGGATTTTTTTTGGGAAAATCATAAATAAATATTTGTGCTTTCTAATAAAAACATCAGAAATATTTCAATAAATCTCTGTTTGAATAAAAGTTTGTTTTCTTATTATTAAACAATTAATAATATTGAATATTAAGTAGATTACAAAAATTACCTATACTGAGAAGAAGAAAAAAAACAGTATTAATAATAATAAACATAAAAAAATTAAAGTCCAACATAAACCCAAACAAGTTATAAGTAGGTATTATTAAGTGTTTGAAAAAAAGTGTCCATTACCAATTGACTCTTGCAATCCAAAAACAAATTATCAATGATAAATTTTAATGGAAAATCAATTAACACTAATCATCAATAAAATCCATAAAATTTTGTAATTCGAAAATAACATCTAAATTGATTTAAAATCTATTTAGATAACTTGGAAATTTTATATTCTTGTTTATTTTATTATTCAAAACTTTTAGTCATTTATATAAAATACTCTACTTAAATTATAAACGACACTGTATAGTACATTAGATAACAATTATTAATTATTAATTATTGGAATAAATTTGATACATTCAAGTTCAAATGCATATGTACTTTGAACTTGACTTGGTTTTTTTTTTATTTATAAGGCCACATTTATTTTATGTTTGAAATAAAAGTAAAAATTGCATGCACAAAGTTACAGTTGAATAAGTGCATTTAAACAAAACTATACAAAACATGATTATCAGTTATTATATTATCGTTCTTGTGCTTAGTATAACTTTTGTAAATTGTGATGAAAAGATTGAAAGTATTGGTATTTACTATTATAGCCCGTGAGTCCTTTTTTATGATTTTAGTGTTTAATTTTATAAAAAAAATATTATTTAGATTTAAGCGAAGTGAAATTCAAATATCACCACTTTCTGAAATTCCAACATTTAATACAAAACTTCCACTTAAAGTGGTAATCCATGGATGGATGGGAGAAAGAAATCACATCACAATAGATCCAATTAAGAATGGTATATAGATTACTATTCTTCTTTAAGCTCCAAATATTTAAAAGTTTTTTTTTAAATTAACAGCGTATTTGTCTAGGGGAACTGTAAATTTAATAATTGCTGATTGGAGTCAGGGAGCGTCACAAAATTATGATTTATCCAGAAATTTTGTAGCAAATGCAGCGTTAAGAATAGCGCAGCAATTAGAATTATTTATGAGGAAGATGAAAATAGATCAATATGATACAGTACATATTCTGGGACATAGTCTTGGCAGCCATATTGCTGGGAATATTGGAAAATATTTCAATGGAACCATTGGAAGGTATAATAAGCATTATAACTCATATATATACTTATGCAATGTAGCAAAATGTATGCTATATAAGGGTAACAGGTTTGGACCCTGCAGGACCTTTATTCAATTTAACTTCTGAAGATGCTCTTATGAAAACTGACGCTAAATTTGTTGATTCAATTCACACATGTGTAGGTATTTTAGGCGAGCTAATACCGAGGTGAGGTTTTAAATTTCTTGTAAAAACTTTAGTATATTTCAATCTATCTGTTTTAAATATCTCAAGAGCACATGTAGACTTCTACCCAAATCGAGGTTTGCCTCCACAGCCAGGTTGTCTTCTGCCAGATATTTTAACATTTTGTGAGTTTTTACGACAAACATATTTCGTATTATATATTTTTTATTTCTATTAAGCTAATGATGGTTATTCCAGCGGCATGTAGTCATTATCGAGCTCCACTTCTATACGCAGAATCAATTCTATTACCGAAACAGTTTCTGGCAGCTGAATGTAATCGAGAATCATTGTTTAAATCCATTAAGTATTGTAAACCAAAATATAATTTGAATAGTGAACGAATGACCACGTACATGGGAGAAAATGTTTCCAAAAAGTAAAATTGATTTATTATTTATGTTTATTAATTCTTTAATTGGAATATTCATTATAGTTCTTCTGGAATTTTTTATTTGGAAACGAACAACTCACCCCCTTATGGAAAAGGCAATTATTATGTATAAAATAAATGTAAATTCAGTCATATAGGTTTTTATCGTGCAATTAGATCAATTTTTTTCACACTAATTGGCAAAATTTTTTGTTATTGATAGTAGAAAAAAATAATTATGAAATCAATTGAGTTTGGCATTGATAATTTTATAATTTCTTATATATTATAAGATATTATTTTCAGGGTCATAATCAAGTTCATTAAAAATACTTTTATAATTTAGTATTTGTGTAAAAATTACAATATTAAATAAATGTACCTATAAAATGTATACCTATACTGTTCTAACATTTCGTCATGAGAAATAATTTTTTCATTATATTTTCATAATATATAACAAAGTATATATTAAATTTAAAATCTTTTATTCAAAATAGTTGTTTAATTGAAGACTTCTAAGAAAAAAAAAATTACGTCTATCGTTAACCCATTTTGCTAAAATTATCTCCGTTGAAAATCGTCTAAAATATATTAGTACGTTATTTAGTTTAATTTTAAATTTTGGAAGTTTTGTGTTTCTTGTTAAATTAAAAGATGTACATAAAATACAAACACTTTTATCTATTTCTATTAAAAAGAATAAAACATAAAATATTCAACCAGCTTGAACATTTTTAAACATTTATAATTTTCGAACTGTGATCCATTTTCTTTTTATTTGTATTTTGTTAATAAAGTAAAAGAAAAAAACACACAAACCCCAAAAATTAAATTAAAAAACGCCAAAATATTTTTTTCTTTGTTATTTTTATGTTTAAGTTCTACGTGGAAAACGGAAAACAAAATACAGATTTAAATTAATTTAAAACTGTTGATAGAAATGCATTAAATGCTTAACTTGTTACTGAATATTTTAATTATTGTTAAATGTTAAATCTTTTCAATTCAATTTCATTCATAATTTTTTATTTTGTAAGAATGAGATTTTTAATATTACGAGGAGTAAGTTCACTAATAGTTTATGACGTAATTTTTTAGTTGAATTTGAATTGAATCCCAACACATGAACACTAAAAAAATTCTAAAGTCTTTTGTGGCGATTGGTGGTTCTAAAAATCGCTTCTAAATATTTCCGAAGAATAAAATTTTAATCAAATCTGATTTTGTAAAAAATTTCGTTTTGATCAAAAGTTTAATTTGGGAATTATAACTGCAATTAAATACATTAAATTCAATAATTAAATTAAAGAATTATAAAACTTATTTAAATTATCCAAAATAATCATTCGATTAAAACTCACATCTGGATTTGATTTTAAATGAAATTGTTGTTGCTCTACTTAATGTTTTTTTGTTTCTTTGTTTAATTTATGTTCTGTCCTTTTTTTTTTTTGGTTTTCTTTATTTAAATTCAAATTTTCCTAAATTTAGTATAATAATTTTTTGTTAAAATTTGTTCCTTTCATTTATTAAATATTAAATATTAAATAATTATTATTTTTAGTTTTTTTTTTATTAATTATTTTTTATTTTTTGGAAAAAGATAAAAATTAAAGATAAAAATTAAATGGTGACAATAACAATTGATGTGGTTTTTTTTGTGCTTTATCGGTTTTCTATTTTTAATTTTTAATTTGGACACACAAACATCACCTTTGAACGTGTTTTTGTTTGTGGTTTTTAGATTCTGCTATTAATCGCAATTAATGGAAGATAATTAAGTATATAAATATCGAAACATTTTCCATCAAATATTCAGTTCAATTGAGCTGTTCAAAGCTTCAAATACAAAAAGTCAAAAGTTCTTCAACCGAAATAAAAAAAATGGAGAATAAATTTAAAGTTGTTCTTCTATTTTTCAGTTTTTTTGCTGGAATTGACGGGATGACTATGGATCTAAATTCAACATCTACAAGTCTAATGAGGGAAATTGAGGAGAACCATGATCTAGGAGTCGACTGTTCAATTTATTCGAATTCCATTGAAGCTTTCATCACCGAATATAAACAAATGTCCGATTCACTGAATATCGCATGTCAACTTCATCTTAAATCCGCTGCAGGAAAACTTAAGTCAACTCTTGACGAAATTGTTGATCAAAAATTAGACGAATATATTGCAAGTGTAAACCAAATGAGATCAAAATTAATGGAGATGAAAAAGGGCAGAGAAGAACATCAAACGATACCTAACTTAAATGAGAAATATCGAAATGAATTGATTTTATTAAACGCCAATTTAACAACAACAATTATCGAGAAAACTAATTTAAGTGAACTGATTGGAAAGATTCAAATTGATTTGGATTCTGTTAACGCAAATTTCACGAAAACTCAGAAGAATTTAACTGAGGAATTGATGCAGATGGAAATTAATAATAACCAATCAACAATACATTTCAGAAAAGAATTGACAGCAATGGACGCAAAATTAGCAAATGACACAAATAATCTTAAAGAATTAATGAAGGAAAAGGAAAATATTTTGAATCAAACAATTGTTTTATGTCAAGGAGAAGTTAAGTCTTTGGAAACTAATTTTACAAAAATATTTAGTGAGAAAAATAATCTGATCTCGGAACAAAACAACAAAACTATAAATAAAGCAAACATTATTTCTCGCATTCGTGATGGAAACTTCAGTAACAGTCGCAAAATGATTTATCTTGAATCAATCATAATTGAGGCTTATGACAAAAACATTTCAAATATAGAAAATGTTATCGAATATTTGAATTCATTCTCTGATGTTGAAGAAATTATTCTTGGTTATCGTATACTGTTTGATCAAATGATTAAGAATCAACACGTTTACAGTACACCAACAACAACAATCGCTTATCGTATTTTTGTTGATTTCACCAAAACGTTCGAAAATAATGAAAATTTGATTTATTTAAAACAAAAACTTCCACAATCGTTAAAGAATTTCCCATGGAACCAAATTATTCTTGTTCAGAATGTTAAATTCAATTCGAAAAGTATTTATACTTTCTATGGTTATCGGGATGTTTTAACAGTGGTTCCAATAATTTATACAACATCTACAACAAATAGTTACTTAGCACACTTTTTTTATCCAATATCAAATGGCAAAAATTTTCACATTAAAAGCAAAGTGGGAAATTCATATTTGTTTGCAGAGATAAATGATTTCGCGTATGACATAAATCGACGTGCCGTATTTTGTTGGACAAAAGCAAATGAAACAAAGGAAACAGGACGATGGCAATTGGAACCAATTGAAGGATCACAAAATTATAAAATTAAAAATGTTTACTGGAATGAATATTTAACTGTTGCAGAAGACGTTAAATTTGACGGGCTTCCAAAATTATTCACATTGAGATCTGGTAAATGTCTGGATGATTATTGCAAATGGAATTTCTTGAAATATACAGGAAACTAAAAATGTGAAAAACTGTGTAAGAAGAATATTTTTAAATCTGTTTAATTTCCATTTAATAAATAAAGTAAAAATGTATTTTTACAAACTTTTTGCATCTTTAATTTGTGATAAAGTTTCTGAATAAATTTGAAACTTTTCTTAAGTCTTTTCGGTAATAAGGAATTTATTTGTTATGATAAAATGAAATTTGTTCGAATTAATTTTTTATCGAATTCTATTAAAAAGAATTAAACATAAAATATTCAAAGTATTACAAAATTAATAAAGTAAAGTAAATTTAGTTGTTAGAATAATTAAAAGAACAGAAAATCTTTTAAATGAAATTTTAATCGAATATTAAAACAAAAGAATAAATATAAAAAATACGAAGGAAAAAAATAAGAAGAAGAAGAAGAGAAATTTATTGCAAATTTTTTTAATTTTTATTTTAATTCATGAATCTCAATAGTTCGAATAAAGTCTTAAAGTTATCAGTCTTTTGATGTGATTCCATTGTTTTGTTTCATTCTTAAATCCAAATTGATTTGTTTTAAAGTTAAGAAAATAATTTTCATTGTTTTATGAAAATAACAAAATATTTTTACAAAATTGGCGGCTCATTAAATTAAATAAAGTTAAAACTTGTCTAATGAAATTTCAACCTTACACATCAGGACTGTTTGTGTAATTGCATTAAGTTTTTTATGGTAACATCGATGATGTGATTAGGTAGAATTTTACTAGAATTTTTAATTCACAAACAAAAAATCTTTTACTTTATTTAATTTAACTTTATTAATTTATAATTTTTATTCCTAAAATTTCTTCAATAAAAATATTTTTTAACTTGAAACTGTTTAAATGTAAAAGTAAACTGATCATGTTTTTTAACAAAAACAAAAGAAGTAAAACGAAAACTCAACAAAATTGTTGTTGCGGCCCTTTAATTGATAATTTAAATTGAATTTGTTTACCATGAAAATGAACAACCAAAACTGGGGTTGTTCTGTTCTGTCATTTGTCATTTAATTCTTTTATCTTTAATTTAAATATTTTACAAATTTCCTATAATTGTTTTCTGTCAAAGTTCAAATGTTTATTATTTCAGAAATTCATAAATTTTTGGGAACGTTGTAAAAAAAAAACCAAAACAAGAATACAATTTGCAGTTTATTGTTAATTAATAACAATTTTATTTCTTCTATAAACAAAATTTACGTTTAAACATTTTATTTAGACGACTTATTATTAATTTACAAAAATTAAAAACAGACAACATTTTTTACTAAAACGATTAAATTTATGGCATGTATAGAAAAATGGCCAACAGCACATAATATATTTATTTTAATTAATTTTCTTAAACATCATATTACTGACCCACAAATATAATATTTTTAACCGACTGAGGCTCAATTTTTTTATGCCCTTTTTCAATATTCTTGTTTTTTTGATTGATTATTAAATTTATATTTTGTACTTGTAATTTGACCACATGCCATAAAATAATACATATATGAAAAATTTGCAAAAATAAAACAATATTATTTTGTACCAGCTTGAACATTTTTAAACATTTATAATTTTAGTAAATTAATCTTATCATATTATCATAAATAAGATAATTTTCGAAATGTGATCTATTTTCTTTTTATTTGTATTTTGTTAATAAAGTAAAAGAAAAAAACATTCAAACCCCAAAAATTAAATTAAAAAACGCCAAAATATTTTTTTCTTTGTTATTTTTATATTTAAGTTCAACGTGGAAAACCGAAAACAAAATAGAAATTTAAATTAATTTAAAACTGTTGATAGAAATGCATTAAATGCTTAACTTGTTACTGAATATTTTAATTATGGTTAAATGTTAAATCTTTTCAATTCAATTTCATTCGTAATTTTTTATTTTGTAAGAGTGGGATTTTTAATATTACGAGGAGTAAGTTCACTAATAGTTTGTGACGTAGTTTTGTAGTTGAATTTGAATTGAATCCCAACACATGAACACTAAAAAATTTCTAAAGTCTCTTTGTGTTTGAATCCTTTTAAATACAACGATTGTTGATTCTAAAAATCGCTTCTAAATATTTCCGAAGAATAAAATTTTAATGAAATCTGATTTTGTAAAAAATTTCCTTTGGATCAAAAGTTTAATGTGGGAATCAAAAGATTAATTAAAACTGTAATTAAATACATTAAATTCAATAATTAAGTTAAAGAATTATAAAATTTATTTAAATTAACCAAAATAATCATTCGATTAAAACTCACATCTGGATTTGATTTTAAATGAAATTGTTGTTGCTCTACTTAATGTTTTTTTGTTTCTTTGTTTAATTTATGTTCTGTCCTTTTTTTTTTGGTTTTCTTTATTTAAATTCAAATTTTCCTAAATTTAGTATAATAATTTTCTGTCAAAAATGTTCCTTTCATTTATTAAATATTAAATATTAAATAATTATTATTTTTAGTTTTGTTTTTATTAATTTTTTTTTTTTTTTTTGGAAAAAGAAACTCAACGAAAAAATAAAATATTTAAAATGATCTGATTAAAATTTATAAATATAATTGTAAACATTTTACACCAGTTATGAATATTCTTTACTGAAATAAAAATAACAAAATTGTGGAAACAAAATTGAAGAATAATTTTGTAATTGTTATTTGTAATAATTTCCTTTTTGTTTCTTTTTTTTTACCAAAAATTTCATGTAAGAATTATGATTTTTAAATAAATATTCAATTAATTATCAAAAATATTTTGAATTATTTTTTGTTTGATTTTATTTACAGAAACTAACCTTTATCCGATTTTACCAATTTAATCCTCTACTTAATTATGATATATTCAATGTAGCTGCTTATTAAAATATTCCTTGTTTTTGTTGTGCTTTGTCTGACGTATGGCGGGTTTCTTAACAAATGACTAAACGAGGATCTAACTAGATCGACTCTAAGCCTTAGATGACATCTAACAAAAATCTGTTTCACCACATTTGTAGCGTTTTTTAAAACTATTTTTAGTTCAGTGGCTTCGATTAGTTTTTTTCTGTGCGTTTTGACTTTTGTAATGAATCACATTTGACAACTAAAGCAAACCACATCTAAGTATTTAGATGTGCCAAATTGCGCATCTAAGTTAGATGGAGAGTTAGATGAGATCTAAATGTTGTGAAACAGATTTTAGCTTAAAACTCATCTACAGTCACTAGATGAGATCTAAACGGAGATGAGAAACCCGCCAGTAAAATTTTAATTCTAAATTTAAAAAAAACAATTTTTATTGCATAAATTAAGGCTATATGTTTTATTTAATATAGTGTCAGAGCTTCACAAAAGATGGCGCAGTAATGGAGAAACTTGTTTTAATCGAAAATTCAAAAAGAATTAGAATATCATTTTTTTTTTATTAAATCTTTTAAACATTAATACCAAAAAATAATCTGAAGTTAGATAATAATTTTTGTTTGAATTCGAATTAGAATTCTGATGCAATTTTATATAAGTGTTGAAGAAATGGTGCCAAATTCACAGTGGATGAAAATGAAATCTCATTGCTCTAATCTTAATCAAGTGTATCGGAAAATGAGAAAGATTTAAAAAACGTAAATGAAAATTTAGTAAAAACAACAAATTTGTTTAAATGAAAATAAATTAAATCTGACTAAAAGAAATCAGTGGTTCATGAATCCATAAATATTAGAATAAGAAATATGTAAATTCCTCTAACAATGACATCAAAAGGATAAAAGTCAATTCAGTAATTCCAAAAAATTGGCCAGAATATTCTTCTGACTGAATGACTTTAACAGGAAGTTTGAGTGAGAATGATCAGTTATTGGATTTTGAATTAGAAATAGTTTTTTTATTCATTAAAATAATTTAAAGAAAATGAATCTGATGTTTATTTTACATTCATAAAAGTATAAATTGAATTTTGAGTTAGATTTTTGAAACTCAATTTAGTTCTACCAGAAATTTAGAAGTAAAAATAATTAACTTACTACTTTTAGAATATATTTCCACAGCAACAATGTATATGAACTTTAAATTTGCTCCAATCGAAGGACTGCAACTGTTAGCGACTCAATCGATTCAATAATACTGGATAAATTTGGTAATAAAATTCAACTTTATATAGTGGAATATTGTGTGGTTATTACGTGTCTTTTCATTTTAATTACAGAATAAAAAGAAGAAATAAAAATTATCAAGAAATTTTAAAAATATTGAAATTTAATGGTGACAATAACAATTGATGTGGTTTTTTTGTGTTTTATCGATTAACTATTTTTAATTTTAAATTTGGACACACAAACATCACCTTTGAACGTGTTTATGGTTGTGGTTTTTAGATTCTGCTATTAATCGCAATTAATGAAAGTTAAATAAGTATATAAATATCGAAACATTTTCCATCAAATATTCAGTTCAATTGAGCTGTTCAAAGCTTCAAATTCAAAAAGTCTAAAGTTCTTCAATCGAAATAAAAAAAATGGACAATAAATTTACAGTTGTTCTTCTATTTTTCAGTTTATTTGCTGGAATTGACGGGATGACTCTGGACATAAATTCAACATCTACAAGTCTAATGAGGGAAATTGAGGAGAACCATGATCTAGGAGTCGACTGTTCAATTTATTCGAATTCCATTGAAGCTTTCATCACCGAATATAAACAAATGTCCGATTCACTGAATATCGCATGTCAACTTCATCTTAAATCCGCTGCAGGAAAACTTAAGTCAACTCTTGACGAAATTGTTGATCAAAAATTAGACGAATATATTGCAAGTGTAAACCAAATGAGATCAAAATTAATGGAGATGAAAAAGGGCAGAGAAGAACTACAAACGATACCTAAGTTAAATGAGAAATATCGAAATGAATTGATTTTATTAAACGCCAATTTAACAACAACAATTATCGAGAAAACTAATTTGAGTGAACTGATTGGAAAGATTCAAATTGATTTGGATTCTGTTAACGCAAATTTCACGAAAACTCAGAAGAATTTAACTGAGGAATTGATGCAGATGGAAATTAATAATAACCAATCAACAATACATTTCAGAAAAGAATTGACAGCAATGGACGCAAAATTAGCAAATGACACAAATAATCTTAAAGAATTAATGAAGGAAAAGGAAAATATTTTGAATCAAACAATTGTTTTATGTCAAGGAGAAGTTAAGTCTTTGGAAACTAATTTAACGAAAATATTTAGTGAGAAAAATAATCTGATCTCGGAACAAAACAACAAAACTATAAATAAAGCAAACATTATTTCTCGCATTCGTGATGGAAACTTCAGTAACAGTCGCAAAATGATTTATCTTGAATCAATCATAATTGAGGCTTATGACAAAAACATTTCAAATATAGAAAATGTTATCGAATATTTGAATTCATTCTCTGATGTTGAAGAAATTATTCTTGGTTATCGTATACTGTTTGATCAAATGATTAAGAATCAACACGTTTACAGTACACCAACAACAACAATCGCTTATCGTATTTTTGTTGATTTCACCAAAACGTTCGAAAATAATGAAAATTTGATTTATTTAAAACAAAAACTTCCACAATCGTTAAAGAATTTCCCATGGAACCAAATTATTCATATTCAGAATGTTAAATTCAATTCGAAAAGTATTTATACGTTTTATTGGGATCACGATAGTTTAAGAATGATTCCAATCATTCATACAACATCTACAACAAATAGTTACTTAGCACACTATTTTTATCCAATATCAAATGGCAAATATTTTCAAATTAAAAGTAAAGAGCAAAATTCATATTTGTTTGCAGAGATAAATGATTTCGCGTATGACATAAATCGACGTGCCGTATTTGGTTGGAGAAAAGCAAATGAAACAAAGGAAACAGGACGATGGCAATTGGAACCAATTGAAGGATCACAAAATTTTAAGATTAAAAACGTTTACTGGAATGAATATTTAACTGTTGCAGAAGATGTTAAAGTAAACTCGCATCCAGAATTATTCACATTGAGATCTGGTAAATGTGTGGATGATTATTGCAAATGGAATTTCTTGAAATATACAGGAAACTAAAAATGTGAAAAACTGTGTGAGAAGAATATTTTTAAATCTGTTTAATTTCCATTTAATAAATAAAGTAAAAATTTATTACAAATAAACGAAACAAAATTTTAGCAAATGATTTTTACGAACTTTTTGAATCTTTAAAATAATTCAATAATTAATTAAGACTTTTAATAATTACCCTCCTTTTTTTATTTTTGTAAAAATTTTCCTCACTTCTGCCATTTTTGTTTATTTTGCTTCTTTTGCCGCATTTAGCCCTTAATGAAAATTCTTAATAAAAAGTGAATCAAGTGAGAGGACGGATTGGTATGTTTGGTTGGATGGTTTTATAATTTGTCTTTAGCGTTCTTTGGAAGAAAAGCAAAAGTTGCCAATTTATTTCAAATTTATAAGTTAGAAAAAGTTACGCAGTGAGATTGCGGTTATCATTAATTTAATTTGTAATAAAGTATCTGAATAAATTTGAACTTTTTCTAAAGTCTTTTCGGTAATAATGAATTTATTTGTTTTGATAAAATGAAATTTGTTCGAATTCATTTTTATCGAATTCTATTAAAAAGAATAAAACATAAAATATTCAAAGAATTACAAAATTAATAAAGTAAAGTAAATTTATTTGTTAGAATAATTAAAAGAACAGAAAAATTCTTAAATGAAATTCTAATCGTATATTAAAACAAAAGAATAAAGATAAAAAATACGAAGAAAAAAAAAATAAGCAGAAGAAAAAGAAGACAAGAAATTTTAGTTCGAATAAAGTCTTAAAGGATTTATTTTAACATTATCAGTTGTATCAGTCTTTTGATTCCATTGTTTTGTTTCATTCTTAAATCCAAATTAATTTGTATTAAAGTTAAGAAAATAATTTTCATTGTTTTATGAAAATAACAAAATATTTTTACAAAATTGGTGGCTCATTAAATTAAATAGAGTTTAAACTTGTCTAATGAAATTTCAACCTTACACATCAGGACTTTTTGTGTAATTGCATTAAGTTTTTTATGGTAACATCGATGATGTGATTAGACAGAATTTTACTAGAATTTTTAATTCACAAACAAAAAATCTTTTACTTTATTTAATTTAACTTTATTAATTTATAATTTTTATTCCTAAAATTTCTTCAATAAAAATATTTTTTAACTTGAAACTGTTTAAATGTAAAAGTAAATTGATAATGTTTTTTAACAAAAACAAAAGAAGTAAAACGAAAACTCAACAAAATTGTTGTTGCGGCCCTTTAATGGTTAATTTAAATTGAATTTGTTTACCATGAAAATGAACAACCAAAACTGGGGTTGTTCTGTTCTGTCATTTGTCATTTGTCATTTAATTCTTTTATCTTTAATTTAAATATTTTACAAATTTCCTATAATTATTTTCTGTCAAAGTTCAAATGTTTATAATTTCAGAAATTCATAAATTTTTGGGAACGTTGTAAAAAAAATCCAAAACAAGAATACAATTTGCAGTTTATTGTTAATTAATAACAATTTTATTTCTTCTATAAACAAAATTTACGTTTAAACATTTTATTTAGACGACTTATTATTAATTTAATTATCATATTTTCTATTTACTAATTTATTTTTCTTAATTTACAAAAATTAAAAACAGACAACATTTTTTACTAAAACGATTAAATTTATGGCATGTATAGAAAAATGGCCAACAGCACATAATATATTTATTTTAATTAATTTTCTTAAACATCATATTACTGATCCACAAATATAATATTTTTAACCGACTGAGGCTCAATTTTTTTATGCCCCTTTTCAATATTCTTGTTTTTCTTAACACAGTCAACAATTATTTGATTGGTTATTAAATTTATATTTTGTACTTGTAATTTGACCACATGCCATAAAATAATTTATGAAAAATTTGCAAAAATAAAACAATATTATTTTGTACCAGCTTGAACATTTTTAAACATTTATAATTTTATTAAATTAATCTTATCATATTATTATAAATAAGATAAATTTCGAACTGTAATCCATTTTCTTTTTATTTGTATTTTGTTAATAAAGTAAAAGAAAAAAACATTCAAACCCCAAAAATAAAATTAAAAAACGCCAAAATGTTTTTTTCTTTGTTATTTTTATGTTTAAGTTGAACGTGGAAAACGGAACACAAAATTGAAATTTAAATTAATTTAAAACTGTTGATCGAAATGCATTAAATGCTAAACTTGTTACTGAATATTTTAATTATTGTTAAATGTTAAATCTTTTCAATTCAATTTCATTCGTAATTTTTTATTTTGTAAGAGTGGGATTTTTAATATTACGAGGAGTAAGTTCACTAATAGTTTATGACATAATTTGTTAGTTGAATTTAAATTGAATCCCAACACATGAACACTAAAAAACTTCTAAAGTCTCTTTGTGTTTGAATCCTTTTAAATACAACGATTGTTGATTCTAAAAATCGCTTCTAAATATTTCCGAAGAATAAAATTTTAATCAAATCTGATTTTGTAAAAAATTTCGTTTGGATCAAAAGTTTAATTTGGGAATTAGAAGATTAATTAAAACTGCAATTAAATACATTAAATTCAATAATTAAATTAAAGAATTATAAAACTTATTTAAATTACCCAAAATAATCATTCGATTAAAACTCACATCTGGATTTGATTTTAAATGAAATTGTTGTTGCTCTAATTAATGTTTTTTTGTTTGTTTGTTTCATTTATGTTCTGTCCATTTTTATTTTGGTTTTCTTTATTTAAATTCAAATTTTCCTAAATTTAATATAATATATTTTGGTTAAAAATGTTCCTTTCATTTATTAAATATTAAATATTAAATAATTATTATTTTTAGTTTTTTTTTTATTAATTATTTTTTATTTTTTGGCAAAAGAAACTCAACGAAAAAATAAAATATTTAAAGTGATCTGATTAAAATTTAAAAATATAATTGTAAACATTTTACACCAGTTATGAATATTCTTACTGAAATAAAAATAACGAAATTGTGGAAACAAAATTGAAGAATAATTTTGTAATTGTTATTTGTAATAATTTCCTTTTTGTTTCTTTTTTTTTACCAAAAATTTCATGTAAGAATTATGATTTTTAAATAAATATTCAATTAATTATCAAAAATATTTTGAATTATTTTTTGTTTGATTTTCTTTACAGAAACTAACCTTTTTCCGATTTTACCAATTTAATCCTCTACTTAATTATGATATATTCAATGTAAGTTGCTTATTATAATATTCCTTGTTTTTATTGTGCTTTTGTCTGACGCAAAATTTTTATTCTAAATTAAAAAAAAAACAATTTTTATTGCATAAATTAAGGCTATATGTTTTATTTAATATAGTGTCAGAGCTTCACAAAAGATGGCGCAGTAATTGAAAAATTTGTTTTAATCGAGAATTCAAAAAGAATTAGAATATCCTTTTTTTTAAATAAATCTTATAAACATTAATACCAAAAAATAATCTGAAGTTAGATAATAATTTTTGTTTGAATTCGAATTAGAATTCTGATGCAATTTTATATAAGTGTTGAAGAAATTTCATGGTGCCAAATTCACAGTGGATGAAAATGAAATCTCATATGTAAACACCATTGCTTTAATCTTCGTTTCTTAGTCTCCTTTTAGTACTGATTTATATTTCTACTTGAATCAGGTGTATCTGAAAATGAGAAAGATTTAAAAAACGTAAATGAAAATTTAGTAAAAACAACAAGTTTGTTTAAAAGAAAATAAATTAAATCTGACTAAAAGAAATCAGTGGTTCATGAATCCATAAATATTAGAATAAGAATTATGTAAATTCCTCTAACAATGACATCAAATTTAATGAGGAAGGATAAAAGTCAATTCAGTAATTCCAAAAAATTGGCCAGAATATTCTTCTGACTGAATGACTTTAACAGGAAGGTCGAGTGAGAATGATCAGTTATTGGATTTTGAATTAGAAATAGTTTTTTTATTCATTAAAATAATTTAAAGAAAATGAATCTGATGTTTATTTTACATTCATAAAAGTATAAATTAATTTAATTAAATTTTGAGTTAGATTTTTGAAACTCAATTTAGTTCTACCAGAAATTTAGAAGTAAAAATAATTAACTTACTACTTTTAGAATATATTTCCACAGCAACAATGTATATGAACTTTAAATTTGCTCCAATCGAAGGACTGCAACTGTTAGCGACTCAATCGATTCAATAATACTGAATAAATTTGGTAATAAAATTCAACTTTATATAGTGGAATATTGTGTGGTTATTACGTGTCTTTTCATTTTAATTAGAGAATAAGAAGAAGAAATAAAAATTATCAAGAAATATTAAAAATATTGAAAATTAAATGGTGACAATAACAATTGATGTGGTTTTTTTTTGTGTTTTATCGATTTTCTATTTTTAATTTTTAATTTGGACACACAAACATCACCTTTGAACGTGTTTTTGTTTGTGGTTTTTAGATTCTGCTATTAATCGCAATTAATGGAAGATAAATAAGTATATAAATATCGAAACATTTTCCATCAAATATTCAGTTCAATTGAGCTGTTCAAACAGTCAATCATAAAGATTCAAATACAAAAAGTCAAAAGTTTTTCAACCGAAATAAAAAAAATGGAGAATAAATTTAAAGTTGTTCTTCTATTTTTCAGTTTATTTGCTGGAATTGACGGGATGACTCTGGACCTAAATTCAACATCTACAAGTCTAATGAGGGAAATTGAGGAGAACCATGATCTAGGAGTCGACTGTTCAATTTATTCGAATTCCATTGAAGCTTTCATCACCGAATATAAACAAATGTCCGATTCACTGAATATCGCATGTCAACTTCATCTTAAATCCGCTGCAGGAAAACTTAAGTCAACTCTTGACGAAATTGTTGATCAAAAATTAGACGAATATATTGCAAGTGTAAACCAAATGAGATCAAAATTAATGGAGATGAAAAAGGGAAGAGAAGAACTACAAACGATACCTAAGTTAAATGAGCAATATCGAAATGAATTGATTTTATTAAACGCCAATTTAACAACAACAATTATCGAGAAAACTAATTATAGTGAACTGATTGGAAAGATTCAAATTGATTTGGATTCTGTTAACGCAAATTTCACGAAAACTCAGAAGAATTTAACTGAGGAATTGATGCAGATGGAAATTAATAATAACCAATCAACAATACATTTCAGAAAAGAATTGACAGCAATGGACGCAAAATTAGCAAATGACACAAATAATCTTAAAGAATTAATGAAGGAAAAGGAAAATATTTTGAATCAAACAATTGTTTTATGTCAAGGAGAAGTTAAGTCTTTGGAAACTAATTTAACGAAAATATTTAGTGAGAAAAATAATCTGATCTCGGAACAAAACAACAAAACTATAAATAAAGCAAACATTATTTCTCGCATTCGTGATGGAAACTTCAGTAACAGTCGCAAAATGATTTATCTTGAATCAATCATAATTGAGGCTTATGACAAAAACATTTCAAATATAGAAAATGTTATCGAATATTTGAATTCATTCTCTGATGTTGAAGAAATTATTCTTGGTTATCGTATACTGTTTGATCAAATGATTAAGAATCAACACGTTTACAGTACACCAACAACAACAATCGCTTATCGTATTTTTGTTGATTTCACCAAAACGTTCGAAAATAATGAAAATTTGATTTATTTAAAACAAAAACTTCCACAATCGTTAAAGAATTTCCCATGGAACCAAATTATTCTTGTTCAGAATGTTAAATTCAATTCGAAAAGTATTTATTCGTGGTATACTGCTCTGGATAGTTTAAGAATGATTTCAATGATTCATACAACATCTACAACAAATAGTTACTTAGCACACTTTTTTTATCCAATATCAAATGGCAAAAATTTTCACATTAAAAGCAAAGTGGGAAATTCATATTTGTTTGCAGAGATAAATGATTTCGCGGTGGACATAGATCGTCGTGCCGTATTTGGTTGGAGAGAAGCAAATGAAACAAAGGAAACAGGACGATGGCAATTGGAACCAATTGAAGGATCACAAAATTTTAAAATTAAAAATGTTTACTGGAATGAATATTTATCTGTTGCAGAAGAAGTTAAAGCAAACGATCATCCAAAATTATTCACTTTGAGATCTGGTAAATGTCTGGATGATTATTGCAAATGGAATTTCTTGAAATATACAGGAAACTAAAAATGTGAAAAACTGTGTGAGAAGAATATTTTTAAATCTGTCTAATTTCCATTTAATAAACAAAGTAAAAATTTATTACAAATAAACGAAACAAAATTTTGGAAAATGTTTTTCACGAACTTTTTGAATCTTTAAAATAATTCAATAATTAATTAAGACTTTTAATAATTACCCTCCTTTTTTTATTTTTGTTAAAAGTTCTCCTCACTTCTGCCATTTTTGTTTATTTTTCTTCTTTTGCCGCATTTAGCCCTCAATGAAAATTCTTAATAAAAAGTGAATCAAGTGACGGATTGGTATGTTTGGTTGGATGGTTTTATAATTTGTCTATAGCGTTCTTTGGAAGAAAAGCAAAAGTTGCCAATTTATTTCAAATTTATAAGATAGAAAAAGTTACGCAGTGAGATTGCGTTTATCATAAATTTAATTTGTGATAAAGTTTCTGAATAAATTTGAAATTTTTCTAAAGTCTTTTCGGTTATAATGAATTTATTTGTTTTGATAAAATGAAATTTCTTCGAATTAATTTTTATCGAATTCTATTAAAAAGAATAAAACATAAAATATTCAAAGTATTACAAAATTAATAAAGTAAAGTAAATTTAGTTGTTAGAATAATTAAAAGAACAGAAAATCTTTTAAATGAAATTTTAATCGAATATTAAAACAAAAGAATAAATATAAAAAATACGAAGGAAAAAAATAAGAAGAAGAAGAAGAGAAATTTATTGCAAATTTTTTTAATTTTTATTTTAATTCATGAATCTCATAGTTCGAATAAAGTCTTAAAGTTATCAGTCTTTTGATGTGATTCCATTGTTTTGTTTCATTCTTAAATCCAAATTGATTTGTTTTAAAGATAAGAAAATAATTTTCATTGTTTTATGAAAATAACAAAATATTTTTACAAAATTGGTGGCTCATTAAATTAAATAAAGTTAAAACTTGTCTAATGAAATTTCAACCTCACAAACAAAAAATCTTTTACTTTTATTAATTTAACTTTATTAATTTATAATTTTTTTTCCTAAATTTTCTTCAATAGAAATATTTTTTAACTTGAAAATGTTTAAATGTAAAAGTAAACTGATAATGTTTTTTAACAAAAACAAAAGAAATAAAACGAAAACTCAACAAAATTGTTGTGGATGTCCGTATTGTTGCTTAAGTATTTTTGTTTTCCCCCAACAATTCTCCTTTTACAATAACAGTACATTTAAAACTTGAAAATTAGTCTATATAATTTATCTGTGTTTTTACTTTTAAAATTTGTAATAAAATTAAAATAATATTTATGGTGAAATAAAATTGTAACAATTAATAATAATAATCACCCTTGTAATTGATAAATGTAAAAAGAAAATAAAACAAATTTTAAGGACCATATAATTATTTGTGTTTTTGCAAAATTACAATAAAATTAATTAAAATTATAACGGTAGCAATAGTGGTGAAGAAGAAATCAGAGACAAACACAGAAAACAGGTAAATAAAAATAATTATTATTAAAATATGACTTTAAATTAAATCATCTCACCTTCTTCTTAAACATCCTATTACTGATCCACAAATATAATATTTTTAACCGACTGAGGCTCAATTTTTTTATGCCCCTTTTCAATATTCTTGTTTTTCTTAACACAGTCAACAATTATTTGATTGGTTATTAAATTTATATTTTGTACTTGTAATTTGACCACATGCCATAAAATAATTTATGGAAAATTTGCAAAAAATAAAACAATATTATTTTGAACCAGCTTGAACATTTTTAAACATTTATAATTTTAGTAAATTAATCTTATCATATTATTATAAATAAGATAAATTTCGAACTGTGATCCATTTTCTTTTTATTTGTATTTTGTTAATAAAGTAAAAGGAAAAAACATACAAGTTTAAGTTCAGCGTGGAAAACCGAAAACAAAATTGAAATTTAAATTAATTTAAAACTGTTGATAGAAATGCATTAAATGCTTAACTTGTTACTGAATATTTTAATTATTGTTAAATGTTAAATCTTTTCAATTCAATTTCATTCATAATTTTTTATTTTTTAAGAGTGAGATTTTTAATATTACGAGGAGTAAGTTCACTAATAGTTTATGACATAATTTGTTAGTTGAATTTGAACTGAATCCCAACACATGAACACGAAAAAATTTCTAAAGTCTTTTGTGTATGAATCCTTTTAAATACAGTAATTGTTGATTATAAAAATCGCTTCTAAATATTTCCGAAGAATAAAATTTTAATCAAATCTGATTTTGTAAAAAATTTCGTTTTGATCAAAAGTTTAATTTGGGAATTATAACTGCAATTAAATACATTAAATTCAATAATTAAATTAAAGAATTATAAAACTTATTTAAATTAACCAAAATAATCATTCGATTAAAACTCACATCTGGATTTGATTTTAAATGAAATTGTTGTTGCTCTACTTAATGTTTTTTTGTTTCTTTGTTTAATTTATGTTCTGTCCTTTTTTTTTGGTTTTCTTTATTTAAATTCAAATTTTCCTAAATTTAGTATAATAATTTTTGGTTAAAAATGTTCCTTTCATTTATTAAATATTAAATATTAAATAATTATTATTTTTAGTTTTGTTTTTATTAATTATTTTTTATTTTTTGGAAAAAGAAACTCAACGAAAAAATAAAATATTTAAAGTGATCTGATTAAAATTTATAAATATAATTGTAAACATTTTACACCAGTTATGAATATTCTTACTGAAATAAAAATAACGAAATTGTGGAAACAAAATTGAAGAATAATTTTGTAATTGTTATTTGTAATAATTTCCTTTTTGTTTCTTTTTTTTACCAAAAATTTCATGTAAGAATTATGGTTTTTAAATAAATATTCAATTAATTATCAAAAATATTTTGAATTATTTTTTGTTTGATTTTATTTACAGAAACTAACCTTTTTCCGATTTTACCAATTTAATCCTCTACTTAATTATGATATATTCAATGTAAGTTGCTTATTACAATATTCCTTGTTTTTATTGTGCTTTGTCTGACGTAAAATTTTAATTCTAAATTAAAAAAAAAAAAATATTTATTGCATAAATTAAGGCTGCATGTTTTATTTAATATAGTGGCAGAGCTTCACAAAAGATGGCGCAGTAATTGAAAAATTTGTTTTAATCGAGAATTCAAAAAGAATTAGAATATCGTTTTTTTTAAAATAAATCTTATAAACATTAATACCAAAAAATAGTTAGATAATAATTTTTGTTTGAATTCGAATTAGAATTCTGATGCAATTTTATATAAGTGTTGAAGAAATTTCATGGTGCCAAATTCACAGTGGATGAAAATGGAATCTCATTGCTTTAATCTTCGTTTCTTAGTCTCCTTTTAGTACTGATTGATATTTCTACTTGAATCATTTGTATCGTGTATCTGAAAATGAGAAAGATTTAAAAAACGTAAATGAAAATTTAGTAAAAACAACAAGTTTGTTTAAAAGAAAATAAATTAAATCTGACTAAAAGAAATCAGTGGCTCATGAATCCATAAATATTAGAATAAGAAATATGTAAATTCCTCTAACAATGACATCAAAAGGATAAAAGTCAATTCAGTAATTCCAAAAAATTGGCCAGAATATTCTTCTGACTGAATGACTTTAACAGGAAGTTTGATTGAGAATGATCAGTTATTGGATTTTGAATTAGAAATAGTTTTTTATTCATCAAGATCATTTAAAGAAAATGAATCTGATGTTTATTTTACATTCATAAAAGTATAAATTAATTTAATTAAATTTTGAGTTAGATTTTTGAAACTCAATTTAGTTCTACCAGAAATTTAGAAGTAAAAATAATTAACTTACTACTTTTAGAATATATTCCCACAGCAACAATGTATATGAACTTTAAATTTGCTCCAATCGAAGGACTGCAACTGTAAGCGACTCAATCGATTCAATAATACTGAATAAATTTGGTAATAAAATTCAACTTTATATAGTGGAATATTGTGTGGTTATTACGTGTCTTTTCATTTTAATTAGAGAATAAGAAGAAGAAATAAAAATTATCAAGAAATTTTAAAAATATTGAAAATTAAATGGTGACAATAACAATTGATGTGGTTTTTTTTGTGTTTTATCGATTTTCTATTTTTAATTTTTAATTTGGACACACAAACATCACCTTTGAACGTGTTTTTGTTTGTGGTTTTTAGATTCTGCTATTAATCGCAATTAATGGAAGATAAATAAGTATATAAATATCGAAACATTTTCCATCAAATATTCAGTTCAATTGAGCTGTTCAAACAGTCAATCATAAAGATTCAAATACAAGAAGTCAAAAGTTCTTCAACCGAAATAAAAAAAATGGAGAATAAATTTAAAGTTGTTATTCTATATTTCAGTTTATTTGCTGGAATTGACGGGATGACTCTGAACTTAAATTCAACATCTACAAGTCTAATGAGGGAAATTGAGGAGAACTATGATTTAGGAGTCGACTGTTCAATTTATTCGAATTCCATTGAAACTTTCATTATCGAATATAAACAAATGTCCGACTCACTGAATATCGCATGTCAACTTCATCTTAAATCCGCTGCAGGAAAACTTAAGTCAACTCTTGACGAAATTGTTGATCAAAAATTAGACGAATATATTGCAAGTGTAAACCAAATGAGATCAAAATTAATGGAGATGAAAAAGGGCAGAGAAGAACTCCAAACGATACCTAAGTTAAATGAGAAATATCGAAATGAATTGATTTTATTAAACGCCAATTTAACAATAACAATTATCGAGAAAACTAATTTAAGTGAACTGATTGGAAAGATTCAAATTGATTTGGATTCTGTTAACGCAAATTTCACGAAAACTCAGAAGAATTTAACTGAGGAAATGATGCAGATGGAAATTAATAATAACCAATCAACAATACATTTCAGAAGAGAATTGACAGCAATGGACGCAAAATTAGCAAATGACACAAATAATCTTAAAGAATTAATGAAGGAAAAGGAAAATATTTTGAATCAAACAATTGTTTTATGTCAAGGAGAAGTTAAGTCTTTGGTAACTAATTTTACAAAAATATTTAGTGAGAAAAATAATCTGATCTTGGAACAAAACAACAAAACTATAAATAAAGCAAACATTATTTCTCGCATTCGTGATGGATACTTCAGTGCCAGTCGCAAAATGATTTATCTTGAATCAATCATAATTGAGGCTTATGACAAGAACATTTCAAATATAGAAAATGTTATTGAATATTTGAATTCATTCTCTGATGTTGAAGAAATTATTCTTGGTTATCGTATACTGTTTGATCAAATGATCAAGAATCAACACGTTTACAGTACACCAACAACAACAATCGCTAATCGTATTTTTGTTGATTTCACCAAAACATACGAAAATAATGAAAATTTGATTTATTTAAAACAAAAACTTCCACAATCGTTAAAGAATTTCCCATGGAACGAAATTATTCTTGTTCAGAATGTTAAATTCAATTCGAAAAGTATTTATACGTGGTATGATGCTCAGGATAGTTTAAGAATGATTCCAATCATTCATACAACATCTACAACAAATAGTTACTTAGCACACTATTTGTATCCAATATCAAATGGCAAATATTTTCAAATTAAAAGTAAAGAGCAAAATTCATATTTGTTTGCAGAGATAATTGATTTCGCGGTGGACATAGATCGACGTGCCGTATTTGGTTGGAGAAAAGCAAATGAAACAAAGGAAACAGGACGATGGCAATTGGAACCAATTGAAGGATCACAAAATTTTAAAATTAAAAATGTTTACTGGAATGAATATTTATCTGTTGCAGAAGAAGTTAAAATAAACGGGTTACCAAAATTATTCACATTGAGATCTGGTAAATGTCTGGATGATTATTGCAAATGGAATTTCTTGAAATATACAGGAAACTAAAAATGTGAAAAACTGTGTGAGAAGAATATTTTTAAATCTGTCTAATTTCCATTTAATAAACAAAGTAAAAATTTATTACAAATAAACGAAACAAAATTTTAGTAAAAAATATTTTTCACGAACTTTTTGAATCATTAAAAATATTCAATAATTGATTAAGACTTTTAATAATTGTCCGACCTTCCTTTTTTTATTTTTGTTAAAAATTTTCCTCACTTCTGCCATTTTTGTATATTTTTCTTCTTTTGCCGCATTTAGCCCTTAATGAAAATTCTTAATAAAAAGTGAATCAAGTGGCGGATTGGTATGTTTGGTTGGATGGTTTTATAATTTGTCGTTAGCGTTCTTTGAAGAAAAGCAAAAGTTGCCAATTTAATTCAAATTTATAAGATAGAAAAAGTTACGCAGTGAGATTCCGTTTATCATAAATTTAATTTGTGATAAAGTTTCTGAATAAATTTGAAATTTTTTTAAAGTCTTTTCGTTAATAAGGAATTTATTTGTTATGATAAAATGAAATTTGTTCGAATTAATTTTTTATCGAATTCTATTAAAAAGAATAAAACATAAAATATTCAAAGTATTACAAAATTAATAAAGTAAAGTAAATTTAGTTGTTAGAATAATTAAGAGAACAGAAAAATTCTTAAATAAAATTTTAATCGAATATTAAAACAAAAGAATAAATATAAAAAATACGAAGGAAAAAAAATAAGAAGAAGAAGAGAAATTTATTGCAAATTTTGTTAATTTTTATTTTAATTCATGAATCTCATAGTTCGAATAAAGTCTTAAAGGATTTATTTTAACATTATCAGTTATCAGTCTTTTGATGTGATTCCATTGTTTTGTTTCATTCTTAAATCCAAATTGATTTGTTTTAAAGTTAAGAAAATAATTTTCATTGTTTTATGAAAATAACAAAATATTTTTACAAAATTGGCGGCTCATTAAATTAAATAGAGTTTAAACTTGTCTAGTGAAATTTCAACCTTACACATCTGGACTGTTTGTGTAATTGCATTAAGTTTCTTATGGTAACATCGATGATGTGATTAGGTAGAATTTTACTAGAATTTTTAATTCACAAACAAAAAATCTTTTACTTTAATTAATTTAACTTTATTAATTTATAATTTTTTTTCCTAAATTTTCTTCAATAGAAATATTTTTTAACTTGAAAATGTTTAAATGTAAAAGTAAACTGATAACGTTTTTTAACAAAAACAAAAGAAATAAAACGAAAACTCAACAAAATTGTTGTGGATGTCCGTATTGTTGCTTAAGTATTTTTGTTTTCCCCCAACAATTCTCCTTTTACAATAACAGTACATTTAAAACTTGAAAATTAGTCTATATAATTTATCTGTGTTTTTACTTTTAAAATTTGTAATAAAATTAAAATAATATTTATGGTGAAATAAAATTGTAACAATTAATAATAATAATCACCCATGTATTTGATAAATGTAAAAAGAAAATAAAACAAATTTTAAGGACCATATAATTATTTGTGTTTTTGCAAAATTACAATAAAATAAAATAAAATTCTAACGGTAGAAATAGTCGTGAAGAAGAAATCAGAGACAAACACAGAAAACAGGCAAATAAAACAGGCAAATAAAAATAATTATTATTAAAATATGACTTTAAATTAAATCACCTCACCTTCTTCTTAAACATCATATTACTGATCCACAAATATAATATTTTTTACCGACTGAGGCTCAATTTTTATTATGCCCCTTCAATATTCTTGTTTTTCTTAACACAGTCAACAATTTTTTGATTGGTTATTAAATTTATATTTTGTACTTGTAATTTGACCACATGCCATAAAATAATTTATGAAAAATTTGCAAAAAATAAAACAAAATTATTTTGAACCAGCTTGAACATTTTTAAATATTTATAATTTTATTACATTAATCTTATCATATTATTATAAATAAGATAAATTTCGAACTGTGATCCATTTTCTTTTAATTTGTATTTTGTTAATAAAGTAAAAGAAAAAAACATACAAACCCCAAAAATTAGAATAAAAAACACCAAAATATTTTTTTCTTTGTTATTTTTATGTTTAAGTTCAGCGTGAAAAACCGAAAACAAAATTGAAATTTAAATTAATTTAAAACTGTTGATAGAAATGCATTAAATGCTTAACTTGTTACTGAATATTTTAATTATTGTTAAATGTTAAATCTTTTCAATTCAATTTCATTCGTAATTTTTTATTTTGTAAGAGTGGGATTTTTAATATTACGAGGAGTAAGTTCACTAATAGTTTGTGACGTAGTTTTGTAGTTGAATTTGAATTGAATCCCAACACATGAACACTAAAAAATTTACTAAAGTCTCTTGTGTTTGAATCCTTTTAAATACAGTGATTGTTGATTTAAAAAAATCGCTTCTAAATATTTCCGAAGAATAAAATTTTAATCAAATCTGATTTTGTAAAAAATTTCGTTTGGATCAAAAGTTTAATTTGGGAATCAGAAGATTAATTAAAACTGCAATTAAATACATTAAATTCAATAATTAAATTAAAGAATTATAAAACTTATTTAAATTAACCAAAATAATCATTCGATTAAAACTCACATCTGGATTTGATTTTAAATGAAATTGTTGTTGCTCTAATTAATGTTTTTTTGTTTGTTTGTTTCATTTATGTTCTGTCCATTTTTATTTTGGTTTTCTTTATTTAAATTCAAATTTTCCTAAATTTAGTATAATAATTTTTGGTTAAAAATGTTCCTTTCATTTATTAAATATTAAATATTAAATAATTATTATTTTTAGTTTTTTTTTTATTAATTATTTTTTATTTTTTGGAAAAAGAAACTCAACGAAAAAATAAAATATTTAAAGTGATCTGATTAAAATTTAAAAATATAATTGTAAACATTTTACAAAAGTTATGAATATTCTTTACTGAAATAAAAATAACAAAATTGTGGAAACAAAATTAAAGAATAATTTTGTAATTGTTATTTGTAATAATTTCCTTTTTGTTTCTTTTTTTTTACCAAAAATTTCATGTAAGAATTATGGTTTTTAAATAAATATTCAATTAATTATCAAAAATATTTTGAATTATTTTTTGTTTGATTTTGTTTACAGAAACTAATCTTTTTCCGATTTTACCGATTTAATCCTCTACTTAATTATGATATATTCAATGTAAGTTGCTTATTATAATATTCCTTGTTTTTATTGTGCTTTGTCTGACGTAAAATTTTAATTCTAAATTAAAAAAAAATAAATATTTATTGCATAAATTAAGGCTGCAGGTTTTATTTAATACAGTGTCAGAGCTTCACAAAAGACGGCGCAGTAATTGAAAAACTTGTTTTAATCGAAAATTCAAAAAGAATTAGAATATCGTTTTTTTTTAAATAAATCTTATAAACATTAATACCAAAAAATAATCTGAAGTTAGATAATAATTTTTGTTTGAATTCGAATTAGAATTCTGATGCAATTTTATATAAGTGTTGAAGAAATTTCATGGGGCCAAATTCACAGTGGATGAAAATGAAATCTCATATGTAAACACCATTGCTTTAATCTTCGTTTCTCAGTATCCTTTTAGTACTGATTTATATTTCTACTTGAATCAGGTGTATCGTGTATCTGAAAATGAGATAGATTTAAAAAACGTAAATGAAAATTTAGTAAAAAAACAACAAATTTGTTTAAATGAAAATAAATTAAATCTGACTAAAAGAAATCAGTGGTTCATGAATCCATAAATATTAGAATAAGAAATATGTAAATTCCTCTAACAATGACATCAAAAGGATAAAAGTGAATTCAGTAATTCCAAAAAATTGGCCAGAATATTCTTCTGACTGAATGACTTTAACAGGAAGTTTGAGTGAGAATGATCAGTTATTGGATTTTGAATTAGAAATAGTTTTTTGATTCATTAAAATAATTTAAAGAAAATGAATCTGATGTTTATTTTACATTCATAAAAGTATAAATTGATTTAATTGAATTTTGAGTTAGATTTTTGAAACTCAATTTAGTTCTACCAGAAATTTAGAAGTAAAAATAATTAACTTACTACTTTTAGAATATATTTCCACAGCAACTTTAAAGTTGCTCCAATCGAAGGACTGCAACTGTTAGCGACTCAATCGATTCAATAATACTGAATAAATTTGATAATAATTTTCAACTTTATATAGTGGAATATTGTGTGGTTATTACGTGTCTTTTCATTTTAATTAAAGAATAAGAAGAAGAAATAAAAATTATCAAGAAATTTTAAAAATATTGAAAATTAAATGGTGACAATAACAATTGATGTGGTTTTTTTTGTGTTTTATCGATTTTCTATTTTTAATTTTTAATTTGGACACACAAACATCACCTTTGAACGTGTTTTTGTTTGTGGTTTTTAGATTCTGCTATTAATCGCAATTAATGGAAGATAATTAAGTATATAAATATCGAAACATTTTCCATCAAATATTCAGTTCAATTGAGCTGTTCAAACAGTCAATCATAAAGATTCAAATACAAAAAGTCAAAAGTTCTTCAACCGAAATAAAAAAAATGGAGAATAAATTTAAAGTTGTTCTTCTATTTTTCAGTTTATTTTCTGGAATTGACGGGATGACTCTGGACCTAAATTCAACATCTACAAGTCTAACGAGGGAAATTGAGGAGAACCATGATCTAGGAGTCGACTGTTCAATTTATTCGAATTCCATTGAAACTTTCATTATCGAATATAAACAAATGTCCGACTCACTGAATATCGCATGTCAACTTCATCTTAAATCCGCTGCAGGAAAACTTAAGTCAACTCTTGACGAAATTGTTGATCAAAAATTAGACGAATATATTGCAAGTGTAAACCAAATGAGATCAAAATTAATGGAGATGAAAAAGGGCAGAGAAGAACTCCAAACGATACCTAAGTTAAATGAGAAATATCGAAATGAATTGATTTTATTAAACGCCAATTTAACAACAACAATTATCGAGAAAACTAATTAAAGTGAACTGATTGGAAAGATTCAAATTGATTTGGATTCTGTTAACGCAAATTTCACGAAAACTCAGAAGAATTTAACTGAGGAATTGATGCAGATGGAAATTAATAATAACCAATCAACAATACATTTCAGAAAAGAATTGACAGCAATGGACGCAAAATTAACAAATGACACAAAAAGTCTTAAAGAATTAATAAAGGAAAAGGAAAATATTTTGAATCAAACAATTGTTTTATGTCAAGGAGAAGTTAAGTCTTTGGTAACTAATTTTACAAAAATATTTAGTGAGAAAAATAATCTGATCTCGGAACAAAACAACAAAACTATAAATAAAGCAAACATTATTTCTCGCATTCGTGATGGATACTTCAGTGCAAGTCGCAAAATGATTTATCTTGAATCAATCATAATTGAGGCTTATGACAAGAACATTTCAAATATAGAAAATGTTATTGAATATTTGAATTCATTCTCTGATGTTGAAGAAATTATTCTTGGTTATCGTATACTGTTTGATCAAATGATCAAGAATCAACACGTTTACAGTACACCAACAACAACAATCGCTTATCGTATTTTTGTTGATTTCACCAAAATATACGAAAATAATGAAAATTTGATTTATTTAAAACAAAAACTTCCACAATCGTTAAAGAATTTCCCATGGAACCAAATTATTCATATTCAGAATGTTAAATTCAATTCGAAAAGTATTTATACGTGGTATTCTGCTCAGGATAGTTTAAGAATGATTCCAATGATTCATACAATATCTACAATAGATAGTTCCTTTGCACACTATTTTTATCCAATATCAAATGGCAAATATTTTCACATTAAAAGCAAAGTGGGAAATTCATATTTGTTTGCAGAGATAAATGATTTCGCGTATGACATAAATCGACGTGCCGTATTTGGTTGGAGAAAAGCAAATGAAGCAAAGGAAACAGGACGATGGCAATTGGAACCAATTGAAGGATCACAAAATTTTAAAATTAGAAATGTTTACTGGAATGAATATTTATCTTTTGCAGAAGAAGTTAAAATAAACGTGTATCCAAAATTATTCACATTGAGATCTGGTAAATGTCTGGATGATTATTGCAAATGGAATTTCTTGAAATATACAGGAAACTAAAAATGTGAAAAACTGTGTGAGAAGAATATTTTTAAAACTGTTTAATTTCCATTTAATAAATAAAGTAAAAATTTATTACAAATAAACGAAACAAAATTTAAAAAATGATTTTTACAAACTTTTTGAATCTTTAGAATAATTCAATAATTAATTAAGATTTTTTATTTTTGTTAAAAATTTTCCTCACTTCTGCCATTTTTGTTTATTTTTCTTCTTTTGCCGCATTTAGCCCTCAATGAAAATTCTTAATAAAAAGTTAATCAAGTGACGGATTGGTATGTTTGGTTGGATGGTTTTATAATTTGTCTTTCGCGTTCTTTGAAGAATAGCAAAAGTTGCCAATTTATTTCAAATTTATAAGATAGAAAAAGTTACGCAGAGAGATTGCGGTTATCATAAATTTAATTTGTGATAAAGTTTCTGAATAAATTTGAAATTTTTCTAAAGTCTTTTCGGTAATAAGGAATTTATTTGTTATGATAAAATGAAATTTGTTCGAATTCATTTTTTATCGAATTCTATTAAAAAGAACAAAACATAAAATATTCAAAGTATTACAAAATTAATAAAGTAAAGTAAATTTAGTTAGAATAATTAAAAGAACAGAAAAATTCTTAAATGAAATTCTAATCGTATATTAAAACAAAAGAATAAAGATAAAAAATACGAAGGAAAAAAAATAAGAAGAAAAAGAAGAAGAGAAATTTATTGCAAATTTTGTTAATTTTTATTTTAATTCATGAATCTCATAGTTCGAATAAAGTCTTAAAGGATTTATTTTAACATTATCAGTTATCAGTGTTTTGATGTGATTCCATTGTTTTGTTTCATTCTTAAATCCAAATTAATTTGTTTTAAAGTTAAGAAAATAATTTTCATTGTTTTATGAAAATAACAAAATATTTTTACAAAATTGGCGGCTCATTAAATTAAATACAGTTAAAACTTGTCTAATGAAAATTCAACCTTTGTTTACAATGAAAATGAACAACCAAAACCGGGGTTGTTCTGTTTTGTCATTTGTCATTTATCATTCACCCAGAGAAAAAATATGATAAAGGTTATCATAATCTGGGACAATGACGTTATGATAAGTCAATATGATAAATTTTGTCCGATATAATTGCAGATATTATATTATATGATAACGGATATCATTGAATAATAAAATAGTGTGATAGCGTATATCAAATACATAATTGTGTTTATCAAATTATGATAATATTAAATATGTATATGTTATTATAACACAGATGGCGCAAACGGATTTTTCAAAGGCCAAATAATATAAATGGAAAGAGTGATGGCGCTATTTTTATGAGCACCACTGTATATAATAATGAATGTAGTTTGAAGTAAAGTAATAATATAATGGATGCAACTTCAAATAAATATTAAAAAATATAATTGTGACATTTTATTACAATTTAAATATATTTTCAGAGTGAATTTTTTATGCCACTCAAAATTTATTGTAATATATGACATTCTACTTCGAATAATATTAAAAACCCTTGAAGATTCTAATTATTTATGAAATATATATTTTAATTAATTTTTTCATATTTCATATTTAGACAAAAATATCGCATAAAATTAATTTAATTGTATTGTGGATTAATTGAAATTAAGAATTTTGGTAAAATTTCTTAATATTTATTAGCAAATGCCTGAAAAATTACAAAAAAATAAATCTAAAATAAAATCCGCATATTTTTCATATAATGGCGGCCACTGCTTAGCAGCATGTCCAAACCAACTTCGTGAATAAAGTCGATGAAGGCAATCGGAGCATATCGGTTATTTTAAGTATTATAATATAATATTGCATATCATAATAAAGTATTGAGTATTATAATATGATTTGACTAGAAAACGGTTAAATATATGAATATCATATTATAATATTGAATATCATAATATAATAATGATTATTATACTATAATATTTGGCAAAAAAACGGTTAAAAATATAATAATGAGCATTAAAATATAATATTAATTATCATAATAAGATTGTAGTAAGAAAACCGTTGAAAATATGATAAATATATGATACGTAATATCATAATAAAGTATTAATAACTATAAAATCAAATAATGACTACTATAATAGAATACATCTATATGATATCTGTAATTATATTCAAAATATAATTACAGATATTATAAAGTATGATAAATATTCGTTTATGATATCTGACATCATATAAATCATATTTTTTTATCAAAACATAGTAGCACAAATTATATTTTATGATAAAATCATACAATATGATATTTGTTATTCTGTTATGATTTCTGTAATTATGTGTTTATCATATTTTTTCTCTGGGTGTTTAATTCTTTTATCTTTAATTTAAATATTTTACAAACTTCCTATAATTATTTTCTGCCAAAGTTCAAATGTTTATAATTTCAGAAATTCATAAATTTTTGGGAACGTTGTAAAAAAAAAACCAAAACAAGAATACAATTTGCAGTTTATTGTTAATTAATAACAATTTTGTTACTTCTATATACAAAATTTTACGTTTAAACATTTTATTTAGACGACTTATTATTAATTTAATTATCATATTTTCTATTTACTAATTTATTTTTCTTAATTTACAAAAATTAAAAACAGACAACATTTTTTACTAAAACGATTAAATTTATGGCATGTATAGAAAAATGGCCAACAGCACATAATATATTTATTTTAATTAATTTTCTTAAACATCATATTACTGATCCACAAATATAATATTTTTAACCGACTGAGGCTCAATTTTTTTATGCGCCTTTTCAATATTCTTGTTTTTCTTAACACAGTCAACAATTATTTGATTGGTTATTAAATTTATATTTTGTACTTGTAATTTGACCACATGCCAAAAAATAATATATGAAAAATTTGCAAAAATAAATCAAAATTATTTTGAACCAGCTTGAACATTTTTAAACATTTATAATTTTAGTAAATTAATCTTATCATATTATCATAAATAAGATAATTTTCGAAATGTGATCTATTTTCTTTTTATTTGTATTTTGTTAATAAAGTAAAAGAAAAAAACATTCAAACCCCAAAAATTAAATTAAAAAACGCCAAAATGTTTTTTTCTTTGTTATTTTTATATTTAAGTTCAACGTGGAAAACGGAAAACAAAATAGAAATTTAAATTAATTTAAAACTGTTGATAGAAATGCATTAAATGCTAAACTTGTTACTGAATATTTTAATTATTGTTAAATGTTAAATCTTTTCAATTCAATTTCATTCATAATTTTTTATTTTGTAAGAGTGAGATTTTTAATATTACGAGGAGTAAGTTCACTAATAGTTTGTGACGTAATTTTGTAGTTGAATTTGAATTGAATCCCAACACATGAACACTAAAAAATTTCTAAAGTCTCTTTGTGTTTGAATCCTTTTAAATACAACGATTGTTGATTCTAAAAATCGCTTCTAAATATTTCCGAAGAATAAAATTTTAATGAAATCTGATTTTGTAAAAAATTTCCTTTGGATCAAAAGTTTAATGTGGGAATCAAAAGATTAATTAAAACTGTAATTAAATACATTAAATTCAATAATTAAATTAAAGAATTATAAAACTTATTTAAATTAACCAAAATAATCATTCGATTAAAACTCACATCTGGATTTGATTTTAAATGAAATTGTTGTTGCTCTACTTAATGTTTTTTTGTTTCTTTGTTTAATTTATGTTCTGTCCTTTTTTTTTTTGGTTTTCTTTATTTAAATTCAAATTTTCCTAAATTTAGTATAATAATTTTTTGTTAAAAATGTTCCTTTCATTTATTAAATATTAAATATTAAATAATTATTATTTTTAGTTTTTTTTTTATTAATTATTTTTTTTTTTTGGAAAAAGAAACTCAACGAAAAAATAAAATATTTAAAGTGATCTGATTAAAATTTATAAATATAATTGTAAACATTTTACACCAGTTATGAATATTCTTACTGAAATACAAATAACAAAATTGTGGAAACAAAATTGAAGAATAATTTTGTAATTGTTATTTGTAATAATTTCCTTTTTGTTTCTTATTTTTTACCAAAAATTTCATGTAAGAATTATGGTTTTTAAATAAATATTCAATTAATTATCAAAAATATTTTGAATTATTTTTTGTTTGATTTTCTTTACAGTACTAACCTTTTTCCGATTTTACCAATTTAATCCTCTACTTAATTATGATATATTCAATGTAAGTTGCTTATTACAATATTCCTTGTTTTTATTGTGCTTTGTCTGACGCAAAATTTTAAATCTAAATTTAAAAAATTTATTGCATAAATTAAGGCTATATGTTTTATTTAATATAGTGTCAGAGCTTCACAAAAGATGGCGCAGTAATTGAAAAATTTTATTTTAATCGAATTTTCAAAAAAGAATTAGAATATCGTTTTTTATTTAATAAATCTTATAAACAATAATACCAAAAAATAATCTGAAGTTCGATAATAATTTTTGTTTGAATTCGAATTAGAATTCTGATGCAATTTTATATAAGTGTTGAAGAAATTTCATGGTGCCAAATTCACAGTGGATGAAAATAGAATCTCATATGTAAACACCTATGCTTTAATCTTCGTTTCTTAGTCTCCTTTTAGTACTGATTTATATTTCTACTTGAATTACGTGTATCTGAAAATGAGAAAGATTTAAAAAACGTAAATGAAAATTTAGTAAAAAAACAACAAATTTGTTTAAATGAAAATAAATTAAATCTGACTAAAAGAAATCGGTGGTTCATGAATCCATAAATATTAGAATAAGAAATATGTAAATTCCTCTAACAATGACATCAAATTTGATGAGGAAGGATAAAAGTCAATTCAGTAATTCCAAAAAATTGGCCAGAATATTCTTCTGACTGAATGACTTTAACAGGAAGTTTGAGTGAGAATGATCAGTTATTGGATTTTGAATTAGAAATAGTTTTTTTATTCATTAAAATAATTTAAAGAAAATGAATCTGATGTTTATTTTACATTCATAAAAGTATAAATGGATTTAATTGAATTTTGAGTTAGATTTTTGAAACTCAATTTAGTTCTACCAGAAATTTAGAAGTAAAAATAATTAACTTACTACTTTTAGAATAAATTTCCACAGCAACTTTAAAGTTGCTTCAATCGAAGGACTGCAACTGTTAGCGACTCAATCGATTCAATAATACTGAATAAATTTGGTAATAAAATTCAACTTTATATAATGGAATATTTTGTGGCTATTACGTGTCTTTTCATTTTAATTAGAGAATAAGAAGAAGAAATAAAAATTATAAAAAAATTTAGAAATATTGAAAATTAAATGGTGACAATAACAATTGATGTGGTTTTTTTTGTGTTTTATCGATTTTCTATTTTTAATTTTTAATTTGGACACACAAACATCACCTTTGAAGGTGTTTTTGTTTGTGGTTTTTAGATTCTGCTATTAATCGCAATTAATGGAAGTTAAATAAGTATATAAGTATGGAAACATTTTCCATCAAATATTCAGTTCAATTGTGCTGTTCAAAGCTTCAAATACAAAAAGTCAAAAGTTCTTCAACCGAAATAAAAAAAATGGAGAATAAATTTAAAGTTGTTCTTCTATTTTTCAGTTTTTTTGCTGGAATTGACGGGATGACTATGGATCTAAATTCAACATCTACAAGTCTAATGAGGGAAATTGAGGAGAACCATGATCTAGGAGTCGACTGTTCAATTTATTCGAATTCCATTGAAACTTTCATTATCGAATATAAACAAATGTCCGACTCACTGAATATCGCATGTCAACTTCATCTTAAATCCGCTGCAGGAAAACTTAAGTCAACTCTTGACGAAATTGTTGATAAAAAATTAGACGAATATATTACAAGTGTAAACCAAATGAGATCAAAATTAATGGAGATGAAAAAGGGCAGAGAAGAACATCAAACTTTACCTAAGTTAAATGAGAAATATCGAAATGAATTGATTTTATTAAACGCCAATTTAACAACAACAATTATCGAGAAAACTAATTTAAGTGAACTGATTGGAAAGATTCAAATTGATTTGGATTCTGTTAACGCAAATTTCACGAAAACTCAGAAGAATTTAACTGAGGAATTGATGCAGATGGAAATTAATAATAACCAATCAACAATACATTTCAGAAAAGAATTGACAGCAATGGACACAAAATTAGCAAATGACACAAATATTCTTAAAGAATTAATGAAGGAAAAGGAAAATATTTTGAATCAAACAATTGTTTTATGTCAAGGAGAAGTTAAGTCTTTGGTAACTAATTTTACAAAAATATTTAGTGAGAGAAATAATCTGATCTCGGAACAAAACGAGACTATAAATAAAGCAATCATTGTTATTAATTCTCTCATTCGTGATGGAAACTTCAGTGCCAGTCGCAAAATGATTTATCTTGAATCAATCATAATTGAGGCTTATGACAAAAACATTTCAAATATAGAAAATGTTATCGAATATTTGAATTCATTCTCTGATGTTGAAGAAATTATTCTTGGTTATCGTATACTGTTTGATCAAATGATTAAGAATCAACACGTTTACAGTACAACAACAATCGCTTATCGTATTTTTGTTTATTTCACCAAAACATACCAAAATAATGAAAATTTGATTTATTTAAAACAAAAACTTCCACAATCGTTAAAGAATTTCCCATGGAACCAAATTATTCTTGTTCAGAATGTTAAATTCAATTCGAAAAGTATTTATACTTTCTATGGTTATCGGGATGGTTTAACAGTGATTCCAATGATTCATACAACATCTACAACAGATAGTTCCTTTGCACACTATTTTTATCCAATATCAAATGGCAAATATTTTCACATTAAAAGTAAAGAGCAAAATTCATATTTGTTTGCAGAGATAAATGATTTCGCGGTGGACATAGATCGACGTGCCGTATTTGGTTGGACAAAAGCAAATGAAACAAAGGAAACAGGACGATGGCAATTGGAACCAATTGGAGGATCACAAAATTTTAAAATTAAAAATGTTTACTGGAATGAATATTTATCTGTTGCAGAAGAAGTTAAAGTAAACGAGTATCCAAAATTATTCACATTGAGATCTGGTAAATGTCTGGATGATTATTGCAAATGGAATTTTTTGAAATATACAGGAAACTAAAAATATGAAAAACTGTGTAAGAAGAATATTTTTAAATCTGTTTAATAAATTTAATAAATAAATAAAGTAAAAATTAATTACAAATAAACGATACAAAATTTAGTATATGATTTTTAATAACAACGTGAGTATACGCTGGAAGGTTTGAATCTTTGTTGAACAAGAAGCAGAATAAACACTGAACTTACTTTATTTTCCCAATTTAGCAATGTTTGCCTTAAATTAGAGTATCTGTAGTAGATTGTGTTATAAATAGACAACATTCAGCCTACTAAATTTATATTTGATAATTTTTTTTTCAACATGGTAATTTATTTTTTTACAGGGAAATTTTTTTTTTAACAGGGAATTTTTTTTTCAACAGGGTAATTTATTTTTCAACAGGGAAATTTAAAAAAAAACCAACAACAACAATCTCGGCAAAAACAAACCGCAATTGAATTAAATAAGGTCTATTTTAGTATATATCCAAATCTTATAAGATTGTTAGGTACGCCGGTGAGGTTTTATTTTTAATACAAATGGAATTCTTTCTTGTTTAATAAATTGAAATTATGTTATTTATCTATTACTTTATGATGGGATAAGTAAATAAGATTGGTTGTTCTAGATATATATAGGTATATAAACAATATATTATGTAAAAGAAAGATCAAAAACTTCAAAGAATATTAAAAAAAAAAACCAAAAATCGAACTCAAATAAATTTTACATATTTTGGTTTTCGATATGATTTCGCAAAAATAGAATCGCCTCTAAATTGTTATAGGGATTAATGTTTCGTTTCAAACTTCTTCCTATTAAAGATTATAATCACATATTTTTTTATTTTCTATTAGTTGTTTTTTGTGTTTATTTTACTCTATGCCGAAAGTATAAAAATAAAACAACATCCAAAATAGATACGAATAAAAGTAAATACTATAAGTCAATTTTGAGTGTTGTTAACTAAGTTTTAAGAATGGCATTAGTTCAATCAGAATTCGATCTTATTTGTCGTCTTTGCATGAGAACCATGTAAATTATTCTTATAATATATATTTATACCATTTTTTTATAATCATCCCGATTATAATATTGAAAATTTACAATTAAAACCCAATATATAACTCTTTAACTGAAGATATTATGAAGATTATTAAAACACCACCGGTTTCAAATATTTCTATTAATAATAAAAAATTAGTCTTTTTGTTTAAAGATGATGTATATATAAATATACATATAAACTGTACACCAAGTTTAATTAACTAACAACAACAGTAAAATATATAAGAGAAAACTACAACCTATATATATGTTCACCTTTTTGAAAACATCACTCTTCTTGTGTGGTTCATAAAAATTTATTATTGTAATATTTAAATAATAACTAACAATAAAGCAATATTAAAAAAAATCATATATTATGATCTGACGATTTATGTTATTTCTAAGAAAATAATGAACCTATATATTTAAACTTAAAATATCAATCAAAATATTAAATAGATAAGATAAGATGATAAGCATGAATAAGGGATTACCTCTGAGAATAGAAGTAGATATATATATATATATATATATATATATATACATAGTGAAAAAGAAAACATAATAGAATGAACATAATTATATAAGTCCTTTAATTTCTATTGAAAAAAAAATAATGCAATTGCATATGACGAAAAAAAAAACGTGCTACCTGCTACCACAATCAATTATATTACACATTATATATATATACAAAGGTGTTTGTGATTGTTAAAAAAGGTTTATCAATTTCCATTGATGCTTTATGCACTTTACCATATAAAATTTAAAATCATCATTTTAAACATCAATTTATCAAAATTTGTATTTTGTATACTCCAAAGCCTTTTGTGTTTCTTCTTCTGCATATATAAAAGTTTGTTACAAAAGAGAATCACCAAAGCAATTTAACGATAAAGAAAAATTTATGAATTATATATATAGAATGATATGGATGTTTAATTAATCATTTATTATTGACTACTGACTGTCTTAAAAGAAACAGTTTTTGACTTGATAATATAATTAATAATTCAGAAGAAAATACGGCAGCAGATTAACGCCGCAAACAAAACTGCAAACAAGAAAAATTTAGCAAATAATTATAATTTTATCAAATGTAAAATTTCAAATAGTTTATTGTCTATAGGGATGTAACCAAATATATATATACGATGATGATGTCAATATGGATTATATATTATCTGTTGATATATATGTATATATGGATATGAGTTTGTAAGAAATATTTACTGAAAAGGAAAATATACCTTTAGAAGGCGCATATGGTGGAAACATATTTTTATAGTTTTAGTTTTGTTTAATATATTTGTAATCATATATAAAAAATATGATGAGTAAATAAATTTATTACAGATTACTCATCATCATATAGGGGTTTTTCCTAAAATTATATTTAAAATAAAATTAAATATATGAATTTATACAAACAAAAGGCTAAATTCATATAATTTAAATAGTTTATGAAATTTTGAATTTATCATTTATCACTTTTATATATGAAATTTAAATAAATCATTTTCTATTGAAAATATATAATCGTTTTTTTTTTATATGAATTACGCGAATTATTTTTTTTAACTAATATAATTTATTAATAAATGTTAAAATGTCCAAGTCAAAAAAATTTATAATTTATTTACCTGATAGACCTTTCGAATATTATATGCAATGAGAAATATTAAAAACGAAATTAAGTAAAATATTGTCTTAGGTATATTCAATAAGAACAAATTTTAGAATTATTATAATTTAATTTATTGTAATATAATTAATTAAGAATTTATGTAATTCTAATGAAAAAAAAAAATAAATATATAGATGCCATTTATATACGATTAATATTTATTATAACGTGATTATTTTTTTTTTTGTATATATACCAATAACCTTTGTAAAATATTGGTAATGCTAAATGCACTAATGCTAAATACTATTTCTAAGATGTTCATTAAATATTATATTATTGAAGTTAAAAAAAAAATACAATCCATATAAATGCACTGGGCTAGTTGAAAATATTTATACATAATAATATTCATCTTATATTTATTTGATCCTTATTTGAATGTTCGGATTCTATAGACGTTGATTTTTCATTGAAAAATAAAACAATTTATTTTATTATTAATTTCAATTATTTCTATTTCATTGTATGTATTGATTTTCTGGTTATACGTCTCAAAGATAATAATAGGAATCATATCTACATATTATGACTAAAACCATAATATATGAATTTGTTTTTCTGAATTATAAAAAAATATAAACCAAATAATTACAGCGGATTGATCAATGTTCGTATGGTCACTGCTGTTGTCTATTTAACCCATTGAAAGTCTAACACGAAAAATAGTTGTATGTAATTTATAATTATAGATGATATTGATTTTAGCAACCTATATACATAAATATGTACTCTTTTTGTTGTTATAATAAGAAATAATTGTATATACTTGAACATTATGTAATAATCACTAAGATATAGTTATTATGAATAAGGATTATAATTATTAAAGATTATATTTGTTCCAATTATGTTGTCAATGACTATTAAAAAATAATTATAAAATATTAAAATATAAAATATTCAAAATTATATCAATTATCAATATATAGTTTAAGGTCATGTACTTGTACTTGCTGACTTTTACAAAATCATTTAACTGTTGAAATTAATAATACGCACATAAAAAAAAATTTAGAGATGCATATTATGCGTGTAAAAAATCTAAAAATAAAAAATGTCACTTTAAAAAATAATTATTCTAGTACGATTCTATCGGTCCTATATTGATCCACTAATATTTCATAAATTTTATTTGATCCGCTAATATTTCATATATTTATTACAGAAAATAATAATAGAATTAAAACCAAAACTAAGGTAGTGTATGTATGTATTTATTAGACGTCCCCAAACAAGATTTTGAATTTCTTGTTCCAGTTACATTAAATATACGACATTCAGCTGCTAGAACACCATCATTAGGATTGTCATACGTTATAACGAGATTCTACTGTATATAGTTAAAGTGCGAGATTTAATAATCCAAATGTATCTCTCTCTATTGTATTGATTGTATAAGTACTTATAATAAAACATAAAATGTCAAGTTTGTTTTTTAAAAGTTTGAAATTAAACAAAAAAAAAAAAATATAAACAGATAAAATTTATTTATTTTTTTTTTTTTAAATCAAAAACTTACATGCCCTGAAACCACAATGTCGCCGAATAACATTACCTTACATTAAATTAAAAATATATATATTCATTATACACAATAAATACAACATTAAAAAAGGACGCATAAAAATGTGTATATATCCTTTTTCATATATACTTATCTTAAAACACAAAATTGATTTGTATATAATCTTGATTATCAATCTTTTAAAAAGATATAAAAATTTGCTCATATTTTTAACGATCTTACCTAAAATATATTTATACCTATATACACAAAAAAAAGTTGAGGTCATTTTTTGTGTGGACATATAATAAAACAAATGAATTTTTTACGATTTAACTGATTCCTTTTTCATTGCAGTGTTTCTTTTTTCTTTTTTTTTGTTGCAAATTTTTCACAAAAGTAATAAAAGGAATTTTTTTTACAGCTGATCCGTGATATAAATGAAGAATAAAAAGAAAAAAAAAAACAAGAATTAAATGTTATATCTGATGCAGTTATATATAGTTTATGATGACAATGACATGGGCTAGTTACGAATGGTGCATATACATATATGCAAAAATGTTAAATAACTATTTTCTACTGTATGTAGAAATGGGAATTCTTCATTTATATAGTAAAATCAGTTTAAAATTTATTTTATTATTTTATTTATAAATAAATAATTAAAATGTACACAAATAACACATAAAATAATTACCGATGTAGGTATATGACCGAATAATTTTATATTAAACTAAAGCAAATTGTAAAGTCGCGTTTGAGTTGATCATATTAAATACAAATCGCATGTCTAAAAGAGAGCAATTGCAAAGAGAGAAATATTTTTTTTTTTAAATGCATAAAATAACAGAATGTTAAAGACAGAGAAAACCTTATAGAACAAAAAAAAAAGATTTGTTATACTACTCAGAATTTCTATTGGTTGTATATTAGCCAATCAGAGAGAACTTGTCAAGTTCGTTGAATTTTTATAAATGGAAATAAAATAAAAGAAAGAGATAACTATTGAAATCACGTTCTTTTTTTTTTTTTAGTTTTTAGTTTTTAGCTTTTCTATGTTTAGCTTTAGAGTGGAATTGTATTTGTTTCTTTCTTGTTTTTTTTTTAACTTGAATTTTTTTATAAATGTAGCTCATCAGATCGATCCCGCGCGCCAATTCTTTTCTAAAGTTGTAATTATAAATTTTGTCCTCTCAATTTTTATTGTATGTATGTGTGTATGTGTGTTTATTGTCATAAACAACACAATTTGTCATAAGAAAAAATAATTTAAAAGAAAAAGTAGGTAAGTTGTATCCATTGTCCTAATCGTGCGAATTCATCAATCACTCATAACAAACATGACAGATTTAATAAAAATAAAAAATCCTCTTACAAAAAAAAAAAAAAATAAAAATAAAAAATAAAAATTAAACAAATTAATTTTTCTTTCTTATTTAGATTTTTATCAAAAATTTTGAATATAGAAATTTTGAAGAAAATTTATTAAATAGAATTTCCCCTCTTCACCTTAACGCACATACGTATACATTTGTAAGCCCAGTAGCCCAATTTACTGTATAGTATTGTGTGATAGTTGAACGCTAAAATTGACGTTGAAAAATACAAATTACTTCTATATAAAGTTAATCAAGATGACAGATTAAGATTAAAATGAATTGTGATTTATTTAAACCGATTTATATTTTTACCTTTAGATATTTATTATTTATATTTATTTTATATAATTTGAATTCTGAAGATTCTGTCTGTCATCCTTTTGTAAATAAATATAAACGACAATATTTTTTTGATCTCATCTTTTTTTTCTTTTTTAGTCTCTCTGACGAAGCACATTTCTTATCATATATTATGATGAATATAATTTTTATTCATAAATAAACAAAAACAAATTTTTTACGGGAATATGATTGAATTGATTGAAAATAATATTTATTTTTTTTTTGTCTAAACTTTAATAGTTTTTTTTTTTGTTGTTGTTTAATTTTTTTAATCTAAATGTAAACTTAAGTTATGATTGTATTGGAATCTTTATTCTATAGATGTCTATAGATTGACAGGATATATTGTTCATTTTTTTTTCTCTTTTATGGTTCATCTGATGTAATTTGATTGAGTGACACCCACCCACGCTGTGTTCAAATATTTTAAGCTTTAAGCTTGAAGGTATAAATGGCAATTTTGTTGTTTTTTTTTTATTTAATTCAAAAATTGATTTTCAAACTGCATTATGCAGATATTTTAAATGTACTATGCAAATTAAAAGAAAGGATACACTTTTATAGTGAGACTCTGATGATCAATTATTTCGATCATTTTTACACAATAAATGTATAGCGATATATAAATTGACTAAAAAATTTTGTGCTCCACTGATTGCACTTATTGCATAAAGATTGCACAAAGGTTCCCCACGAATTAACTCAGGATTGTACACAGTATGGTTAACAACCCGTCGATTAGACCACATACGCACGTATCACATTTCACATATTATATTTTACTATTTCAAATTATTAGAAAAAAAAATTCATTCACTGAAAAGTGGTCAACCAACCAAAATATTCAATTCATTCATCTCTTTCCTACTCCGGTCGCACAGTCACATCTTCGTCTAGTTTAAAACTCAAAAAAAAAAAACATGAACAAAATAAAAAACCAACAAGCAACAACGTATTTTTTTTTTCATTATTAACATCTATCCCATCATCTGTTTCACTCTAACGAAATAAATTTGTATTTGTCTCACTTCATCTACCTGTAATTTAATCAAATATAACAACAACAGAACAAAGCAAGTCGCAGTTCAGGTGATTCAGAATTCATTATTTATACTCTCTTGTTTCTCGCTCTCTCTCTCAGTGATCAATTGAATTGAATATTTATACAAAACTAAACAAATTTTATAAAATTCATTTTTTAGTCTCTCGCTAAAGCTGCCATAGTGAATACGTATAAGGCAATTCGATTAAAAAAAAAAATATTCACGCGTGTTTTTTGTCATCAATAAATTGTTGTTGTGTTTTTTTTTTTGTTTAGTGTCGCGGACATTCATAAATTTCTTTTTTATTAAATGTTCCAACGGCACATGCGCATAATATTTTGTTTGTTTTATTTAGAGTTTGGCATAAATGAGAAAAAAAAAAATTACATATAATAAAATTATCAATTTTGTAAATTGATTAAAGTTTTATTTTAAAAATAAACAATAATCATTAAAATTTATAAATAAAAAATAAATTTTTGAACGTTAAATGGTGAATGTGTTTGACAATAAACTAAATCTGTTCAATTAATATTGTTGTTGTTGTTGTTAATTTTACAATTTATTTTTTGTTTGTTTGTTTGTTTGTTTTAAACTTTTGTTTTTTTTTTAATAATAAAGAAATTACAAAATAAAAAAAATTAAATAATGTAGAAAATTAATTTCTTAATTTCTTAACTGATGTATTTTTGCTTTAATTGTATATTTAAAGTATAAAGATTTATATGTTCAATCAATGAAAAAAAAAATGTGTATTTAAAAAGTGCGATTGGTGTTTTTTTTTTTATTTGAAAATTAAAAAGAAAAATAAATTAAAAATAATTATTTAAAAATTTTTTTATATTTATGTACAAAAATTAAATGACGCAACATTTTTTGCTTTTAAAAAAAAGAAGATAAAAGCCGCTTGTTACAATAAAAAAAAGAGTTTATTTTTGTTTTAGTTTTGTCAATTTTTTTTTTTTGTTTAATGTGATAAAAAGTGCATAATTATTGTTCTTCCCAACTTGATCCATCAGCAACAAGGATACACACACATACACACACACACACACAAAATTATGAGAAAAAATATCTCATTTTTAGCACAAATTTTTGGTTTATGAATAAACAAATCAAAAAAATAAATTTAAATTTTTGGAAAACTTTTGAATTTTTTTGTTTTTCTTGAATTTTTTTTTCAATTATTTTTATTTTGGTTTTTTGTTTCGCTCTATGGATACAGTAGGAGATCAAATTGTGCCGTCATCAAATTTTTGGGTAATGCAGGTAATTCAAATTTTCTTAATATATTTGTCATCATATATGAAATTTAAAAAGTGTTACACCGAGTTACACGGACCTTTACGTTAATTTCTTATAATTGAAGATCCTTAAATCGTTGAAGATTAGAAGATTAAAGTTTAACATCGAGACAATTAAAATTAAGAGAAATAAAATTTTATTTGATATTTGTGTTTAATCAAAGAAAGTTTTAAAAATTTTGCAACTGGTGATAATGAAAAATTGTATACATTTGAGTTACAGCAAGAAACGGTACCGTAAGAACCCTTAGGACATTTAAGGAACTTTAGGATATGGATATTAGAACCTCATAATTTCAATGTTTCTGACTCATATCTATCTGTACAAGTTACATACATATATAGTTTATGATTTAAAAGCTTTAAAACATTAAAATTAATATACTTTGTATATATAGAGTTTAAAACAAATAAAATTGATTTTTTTTTTGTCGGCATTTTTTTTTTATGACTTAAAAAAATACATTTTTATTTTTTTTTGTTCTAAGAAAAGATTTGCTTTGTTATATACGAATATGATCAACTTGTCTTATCTATGGTTTTTTGTATATATACATATATGACGATAATTATCGGATATTTAGGTACCATATAAATATTATTTGTTTCCTTTAACATTTTTTTTTATTTGCCTTTTAAAAAATTTTTTATTTTTTTTTTTCACTTTTGTTTTCAATTATTTGATTTAACAAAGTACATCAGGTACTAAGTACGTTAATAAATTAACTGATTTATATTGACGTAAAGAGTCATGTCCCTATCTATCTCTGCATAAATATCCTTGTGTTATGTGTGTAAGTTTTTTTTTTTCTTACCTAGAAAAAAAAATTTAATTTTTTATCAATTGCTTTTAAGTTACGGTTTCTAAAAAACAAACTTTTTATCGTCTTATAATCTGTATATAAACAAACGAAAAAAAAACAACATTGACTCGGTGATGTCAATAAACACATAATAAATAAATTAATCAAAAAAAAATTGCGATTTTTTTTGGGCCCTTTTATCTTTGGTAAATATTGAATCGAATTATTTACGCCAAAAATATATATATATAAACGCACTGTACCCGCAATGCGACCATGGGAACTAAGTTTTTATTAACGTTAAGTTAAGTTGAACGTTATGAATAAATAAACAAAGGTACATATATATGAAATGACAAATACAAATACATACAAAGAGATACTTGTTCACTTGATCGTGTCCTAATCTCATATGTCAAAGTCAAGTCCCGCGAACTCAAATTATAACATTGCGCGATGGTGTTTGTGTGTTTTTTCTTATCGTGTCTTAAAAATAATTTTTTTTTCCCAGTTTATATTTGTTTATTTATACATTTTTTTCTTTCTTTTTTTAAATTTTTTAGTGTCATTTTATTTTATGTATTTCCAAGAAACGGTCAAATTGGTACTTTTATAATGAGTTAAAAGGAACACAAGAAAAACTTACAATTGTTGTGTTTATTGTACTTGCGCTCACAAACAAAAACCCACGTAAGAGAATTTTAAATTCACGTAATCCGATATTTTGCAATTTTAATAATAAAAATGACTGTTGTAAAATCACATTTATTATGGTTAGAGGGCTCAGAACTTTTAACTTATAGACAGAGGGGTATCTACCTACATACGTCCATACAAGAAATTATAAGATAACCCGACGGATGATACACAAATGAAATTAAAATATTTACAGTATAATATTTGATTCTATGTTACCGACGTTAAATAATATTGTGAGTAGTGGTGGTCCAAGATCTGGGGATTCACTCTCCTCTTAAAATATATCTTTGTAAATTCTAAACCATATTTTCCGAGATTTGTATATTGTTAAAGCAAAGCAATAATTTTCTCCATCCTTATCTTTGTAGATAAAAGGAACATATTTTGTAATTGAGTTATCGAATTTTTTTTTTAACGTATAGAATATTTTAACTATACTAAAAGCTGTTGAGTTAACACTTCTTTGCAATCTATATGCGGATGAAAATTCTGGCGGAAATTAATTGTAGAAAATACTAAGAACAAACCATAAAATAAATACTTACGCATATAAGTAAAATCAGAAATTATTTTAGGTTTTACCATATCTACCTATATATGTGCAACGGAAGTGACCAATTACTTTTTTTTTATGTCAAAAACCAATTTACCATATCGTAATGAAGACATCAGAAACCGATGGCAAAATAATAAAAATTAATTTCCTATTATTTATTAATATAATATTTGTTGTTGTTGTTTCTTTATTATAAAATTCGTTTGATTTTGTAATATGTAATCATAGGGTGATTCTTTAATTATGAACTTAATATCTAAGATTTTATATATTTTGTTGTTGTTTAATATCGTCCGATGTTATTAATAAAATAATTATTTGCTTTTTTATTTGTGTTTAAATAATTTCATATTTTTTGTGTTGTTTAGTTTAAAATTATAAATCGCCAAAAATTATTGACTGCGAAATATATTTTTGCTGTTTCAATTTTTGTCATTTCATTTTAAATACAATTTAATAAAAATTTATGAAAACTTAGTAAAATCAATAAATTAAGTTACATTCTTTTTTTAAACGAATAAAATGTTATTTATTATAAAACTAGATTTACTTAAGTAAATATTTATTTAGTAACTAATTAATTATTTATTGAAGTTTATTATGCTGCGATAAATGATTCTTCTCTTAACATGCACCAATCAAATTAATAAGACTATTTTAAGACGTTCTAGTATATATAGAACTCCCAATAAAACGCAGTTAATGTATATTATTAAAATTGAAGATTAATGTCATAGAAAATATTTTTATGTTTCATCCTGTGAACACAAATAAAAAAATTATATAATAATCAAAATCCTCATAAATTGGGCATCAAAAAAAAAGAAGAAAAATTGATGGCTCAACACAATAGAAAAAAAAATCGATTCCATTAAAGTGTGAATCCGTTTTTGAAAATTATATTTCACGGTTCGTGATTCAACTAAATGCTATCTTTGTTTGATTTTGATCAAATATAAAACTTAAAGCAGCAGCATCGTGCGTATGATGAGTCCTCATAGCTTCCATCTTAAATTCCGAATTTTAATATACGTTATATATCTCGGTGGCATCAAATATCGGTGGCACCATTTCCCGGTGGGAGTCATTCTCGGTGGGACCAAATATCAGTGGCACTAAATCCCGGTGGGAATAAATATCGGTGGGCCAAAAAAAAATTGGAACCTTTTGCCTGGCAGCTGGCACCATTACAACATCAACAATTTATAAATCCATGTTAAACTTTAATTCGATTAAAAGTATAAAATCCTTGTTATCTATGTGAACTTTTGATCATTAAATGTGATATTTATGGTAAATATGTAGCCAAAATTACTACATACAATAATTTGAAATCAAAATTCAAATAAAATGTATACTTAATAAAATAACACAGAGAGATCTTAATAAAAGATTTTTAAGTTTTTTTATAATATTGGTCGCAGATTTTAATTGAAATTTTATTGAACTCTTTTATAGCAAGCTTTTGATCTGATTAAATTGACTTTGGTTGATTTTAATGTTTCATTATAATTCTATATTTTTAATCCAAAGTATTTCTTATATACCATCTCATCTCATATATATAAAAGTGTTATTATAGAAGCGTGGCTTTTGTAGATACACAATTCTTGAAAGATGCAATAACAAATGTGTGTATTAATACCAGATTGGATGTAAATCGAACAGTGATACGGGATTATCGATTTAAACACCTGATCTGTGTTGAAATTTAAGCCACAGGAAAGTTTAGAGTGATAGATACATAATACATAAAAGATGCAATGACAAATAATAATATTGAAAATTTACTTTTATAGCTGATTATTATTACATATTTTGAAGAAATTTAAATAATTATAATGAGTTACAAATTTATATCGTTGGCTTTGGATTTGCAACCGAAATATATCTCGAATTAATAAATTAATTGTATGATATTTTAAAAGTGTTTTTCAACTCATCATCAATACAATCATCATTAAATTATATTTCGCGGTTCCTTAAAATAATATAATTTTCTTAAAAAAAAATATCTATGATTTTAAATTAAAATAAATAAAAAAACTGAAAGATATTTGATAAAAAAAAAATTAAACTTGATTTTTGTGGTAAAAGAAATATTTAATTATTTTCGGTTTCAGCCCCTCACGATTTTTGTATTAGCAAGGTCCATTACCGCTGTGTTCGTAAAAGTTTCTTAACATTTTATTAAATTAATTTCTATATTAGATTTTTCTTTTATATTTTATTCTTCAGAGTTATTCTTATAAACTTGCAGTTTTTTTTGTTTTTAAATTTCCTTTATCATCATCATCAAAACGCAAAATATTATTGATCATTAAGCCAATGATAAAGTCAACTTTTATCGTTGATTATCTTTTCTATATTTAAATTTAAACACTAATAATTTTATTGTTAGCAGATTTTTTTTATTATTAGGTTAAAGAGATGAGATGATCAGCAATTTAATAAATAATTGGGATACTTTATTTGTGTTTACTAAATTTTTATTGATTTGTTATTCCAAATGTTTTCAAATAAAAAGTCTATATAAATGTTGCATATATTTGTAAGTTTTAATTAAATTATCTTTCATTGTGTATAAAGTTATTTTGTATAATTCGCATTTATGCTGATGTATTTTTATTAATCTTGCAATGTATACAAAATCGCCTTAAATTCCATTATATAGATAAAAATCATTGTAAATTAACATAAATAAAAAAAATATATATACAGATTCTATATATTTGTACCTACATATAAATATTTTAACAGGAAGTTAATTTTCTGTCAGTTAAATGCCCTTTTTCATGCTCAGTGAGCACTCGATCGTTTAAATTTTTATACCTCCAATTAGGCAGCAACAGTATACGTTTAAATAAATCGAACTGTCAAATGCATATATATTTATATGCGTACTGTAAGCAAATTTATTTATAGAAGTTTTTGTTTAAAAAAATATAAAAATATTTCAATCGCCTCTGAGTGTGGGAACTGTATAACATCCGGTATGGTGGTCAATATACAAGAGTCGAAAGGGTGAGAGGTCATTTATAGTTACATATTTTGACTAAAGAAATCGTCGTGAAATAGAAAAGATCTTTTACTTATTGTGTGAATGAATAATATTTATCTGCTTCACCATATTGAATCTTTCCAAATCGAAGTTTTCCAATACAAGACATTGATACCTCAGGTATAATCAGGTGTTTAGGTTTTCTATGTCCATCATATACAAATACACAGTGAATACAGATGATCGTAAACCAAAGTCTATAAACAATAAATATATGACTAGAGGGTGTTGTGTGTGGGATATTTTTATATGTGTAGTGCCAAAACGTTTTTGTAAGATCATAATCTAGTGGCGGTTGATATCTATATATATATATATATATATATATATATATTTATATATCCATAAAGATATACTTTAACATATATTAATATATATAGGCACGGGTCATAAGGCTATAAATTAAACTTTCACAAAAATATTCTTATATAGCGATTGCCCTTGAAGATTACATTTATAAAATAATGTTTCTTCTCTATAAACTAATGCTACCCATCCACACCTCCCCTCTGGGCAATCTAATTGCATAAGATTCTGAACTATACTGGTAAAGTATAAGCCAAATATATATTTATACTCTATACCTATTCCTATATATTCATTCCTTTCACAATTCGCGCCACAAATATTTTTTGACATTTTAAAATTCGTGATTGAAAATTTTCACTGCGCGAGGTAAATTAAGTTATTTTATATAAATATTTCAATTTTTTGTTGTTGTCGTTGTTGTTGTTCTTTTTTTAATATTGTGATATTGAACACCGCCCGCAATTGAGGTCATATAGGTACACTTTATTTATAGATGAAAATATATCTATATGTATATACAAGTATTGATTTTTATAATTGAATTTATTGATGGAAATGCGATCTCATCGTTTTTACTTATAAATATTTTGATCAAACTTTGTTCACTTATAATATAATATGAAGGAGGTTTTCTTATATACAATATAATAGGTCAGGTTTACGCAATTAATATAATTCTTTTTTTATATTATAAAAATAATTTGAAAGTCTAATAAGTATACATAAAAATTATTATACTAAATTGTCTTAAATAAATATACATGAATTTAAATGAATTAAAAGAAAGCACAAAAATTATAGATCAATATAATCAATCTCAATGTGTAATTGTACAGAATTCCAGTTAGTCTTATAAATTATGTTTATATATTTATTATTTCTTGTTCGTGTGTGCATTTATATAGGTATTTGCTATTTTAAGTATAGAAATCTGAATGGACATCTTAGCATTTTTGTTCTTCATATGGCATATAACTTTATTATATGATTATTATACTTTATAAATTATTAACAATATGCCATATCCATTCAATTAACTTTTCTTTTGAAATTTTATTTTTATCTATAAAATTCTGCGGATGCAAAAGAAACGTATATAGTTGAAGCTGGATCATTTATAAGCCATTTAATATAATCCAAAAAAAAATAAATACATTAATAATAATTATATATAAAAAAAAGGAGCATAATATTTAAGGTTCAGTGGCCAAATATATTTATATCAGGTATATGAGAAATTTACATTAAAATTAATATTGTGTAATAAATTACAATTTTCTATCTTCTGTTTTCCATGAGTTTTTTTATATATGGGTTTGATTCAATGACTGAAAGTTCCGTCTGACCGGGTTTATTTCATTAGAATTTATTAATAATTTTTTTTTATGGTTTTGTAAAACTTTTAAAACAAAACGGAAATCAATACATTTAGAATATTTAAAAAAAAAAAAATTTCCCTGATGCGTCATGTGATACAATTTTATTGTTTTTTTTTTGTCAAGATATGTCACATCCATTTCGGATATTTACTGACAGAAAACAAAAAAAAAAAAAACAAAAAAAGAGAGCAAACACATTTTTTAATGTTTAACAAACAAAAACTTCTAAAGCGTGAGTTTGTTGAATAAATAATATAAAATATAATATTTTTGTTGCTATTGCAGGGGAAATTCTCGTGCGAACAAAATTATTTATATAAATAAAAAGAAGAATAATTTATTAATTATTATTATTATAATGTTAGATTGTGTGTCGCCCATTATAGTATGTTTTAGGTACATATAAATTATTTTTTTTTATTGGAATAGGGAGAGAAAATAATTAATTTTTCACAAAGAAAAAATTGGCCTCGTTTCTTGTAAATCCTTCTGATTGGACAGGAAAAATAAAATCAAAATCGATTTTACACAAACAAAAGAAGTAGCATCATCATCATCACTCATGCGCAGAAATCATTGTGCGGGGAAAAAGAAAAAAAAACACTGAAATATTCGGCCATTTTGTTTTTTTTTTATTTGCTCTGTGGCCAATAGCAATCCAGATTTTTGTATAATTTCAATTCGATTTGGTTAAATTTTTTTTATATTTTAATTTACTTTAAATGATGATGATGATGATATAAAAATAAACCTATACTCTAATCCAGTATAAATTCAATAATATACTTTTGTGTGTGTGTGTGTGTATATATTTTTTCGAACGAATCAAATGATTTATTCGGATGAGTTCGTTTTGTAAGAATTAAAATATAATAATGTGTCATTAAATTGAAAACCGCATTAAATTATTGTATTTTGTTTTTTTTTTTTATTTTTATTCTTATTATTCTTATTATATATACGATATGTCTATAGATACATTTATTTTTATTTTATTTAATATGCAAATCGATTGTCGTCTTTGCTTGACCGGAAATTAAATTCTGTTTTTTAACGTATATATATAGATATACTTTGTTGTTGCCTCTTATTTTATTTTACTATTTTTTTTTTATTTTTATTTGATGATTTTGAACAAAAAAATAAATGTTTTTATTTTAAATTGGTCCATAAATCATTTTGACAATTTTAAAATATTTAATAAAATTATAATATACATTGTTGGCAATATGTAATTTGAAGGGTAAATTAAGAGGAATAGAAAGAATCAAAAAATTTATTTTTATGCATATTAGTTACATTTTTCATTTTTAAATAAATGTATGTGTCAATGTATATATGTAGATATAATATGTTTGAATATGTTTGAATATGTTTAATATGTTTTATATAGATTACATATACTTACACAAACTAGATATATTTTTTTTTTCAAATATAAAATAATTGGGACGTAATTGTTGTGATATTCAAATTAATATTCATTAAGTATACATTTTAAGATATACGCACATATACTTTGGATTTAATAAACAATTTTTACATTCATTTAAATCTTAGGAGATCAAACAACCTTATATCATATTTATTAATATTAGGCGATATTACATCAAATGTTTAAATTGTTCAATTAATTTTTTGTCTCTTTCGAATATAAAAATTGCATCTCATTTTTTTTTTTGACAATGTATAGAATGATTGTTATCTATATCTAATTCCCTCAGTCGGGAGAGTCTGAGATTTTCGTACATGCCCATCGGTTTCATCGTTTTATTCATATATTTGTGATGGCATTTACTGCTCGCTTCACTGACCCGTGATTTATTTGCCCCCATGCACTGCTTCTCTACAAGATGGCAAACTCTATACATTGATTCCCAAAACCAATCTGCTGTAGTATAGTGGATGTCTTGTGAAGGGTGAAACACCGACCACTGGCTCTGGATCGATGAATTTGGTGTTTGATGCTTCTATATTCAGGACTAGAGTTGACATCGCCCTTGCGTACCAATACCCTTGTTCATAATTGATTTTGCTACTATTTACTGCTCTAATTACTGATTGTCAATCTGACCACATTGCAAACGGGTACGCATTTCGAGTGTTGTACTTCATTATGTAAATAAATATAATTAAAATACAATTACAATCCCCGCTTGGAAAACAGTCTCATGTTTAACGGGTGGTACTGATTCTTTGAGGCCTAGTGCTTCATAGTAATATTAGGCACCAGATTGTTCATTTTGTAATGTCATATGGTTAGTATATCTAATATTCATTTCAGCAGTCTACCAAATTAAGATTTTATCTGAGCGTATACATACTCATACCATACATTTCAATTTAACTTTAATAGATTCTGAAAATTTTTAATGCAATCATATCAAACTTCGAATAGACTACAGTCTTGTATTTGTTATTTCTATGAAGTTTTCGAACAAAAGTTTACTACAAATTTCTCATAAATTATTACTTTTTTCTTGTATAGTCAACAAAGAACTTTTAAATTAAACTATACATATAAGATGAATATATTGTCGTTATATAGTTTTTTATGGAGTTTATGTATGTATGTTAAAGTAATCTCCCTTAAATTCAAACTAATGTTTTATACAATTATCGAAAGATAATACAAAAACTTTATCTTACGTGCATTAATAAATTTTTTTTTTAAATTTTTAGTATTTAGAACAATTAAAACAAATCTTAAAAATATTACCCATTATTTGTTATTATTTTTAAAATCTCTTCATTTCATTTCTTGAAAAAATCTATAAAATTAATAATTGAAAATGACTTTAGATACACTTTATACAATAAATTAAATCATTTTTAACTTTATTACACAAGCTGCTCACCAAATTACTTATTTAACATATAATACTAATTTTAATGCACGACAGTTAGTATTACAATTTAAGAAATATATAAACAAATAATTGATTCCTTGATATGACCTATGAAATAACTTTTTTAAACCAGTAAAAAATAATAACTTTTTATCAAGGTATACATCCTGTTTTTATGTCAGAAAGAGGTACAAAGAAAATAATTAAAAAACTTCTATATTCTGACTCTTTTGAGGTCAAGAATGTAAGATTGTAAGTGATTTACTGATTTTATATTTATATATATTAATTTAATGATCTGAGACGTAAATATCATAACACTTTAATCTCTAATATCATTTATAATTCCTCTATTTGTCATTCTAAATATAAAATATAAATAAATTTTACAATTTACACAATTTTATAATAATTAAAATTTAGTGGAAACATTTTGAAAACAAAAAATATTCTCTGTAATAATTAAAAAAGCGTTTAGCTTTTACAGTTTGCTTAAAATATTAATTATAATTCATTAGATAAATTCATCTATATTGAGATTTATTCGTCTCGAAAAATATTTAAATATAATTAGAAACTCGAAATTTCATCCCCTGTTGGTAATATATAAAAATATATTACACTAAATACCATATATGCATATTATGCTATCAATGTGGATCTATAAATGTAGTCTTTTTATTTTACCTATATTCAACTACATCGGGATCCCTTAATGTATTGTATACTTTCCAAATTATTTGACTTCATTTCCCCTTTTATATAAGATAATATAATGACAGATAATATTAATTCATTAAAAACATATTTAACATAACACAAATGATTTAACTTCTTAACCCCAACATGAAAAGAAACACTGACATCAATCAGCGTCCTTTTTTTTTATACCCCATATGCTCGCATGCGCGATCGTATAATATTTACAATAACAAAGTACATAACACACACACAAACTAACAACAACAACAAAAACACCCAACGTTTATTATTATGACTTGCAAGTAATTCGATAACGAGGCGCGCGTGCGGTCAAAATGAAGCGTCAAAACTGAACCTAAAACGACCCCTTAACTAAATTATCATCATTTAAATATGTAATTTTTTTGTTTAGGGAAAGAGGTTATTTTTTTTTATGTAAAATAATAAAAGGAAAACGCAACAAATTAAATAAGAAAAAACAACAAAAATACAATAAATGGTTATAAAATTTAGTATTTTGTAAAGTAAAAATAATAATAGACGTATCATAATGGCCGTGGTTATTAATTCTTTATAAATTATGGTTCAGTTTTTCTTTATATAAGAAAGATTATAAATTTCTTAGAAAATTTCTTAACTTTATCAAAAAAAATTACATTATCTGTATATATAAACTTATATCGTAGTACAAGTGAAAATCGAGTAGATGTTAAGGAAAGTAGTATTCTTTATTAGATGTTTCGATATTTTCAATTTTATAATTAATTTGTGAATTTGTACTTTGAATTATATCAAGAATTAGGCTTTAAAAAGTCTTACATAATGCAATTTGAATCAATTTTTATTATTGATATAATATAGATTGAAAGTTATTACTTTCTTAAAACTGCCCATGTACCTACATTAAACTTCTTAAGTTGATATTTAAATTTTCTAAAAGAAGGAAAGTTAATACTTACGCACATTATTAGCTAAGATATTTAAATATTATTAAATAAATTATTAGATGATGTTCTTACTTAAGCAATAATTAATAGTAATCCTGTTTTCACATTAAGAAAGTTATCTTACTTGCTGATGAAAAAAATTTTACTACATACTTATGTCAGAGTCAGAGATCACCGGCAAATTTAATGATCCTATATGTCAAAAATCACAATCATGCGTTAAGTCTTAGATTTACAAACTCTGTGCTTGTAAAAATATGAATAAATTTTTGTTTTAGAAACATTTTACAAACATACATTTCTATTTAATTTTAATATCAATAGAGATCATCCATATATAATATTCAAGGTAACTTGAAACGAAAAACTTGATATCAAAAATATTTTTACTCAACATACCATACAATTAATACCATACAATTAATTAATTGAAAATCAAAATGTCTCTTATTTATTCGACAAAAAATTTAATCTCAACATTCTAATTGGAATTACAATAAATTTAACTTAAATTTAAATGAAAACAAAATTCCTGTTTCAATTTTGAATGCTGCCCGACGGTGAGACATTTTAAACGAGTGAAATTTTAAAATTAATATTTAAATGAATAGGAAATAATATTTTTATATTTGACATGACTATATCACCCTGTTAAATATTTGCTATTAAATTTTTATTATTTACCCTGTTACTCGTCATGGACTCGTTAAAAGTATGAGAAGTAGATGCATCCGAAAAGGTCGAATAGATTTTTATCATTAAACACCTTTTCACATTTAATTTGCTTAAAATAAAACAATAAATGCTCTGGTCAAATTAAATGCGGTATGAGTATATATATAACGCGCACGTTGTGAGGGTGGTATAGTGGGTTTTATTTACACACACGACGTCTACTTTTTATTTATTTAATTTTTGCCTGTTGTTTTTCTTTTAGTCACGTGACCATTTTAACTCTTCTTTAATTTTGTTTTGTATAAGTATATTATACAATATGTTTATATGGATATAAATGTATAGTCATTATCCATTTATATAAATATATATATAAGTAAAAAGTATATTAGAAAAAATTACCAATAAATTGAATCTAACATAATAAAAAAAAAATCAATTATAATATTTCATTATATAGAAAAAAAAACTTTGTAGTTCCTCCTTCTTCTGACACCTATATTAATAATCCAAAGAGTATACCGAATCATCCTCAGATGATTATCAATAATATTCAAATTTAATCAAGTCTGAGCCGTTGACCTTTTTTTTTTTTACATTTTTTTATGCTTTAGTTGCGTGTTTTAATTCGATTTCAAAAATAACAAAAGCCATTAGTCAAAAAAAAAAAATATACATTTTTTTTTGATGGTCATTTTTATACCTTTTGCTATATATAAAATGTACTATAATTTTTTTTTCTTTGAGTCATCATCATCATCGGCGAAATGGAAAGTGTAAATTAACTAAATATTAATAAATAGTATAATAATAAATTTTGTGCAAAGGCCCCCCAACTGACCAAATTCAATTGACTGACGGAATTGTTACTCATATAATACTTTTTATTAGTTTTTATGTTGTTGTTTTGTTTTTTATTCTTATAAACGATCAAGTACCAACCAGGTGGCCAAAATATATTTATGATACAGAAGATAGATAGAGGGTGGATGACGTCATGTCAGATTTGATCGTCATAATTTTTTAAAGGTATTATAATTATTATAAGAATTAATGAAAAACAACAAAAAGAGTTGTAACATATTATTAAGAATGCCAAATTAAGGGGCATATGGATATGGGTATATTTATGAATGACAATGATTTGACAAATTTATTGTTGTTTTTGTACTTATATGATAGATGTTAAAATGTTTGACATTCAATCTTTATTGTTTGTTATGTAGATTGGTACAGTATTGTTTGAAACATTAGAAATATCTACCACCATATAATTATATTTCTTATTCGTTTTTGAACTATTATAGAATTTGAACTTTAAGGTTAATCTAATTTGTGTTGCTATAATCTAAATTTCTATTATTTTAATATTTATTAAAAACTGCCTGTTACCATAAGCTTATTTTACATAAATAAAAATTATAAAAAAAAAACTATTAAATTTTATGAAATTTGTTCAGATTCATTAAAATAAATTTTATATTCAAACTGGTAATTTATAATTTAAGATCATCGTTGAGATCAGCCCTAAATGCATAAACTATATATAGGTAAATATTAAACTGGTTATGTATTAATATATATAAATATAATTTAATAATTTATCACATACATTATACGCGTAGCATTTTTAATTCAATTTGAATATTAAATTTTTGTTATCTGGTAACATGAAATATTTTGTCTGAGACAATATGTAAGTTTATAGGAGATGTCAAAAAGTTGTAAAGTATATTTGTATATCAACTCAGGTCATTTAAGACACGAGATCTACAAATATAATTGAATAAAAAAAAATTTCTATCATGTCAAATCTAGAAATCTATTGATGAGAGTCAATCCTGTTTATATTATTCCTACATTATAATAAATAATTTATCGAAACTTACTGAAAAATCTTTATCCCTTTATTGGTTTCTACTTTGTTTTCTTCATTAAAAAATTGTTATGAACCTGTCAAAATGCTTTCATATACGAAAGTATGTTACCATACTCAGTAGCATAAATAAGAAAAGTAATAAAAAGTTTTGCAATAAAAACTGCATATATTTGTTTATTATTGGTTTTAAAATGTATAAATGATGCTTGTGTTGTTCTAATGTTAATGGTCTGTTATTTGTTTAAATAAAGTAAAAAACAACAATTGCAGGAAGTTGAGGTTACTGTGGTTTCAATGAACCCTATATGGGTTATCAGATTTTATTTTAATTCCGAAAATATGGAACTTTTTTTTAAATTTCATGTTTACTTTTCTCACATCCAAATTTAATTTTTTTATATTTGAAAATGTTGGAATTTATAACTTAAGAATTTGTTTTTATATAATCGTAATCAGAACTGTTGAAGATTTAAAAAAACAAATAAATGTGTTATAAACCCTTTTATTATATTTATATGATTTCACTCTAATTCTATTCGACAGATTAGTTTAAACTTTAAAAAGAAACACGAAACACCAGAAAAAGTGATTATCTCCTTTGATTTATGCATATTACATTTAAAAATAAATAATTTGTGCGTCATCGAGTTCAACGTTAACAAATGTGACCTCTATATGTTTAATTAAAATTGAACTGAACATCCTCGCACACATTAGAAATTCCAATAAATATATAGACGTACGGACTTCACATCATATAGTCCAATCGAATTGAATTTAAATATTTGCAAATATAATTTTCTAAACATTTTTTGTTAATTAATAAATTTACCATACTACAGTGACTTATCAAACTATAACCACCCAACATTCTTCTTTTATTTTATATACCTTGCGATATAAAAAAAAAAGAAGAAAAACAAAAATAAAAAATAATATATCTTTGATGATGATTTTTTACGTTTATTCGATTTGAAAACAACAAGAACGCCAAGGCAAAATACTTTGTTTCGTGACTCAAACAATTTGGCTAGCAATATTTTATGCCACACAAGGGTTGAGGGTGGCCGTATGGTGTAGGTACAGAGAAGTGTATTATATAAATAAAAGGGGATGAGTTTTTGGTATTAAGAGATGAGTAGGTATATTATATACATTGAATTGGAACAGGGTGGCCAATTAGCTAATGAAATTTTTGTTGGTCGCCAGGTGATGGTTGGATGATATATATATATACATACATATGAATATATACATATATTTTATTTTAACTAAAAATGGTATGAGTTTAAAAGGTGGTTTTCAACTCATTTAATTCCATTTCTTTCCGGTCAAAAGTTAAAACGTCAGATTTGATTGTGTTTTTCTTCTTTTTTTTTTTTATTTTAGCGTTCTTGTTTGAACGTAATGAGTTTCTAACTAGAATTTTTTATAGAATATTTTAAATATAATTTATATCCATATGACCTCATTTTTATTGCAAATGATTGTGAATCCGTCTTCTCATTTGATTGATCATTTTTTATCATATAATCATCATATGAAGAAATGACCTTTATTATAGTTAAATAATTAAATAATGTTTTGCTCTTCATTAGGGTTTAAGACACAAAATTAATGTTCTAAATTTTTTACTTCAATTAAGGATATTACTATAAATGGCAAATCCTATATTCAATTAATTTAGTTTCTTTCAATATTCTTTTATTCAATTACTGTAATAATTAAGTAAGTAATCAAAAAAAAAGTTCACACGTAGGAATATATATTTATGAATTAAGGTAAACATATAAATAACCTCGAAGAAGACAATACTTTCATATACATATATAGAGGAAGCTAACAATGTCGTATATGGAAAAAAATTTTTTTGGACGCACCTAAACATTAAGTAAGAAGGCAGCCCCTCAAATATTCAATAAGTTTTTATTTAAGAATATATATATATATATATAGGATGAATCATTAACCGTGCAAACATAATAAAATTAAGAAATAAATTTTAATTTAATATTATACAAAAAAAAAAAAAAAATTCTATAATCAAGAGCTCACACGCAATCAAATCTTTTATATTATTACCAACCTAAACCACCCACCAAAAAACAAAAAAAAAAAAAAAGAAATATTGATGAATTGCAAAATTTCTTTATTTAAGAATAAATATATCTATCGAGTTAATTAAATAAATATATATATATATATATATATATACAAACACATATACCTTTAACTATAATAATAATATAAATTGTAATCGATTGCCAATTCAATATATACTAAAAAAAAAAAAAAACTTTATACATTTTATATATTTTCATTTTTATTTTATCTTAAAGTAAAAATTTTCCCATCAAAATGCTAAATAGTGTGCGAATCTTATAATCAAATCTTCAATTTTTCCGCCTTCATATATATATACTTATATATTATATTGACAACTTTTCTATATAAATATTAAAATGTGTGAAATGAAAAAGATAAATAAAATAAATATATAATATGCAGATTCAATATCGAAAATATTTATGCAAATATTAGTTTTTATGCACATAAAGTCATATACGTTTACTTTATGAAATGAAATGAAATGAAAAAAAAGAAGGAAAAATTAAAAAAAAAAATATATATATTTTGTTGTTGTAAATTTATTGAAAGAAATTGCAAACAATTATTCTCAAGTATGCCCACAATTGTGTATTATAAGGAATTATGTATTTTTATACTATATTAGACGCGTGAGTGAGTCTAATATGCATCGCGTTTGTATTGTCTGTTATTTTACATTTTTTTGCATATAAATTTGTGTGTATGCATTGTGTTGTGTGCCTGTATTTTAGTGTGTAAATTCATGCATATATTTATTTATTTCATCTATAGATGAATTATTAATATTAATGACAAAATATAAACACGAAACTAATATGTTATTATTAAAAAAATATATATATATAGAAAGAGAGACAGAGAGACAATGCGAACCATTTTAATTGCAAATTGTTATTTTTTATTTATTGTTTTAATTTGTAAATTAAAATGTCATAATTATTGTGCGAAACACAAAATATTTATACGAGGTTTTTTTTTAATAACTATTTTTTTATTATTATAATTATTAAAATAAATTTTATAATATTTATGGATATTTATTTGTCATTCCTATAAAGAATATTTACGAATTGAGAATTTGTTTATTTATAACAAAACTTTAATCAAAGCTATGGATAAAGTTAATTTAAAAATGTAAGTAGTTGCAAAGGTACATGTTACAAGTAACTGGTAACTAAATTACTTTTTTAGTTACATGTAATTAAACTGACTTCCAACTCTGCCCAAGTATAAGTTTAATTTAATTTATAGAAATATTTTGTATAAGAAGCAAACTGTATTTGAATAAAGGAATAAAAATTAAAAATTTGTTGTGTAAGTTTGAAATACCCTATAGACAATATAATATTCTGAACTGATATGTACATAATTTGACACATAGGTTTGCTGCGACGGTTTTTGTGTAGGTGTGAAAAAAAAATAAAATATATATTTCTGCAATAAAAATAAATTATAGAATTAGTGAAATATATATTTTTGCGATGTATTTAAGCATCTGCAGAATATGTGTTTGTGATTGGGTGGTATTCGTCTGTGAGATGATTTTTTTCCGACGATTTTTTTTTTATATAGTATACCGAAACAATTTATTATATTTTAATTAATTTTTATTGACTTTTGTCGTTTGTCGTACCTAATCGAAATTTATTTAAAAAAAAAAAAAAAAACAGACAAAAATACAAAAATTGTTGAATTTTATTTTGATCGGAAAAGAAAATTAAAATTATGTAAATTTTTTTTTTCTTTTTCATAATTTATAATTTTGTTCAATGGTTTTTTTTTTGTTTTTGTTTTCGTTAAAACTAAAAAAAATTTACAATGGAACTATGTGGGATGAAACAATAATATAATGAAGACGTTGGCTCATCAGACACAGGCATTCTTTTTTTTTCATCTTTTTTTTATTTTTTCGATGCGTCAATACAAGAAACGATTTATCCTGAAACTTTTTGTATGTGAAATATAATTCTTTAAGAAACCATCCCAAGTCTTTTTTAAACATTTTAAACATTTAAAAAAAAAACGTGTTATTGAACATTTTATATTTATGAACAACAATCATACAATCAAAGTATAAATATTTTTAGCTTTTAACTTAAAGCAAATATTTAATTATTAATTAAAAATGAAGCATGAGCTTTTTATATTTTCATATCATAAAATTCTATCTGAATAATATGAAAATTAAAGTTTATAAATTGTTGTGGTAGCCGCACATAATATAAAATATTTAATCGGGATTTGAATGGACAACCGACGGGATGAGGAATAATAATAAAAAATAAGAACCAAATCAACATTCAACGGTTAATTAATAACCATAATATATTGTCAAAATTAAAAGAAAAAAAAAAAAAGAAAACAAACAAAATTTGTCAATCATCCACTTGCGTGTGGTCCAACATTATATTATATTTATTTATGTGTATAAGATTTGTTTCGTCTTAGAGCGTGTGTGGAGACAATTTTATACATATTAACAGAAATAAAAAAAACATTTTTTTTTTCTTTCATTTCTATTTTTGAATAAATTACCAATTCGTTCAGAATTTCCTAAAATATGTATGTTTATCTCGAATGAAACACTTCTCTTGTAATGTTAACAAGATAGAGCTAAGAGAGCTTGTTTTCTTACAAACAAGTTTTTGTTGTTAATGTTGTAGTTGTTGTTGTTGTTGTTGATCTTTCTTTCTTTTTAATATACTCGATTCAAATCTTTTATATAGTTTTGTCTTGCTTTTATTTTTCTCCTCCCAGATAATGCATGCACAAGTCTGGATATTCTTCTTCTGCTCTTCTGGTAAAATAATATTATTTGGAAACTTCAAACTTTGATACCTGAGTTCTCTTAATATTTTTGTTGCTGTTTTTTTTTTGTTCATTTTATATTTCTAAATATACCGTCTTAGTTCATCGTTTTCTTCTTAGTATATACGACATCAAAGAAAAATATTGATTCTAAAGTATAATGACAATTTACGATTAATAAATTTGGGTCTTAACATGAATATTGGATAAATTGGGCGAGATGATAGATAACAAAACACAACTATATATAACAATCAAAATGAAATCCAAATTATAGAGAAAAAAAATATATATACATTGGTGCATATGTATTTAAATTTTATTTTTCTTTTGGAATCAGAAATGAAATGAAATCTATTTTTTTGTTACTATAAATTTATATATACTTATTTCTTTAATGTTGGAGGGATTTTAGAGTTTTTTTTTTTTTTAGGAAGTGTTCAAATCATGCGCATGCACAATCAGATATACTAACACCCACGCAATATTATATAGTCACGAACTATTTTGTATATTATGAAATTTTTTAACTTTCGCCGAAATTTTAAATTTAAAAAAAAAAAAAACAATTCCCTTTCTTGATAGAAATCTGATGAGCTTTCAATTTTTATTTATATTCCTTCTTTTTTTTGTTTGTTATAATATTACAATTTATAAGACGTTCTCGATGTCTTTATTCACAATTAAATAGTTCGATTATATAAGAAGAAAAAAAAAATTAATTTTGTTAATCTAAATTATGTTAACTCTGACGAATGAACTAAATATTAAACTGTATAATAATAATAATAGAAAAAAAAAGAGAACATACCACAGATCGATGATCAATCTCATTACAGACAACTTTTACCGTCTAATATGCGACTATACGAAAATTTAATTAAAAAAATTTAAACTATATAATATTTCATGCATAAACAAGAACAAAAAATATTACAACAAATATATTATAATAGACAGAAACAACAATATTGTAACAAACTTCTTTTTTTTTTTTTATTATAAAAGAAAAAATAGTTTACGATAATGTTATACATTTATCGTGTACCTACCAGTTGAGGATCATTAGGTCATATTTGTCACGATTCTTTTTTCTTCTATGTAGAAGCAAAAATTAAAAAATGAGAAGAAAAGTCTATAATAATAATATTTTTAAGAAGAAGAAGAAGAAGAAGAAGAAGAAAAAAATATATAACTAATCAGTGATGTTTATTCCATTTGGAACTGTATATTAAATAGACCAAAAAAAAAAAAATTGTGATTTTATTTGGTACAATTTAGAAAAGTTGAAAATATTCAAACTTAAAACTAAAGTTTACTCTTCAAAATAAAGTCATGATTATCAAGTCATTGATGAATATATAAATAAAGTAAATGTAAATGTCATTATTTATATAGAGCGCGCTATTTGTCTCTGGTTGTTAATGAATTATGATGACATCACTTCCCTTCTGGCATAGCATATTATAAATGGAATAATTAAAATTTCAACCTCTATTGGGATTTAATCAAATTGAAATGATTAATTTACTCGATCAAATATAACTTCTTTTTTTTTTCTTCATATTTAATAAAATAAAGAAAACATGAGAAAACAATTGATTTTGCAATAATTATATAGTATAAAATATACCAAATGAAATGATTCACATTGAAAGATCATTTTATTAATATTTTATTAAAAGTTTTTTTTAAACAAAATTTTTAAGGTTATATTTTTATTGGTAATGTATTTGTATACAACTGCACGTGTACATATTATACTCCATCATACATATTTATTTAATTACACATGTGTGTGTGTGTGAGTGTACATTTTATGTTAATCGTATAATTTGATTTAAATTTTTATCCATACATGTATCAATTCTGAATTATGTGAAATTGGTCACGATCTTAAAAATTTTGTTCTAAATTCTATAAGAAAAAAAAAATTATAAAAAAAAAAAACAAAAATTCTTCTAAATTTAGTTTATTACATCACAAGCAAAAAAAATAATAATAAATTGCAAATGTAAAAGAAAAATGTGTAAATATACATATGTACATAGTGTATGTATGTATGTATGTTTGTATGTATATATTTATTGTATATTATTTGCAATATTAATGTTACATGTATCTTATTATTCTCGCGCGCAAATTCTTTTCTTTTTCTCTCTTCAAAAGTTATTTGTTTGTAAAATTATTTTTAGAAGAAGTTTTTTGTTGTTGTTTTTGTTGTTTTTTTGTTTTTGTTGTAAAAGTATATAAAATTTATTTCAAATGCCACATTATTATTAACTATTAAGATGAGACAAGTACAAAGGCGTTTTAAATACAAAAAAAAAAAAAAAAACGATTACAACAATCAATATTTATGGGATAAAATGAAAAAAAAAAAAACTAAATAGGGTGGGATGATATGTTAGCTTTTTGCTGTTATTAAATTTATTGACATACTAATAAAAAATCATATTTTACATAGACGCGTAGTACTCACAATAAGTATGTATAAAAATTATGTATTTATTATTTATATATTATATTAAATAATTATACAAGTATCTACCGTCTTCTAAACTTACAAAGTTTTTTCAAAAAAACAAAAATATTTTAAGTAATCATATTTTCATAACAAAACAAAACAAAACAAAACAAATATAACAGAAAATTTATATAAATAAATAAATAAATAAATACATACATACAATATAATAATCGCCATTTATTCATATGTAATATATAAATTTACCGTATTTTTATTTATGTAAGAAATGTGGCGTGAATTATAAAGAACTATGCAACATATTTTGGTGTCTTTTGCTAATATTGACGTATACTCATCTTACATTGAACGTTTATTGAATTAAGAATTTATTTATTATTTGGTTTACTTGTTAAATAGTTCGATGTCTTAAGATTTTTTATATACCGATATCAATATGTTTGTTTGTTTTTTTTTTTTTTGGTTACATACATACATACATACATCGTATAATTTACGTTTAATGATGATATATCCAAATAGTACATACATCCAAATAAACTCATACAAATATCTGTGCACAATTGATCCATGAATTTTAATAATAGAAAATAATTTCAACGTTCAATTTTTTTTTTTTGGAAACCTTTAAAGCGAAATACTTTTTTTTTCAATATTGAAGATATTATTTATTTATTATGTTTAATGGTAAATTTATGCTAAATCTATAAACATCATTACATACACATACACAATCTCTATAGTTATTTATTTGTAATTTATTTATTCTTAATTAAATTATATTATTATTTAATTTAAATCAAATTTCTTATCTAAATAGTGATAAGAAAATTGTATTATTTATTTCATTTTGAAATCCTCCAGATGATAGACTGAAAATTTTTGAAGATACAGCAAACCGACGTATAGATTTTTTTCTTTTGACTAAATTGTCTAATTTAGTTAAAATTATCTATTAAAATTATTTAGATAAGTTTAGGGTTGTTCCACTATATAAAACGTGAAGATTCTTAAAATTCTAATCGAAAATATTTTACATTTATTGAAACATATAGAAATATTTCTTAATAAAACATTGATTCAACTGTGACTCGTCTCTGATTCTTTTAAAAATCAAATAATAAAAAGGATAACAACGGATACATAAATTTGTCAAAAACATCTCTTCTTTTAGACAATTTTTCTTTTAAAAAATATATCCATTTAATCTTAATTATGCTAATAACTAAAATAATCTATTTACATTTACATATATTTACAAATTTTTATAAACGTTTAAATTTTAGTTGTTTTGTATAAAATATTTCAATGAAAAATTAATTTGTTTGTGTTACCAAATAGACAAATTTACTTTGTAATTACAAACATTTTTATATTGGTTTAATTATATTCCTGCGACTAATTTACTCATAAATTTCTTGATAAAAATATTAACTTCGATTGATATTTTTTTTTACAATATTCAAAAAGATTACAAGAAGAAAAAAAAAATAATAACGTAAACAAAAAAAATAAAAAAAAATAAAACATTCATTTATATTAGAAAATCAATACAATATTAATAGGTCGTATCATTATTACACACTCAGTAATAAAAATAACACTATACGGACTATACGCTATATAAATGATAGGTCAGGTAGAATATATATGAATGGACCATGAAATCTGATTGAACAACAACAACAACAACAAAATCACATGAAGAAGAATAAAATAAATAAAAAACCAAACGAAGAGAAAAATTCTTGTTCGTCGTTTTTTTTTTTTTTTGTTTTTTTCTTTTAAAATAATATAATGAAAGTGGAAGACAATAAATTTATTTTTTTTTTTTGTGTTATCTCAAATAAAGGTGTTAGGTCTCTCTTGGGTTCTAATTGACTTTAGAGAAACAAATCGTAAATTTAAAGAAAAAAAAAATAAGAATAACAAAAACAATAACAACAACAACAACAACAAACCACTCTCAATATTTTAATGTTAGAGCGTGACAAAAAATCGAGTTTATTTATACATATTGGTATATTTTATCTCAATCAAAATTATACCTGCGGTTTAAAAATATTTAAAATATTATAAATGAAATGATGTAATCAAAGAAATAAAAAAAAAAACGGAAAATAAGATGAAAATGAGACGACTTTATAGCAATATGAATTTCTGTTGATTTTTTTAATTTGCTTTTTTTTTTTATTTTTGGTTTTCTTTTAATTTAATTAAGACAAACATAATTTCATTTATACAAATTTCTATTTATTTCTTGTAATTGTTATAGAATAATTTTGTGTTTTTTTTTTTGGTTTATTATTTTTATATTTTCTGTGTGCGGCTGCGGCCATCTGATTAATGGCAGAAAAAAAAATTGTTTACGAATTTATGAAAAGAGGACAAAACCAAATGTTTTTTAAACAATTTTTTTTTTTCTGTAAGAGACACAATAAATAATTTTTGACGAGGAACAAGACAGAATAATATTGAAAACAAAAAAAAAAAACACAAAAAAAAAGTTAACAAAAAAGAAAGAAAAGACGAAAAAAAAAAAAAAAGCGCAACACAAAACGCCAAATATTTTGAATAGATTTGACTTACGCGGCCTTATACTGTTTTTCAGTAGCAACTTTATAATCGTTTAAAATTCAAATTCAGTAAATAAAAAGTTTTTTTGTTTGTTTGTTTGATTGTGTTAAATTAAGGTGACAAATAGCGTGTCATTAGTAACAAGATTTGAATTTAATAGAATATAATTTTTAATAACAAATCACGATTTCAACATTTGACATTTTGTCTTAGAAAAAATTAAAATTATATCTCGTTGATTTGATGGAGGCATACAATAATCTTGCTTATTGTTTTTAATGCCCAAAATTGCGTGGCAGCCTTTTTTTCTTTAGCTTGTTTTCTACATATAGGAAATAGGTCACCGTCTTACTTGAATAAAACTTTTAGCTATGCGTAGCAGAAACAAATGATTTTTCCAAGTTAGTTAGATTTTCTGTTTCTCCCTCTTTCCTCTTATATTTTATGATAATTTTGTTGATCCTTTAAAATTTGTTTGTGGTTTGGATTTGTTTGCAAATGTTTTCATAAAATAAGGAAAAAAAGGAGGAATCGTCATTTGATTTCAACTTTCAGCCTAATATATTGTAAATTGTGCACGTCGTACTAAATTTGTGAATATCAGTATACCACAATTTAATGTCAACAATATTTTTTTATTAAGTTTTCATAAATCTAAAAATCAAATCGATATAAATTAAGCTTCCTGATGTTATCAAAATTCGAATCTATATATTTGGAAAAGTTTACTTAAGAAAAAAAAAACATTCTTAAGTTTACAAAGTTATTGAATTTATCACATATTTTATTTTCTAATCATGACTCAAATATATAAATCATAAATTTCTACAAATTTTTTTTTTATTTTTGTATTTATTCAATTATTATTATTTTCCAATTTTATTAAATACAAAAAAAAAAAAAATTAAATAATTTTTTTTTTTGTTAAAAGTTTTTATCAAAAATCAAACATAAAATTTATTTTATTTATTTTTTTTTTTTGTTTATTTTTGCAAACATAAAAATATTTAAACTTGAATTTCCATATATATTTACTTGAATTATAGATATATTTATATGTTTTGTAAAAGTATGATAAGAAATCCGTTCGTACATCATATAAGGAAAATAAATCACCTTGCATTTTGTATATATTTTTTTTTTAATTTTTACTTTTGTTAACTTTTTATTTTTTTCTTTTTTTATTTTTATCAAAACTTAAATAGTAAATTTTTTTATTGGAATTTTGATGCAATTTATCTTAAGTAAATAATTTTGGTTGATCTAATTCAAATATAATTTTACAGTCAGTATATATGTATGTGTGATATATATACACGCACACACATACATATGCAATACTCATAACTTAAGTAAATATTTGCAATCTACTTATCGTGCATAAAAATTATATATTTTTGTTTTTCGATTACGTCATCCATTTTTAATTTTAATTAAATAATGAATAATATTCGATGTACATTATTTTTTTTTAGTATTGTTTGATTTAAATACAAAACTTCGCAATTTTGTATTGTTATAATTGTCAATATATATACAAATGTTTATAGTTTAAGATTAAAAATTTACACTATACGCATGAACATTGACGAACAATTGTATGTAACAACAAAAACAGCTGACAAAATAAACTAACAGAAAAAGAAAAAAAAAATCAAACATAAATTGCGCAGGCGTCATTGACTTTCTATGATCATGTCAAGCATCAAATAAACTGACATGTCACATTTCTGTTTATACAAAACAACAACAATAACAACAACAACAAAAATAAAAATAAAATTCCTTAACGTGTCCTGTTCTATACTGTTTATTCATATTTAAATAAGTATATTCATTTATATTTATATAAATACTTCATAATGAAGTCAATTCTCTTTACCCTTGTCTACCCCTTATCTTTAAAATAGTATATATATATATATATATATTTTTTTTTTTACCTTCACGATTTATTTATTAATCTCTCTCATTTGCATACAATTGAAAAAAATTTCAATTCAATTAAAAAAAAAAAAAAATGTATATTTCTTGAAAAATATTATTACACATTGAAAGATTGGTTTTTTTTCTTCTTCTTCTTCTTCTCTTAATATTTTCTCTCTGCGCGATTGTTTGATGTATATATACGTACACCTATACAAACATACATATATATACAGTAATTTTTGTATTTTTTGTTTTTATTTAAATATAAAAAAAAAAGAAATTTAGTTGTTGTTGTTGAAAAAAAAAAAAAAAGAAACGATATGTATCTTTCCGTTTGTCTTGTTTCGTCTTTTTTTAACATAAAAGTGTTCAATCAAATTGTGTTTTTTATTTTTGTTTTTTTTTTTTTTTTCATATTTTTATTTATTTATAAATCTTTTCTGGAACAATGAAAATAAGTTTTGTTGCGCGGTCCTATATAACAAATTTTTTGTTTTTATATTAATATACATGCAAACTTTTATATATTTGTATTAAATCTAGGAAATTAAATAGACAAATTTTTAAGCTTTCCCACGAACTTAAAACTATATACATTCATCAGCGACAAAATATTAATTATTGATTAATGATTTAAAAAATAGACAAAATAAAAAATATAAAAACCGCGCGTCTTTGGATGCTAATTATTTGAGTTGCATCTTTTGTTGTTGATGTTATTACAAGAAAAAAGTTTTAAAAGTAAAAAAAGAAAAAAAAAAGAAAACATTAAAAAATAAATATTTAATGAAATAAATTAATTCAAAATTTCGAATGTAAGTGTGAAAATATTCGTTCACATATCGTATTTATTATAGTCAAGATGTCGGATCTCTTGTTCATTGTACATCTGCATATGTATGTATATATATATATATATATATATTTATATATATATATATTTATAAATAATAATAATTCAAAACTGAGTGGAGAGGAAAGCAACAACAAAAACTAAAAGTTAAAAAAAAAACTCAAAAGCCTAAGCTACTGGTAAATTAATGACAGGTAGCTTCCACTTAACACATTCGACAGTCAACACATTTTATTTTTTTTTTTTTCTCATTGCTTTTTGAAACAAACATAGAAAACGAAAAACAAAATGCAAGACTGCCGAGGATTGTGTTTTATAACAACAAGATATTGGTTAGAAAATAAAAATAAAATATATATACATTAGGTAAGAATATGGTGATAAATGATCCCTTTAATTGTATTTTATATAAAACGTACCGACGCAGCATTTTATTTTTTGATAAATTTGCTTCATTTTATATAATGACAATTCATTAATATTTTTGATAAAAATAAATAAATTTTTATCGGATATTGATCGTGTGTGTGTTTAATTTCGGATTAGATCATTTATCTGAAAGTGTTTAATTGACTTAAGTTTTGACTGGCTGTGTGTGTCGATTTTTAGGATTAAAAACTAAATTTTAATAGCTCTGGGAATTTTATTTTTGATTTATATTTCATATTTCATAATTTTATATAGAAAAGTATATTTATAAAATGATTTTAAAATTTCTCCTTTGTCTTTGATCTTGTTTAGTCACCAGAAATAGAATATCGACATGAACTGATGGGCCGCCTACACAAATTGGATACGGAAGTCGAATTGGAGACACATCCACTTCAACATCATCCCTCAAGCTCACCTTCCTCTTCTTCAGGTATATCATCAGGCTATGGCAGTCAAGGATATGACTTTTTTGGTGAGTAGAATTTTTTTTATTTTTTGATCCTCGGTATGCCTTTTGGCTATGACTTTTTTATTTTGCGAATCCTTGAACATAAATTCTAGGAACAAAACATAAAGAAATTTTATGTTCAGATCCAGATGATCCATTTTTGCGGCCGGCATTGTGGGAAGACATTACCAGTTCCATCCAAAATATTGATCCAGAAAATGCTGTCATGCTTGGTGCTACTCAGGTAAATAAATTAAAATTTCAATTATTCAATTAGTTTCAATTTGGTTATTAATTTAATTAGTTTCAGGTTAAGCTTGAGTCATCTGAAGATCATCTATTGGAACCCTTAACGTCACCTATTCTTGGGCCTTTAGAGATAAAAACAGAAAAATCCCACCTATCTCATATCTCACCTTCTCAAAATAGTTTACTTCACCAACAAAATCACATGCATCATACTACTAATAATAACAATAACAATAATAATAATAATAGTAATAGTAATAATAATAATAATAATATAAGTATTAATAATAATAACAATAATAATAATAATAATAATAATAATAATAATAATAATAATAATAATAGTAGTAATAATAATAATAACAATAACACAAACTCGTACATGTTAACAAGTACGTCACCCTATCAACACCAGAATATTTTAAATGGTTATTTGGGTGGTACAAATGGCAGTGGAACTGTAAACATTCATCATAGTCAACATAATTTACATTCTAATAATGGCAATCCTAATAATTATTATAATAATTGGCAGCAAGGTCATTCTCAAGTAAGTTCTAATCATCAGTTTACAAATTTTTATAAAATTTAAATATATTTGTTTGTACTTTTATAAGGTTTATCAAACCAAATTTCAAAATCATGGGTCTTGCCCCCCAATCTCAAGACTAATGTATGTTCCACCTTTAACCCCACCAAGCTCAGATCCTGGTAGTCCAGGAAATTCACTTCAGGTTTGTCTGCCTATTTTTTTATTTATATAATTTATAATTTATAATTATTTTTTAAAACAGGGCCAATCTCGAAGAACTCCACCTCCTCCATATCATAATCAACAACAGCATCAACAAATGCAACAGCAACAACAACAACAGCAGCAGCAACAGCAGCAACAACTACAACTGCAACAGCAGCAGCAACAACAACAGCAACAACAATTACAACTGCAGCAGCAGCAATCACCGCAACAACAGCAACTGCAACAACATCTACATCAGACACAACCACAACATCATGCAAATACATGTAATCAAATATCAATGCATCATAATAATAATCATCAGCAAAATCAAATAATAACAGTCACCAGTAACAACAATAATAATGGTAATAACAACAGTAGTATCTGCAATAATCCTCTTGTACTACACAATAATAATAACAACAACAACAGCAATAGCAATAATAATAACCCTACACCGGTAAAAAATATGATGGTAAAGTACAACCGAAGAAATAATCCAGAATTGGAGAAACGGCGGATTCACCATTGTGACTTTATAGGTAAGATTAAATTTTTTTTTTGTTCATGGATATTTAAAATAAGTTATTTTTGGGAACAGTTTTTTATTATTATTATTATTATTTTGACCGTTTCATGTTTTTAAAATTAAATTGACCTTTTATCCAAAGTATTCTTATTATTAGTAATAACCAAAATTGTTGTTGTTCTCATTGAAATATAGAATTCAATATAGAAATATGGTTAATTAATTTCATTACATTACCGATCGAACTCTTTATAAATCATCTTATAAGTTAAACAATTAGGAAAAATTATTTATTAGCATTTTATATGTATAAACAAAAAGACGTGATCTGAATATGAATTATGTATTTGGACAACAGCCAGACTTACAGTTAAAAGATTACAATAAAAAGAAGTAAAAATTATAATTGATTGTAAGTCAGCAGTCTTGTAAAATCACTTGTTTTTACCTTATACGTTGGAATTTTGTGTACGTGAATGTAGTAGTGTATTTTATATTTTATATTTATTTTATGTTATGTTAGTTTATCGTATTTCTTCCTTTGTTTTCTTTTTCTTTCTTATATTTTCACGAAGAAAGTGTGTATACGTAGTAAGTATACTATATATAATTTACTACTAGTTTAATTTTGGATTGACATACAGTGTTGCAATACCATTATTATTATTATGATAATGTTTATGCTTTCATTTTATAAAAAACGATTAACAATAATAAGGCTAGGTAATCTTGTATTTGTTATTATTTAATATTCGGTTGAACTCAACAATTTAATTTATTTTTTATTAAATAGATCCCTGTTTAAGATTTTATAAAAAGAAAAAACATATGTAGGAAAAATAGAATTCAACCAAATCATAATTCAGCAAATTTTATTTGATTGAATATCCAAAATTTTAAGAATCAAATCTCACATCGTAGTTTTAATAGAATTCGTGAGCATATAAAAATTGCGAAAATATATTTCTTTATTATTATTATTATTATTTATATTTTCATTGCTATTATTATTTATATTATTACAATTACTATTATTTTTTTATTGTATTTATTATTAAATTAATTTTGTACATCAAAATAAAAAACCTTTCACTTTTTTTTTTTATTTACTAATATTAGTTTTTCTTTAATGTTATTACAGGTTGCTCTAAAGTTTACACAAAGAGTTCTCACCTGAAGGCACATCAACGAATTCACACAGGTATGCCCATTTGTTTTTTTCTTATTCTCAAATAGTTTTCTATTTAGGTGTATACTATTTTTTTTACTAATAAACGAATAAACAGACTAACATTTTCCTTTACACTAATAAAAAAAAAGTATTATTCACTTCTGTAGATTTTAATGTTTTTTTTTGAATTAAACTGGAAAACATATTTTTATGAATTAGTTTGCATTTTTTTATATATGTTTCTTGACAATCAATCATAAATAAGACAACAGTGTTTTGATTTTTTTCATTCTTTACCTATGCACTAGAAAAAAAAATATTTGAAACTCAATGAAATCATGTTTTTAGTTAGCATTATTTGGTTATTTTTTTTTTCTTTTATATTTTATTTCGAAAGTCGTTCATTTATGGCAAAATGTTAACATAAGAGAAAAAAAAATAAAATTGTTTTTTTTTTTCAAACACAAAGACGAATAATTGTATCTCACGAAAATTTAAATGCATTAGTGAAATTTAATTATTTGTGCCGGTGTATACAAATGTGAATTTAGTATAAATCTTTTATATTAATTCTTAATTGATGATGTTTAAGTTTTTTTATATATATATATATTTGCACAATAATTAATCAGCTATATATAAAATCAAACAATTATAATGAATTAAAATTGTTATAATAATGTATACTATAGTGAAAAACCTACACACTAATTATAATTACATATTAACAAAAAAATATACGATAGAGCATAAATACGACCACGTGTTGTTTACGGATTAGGGTTTAATATTTACAGTCAACAAATTGGTATTTATAAATAATGTTAAGAGTGTTTAAGCCTTCTTAAACGATCTGTCACGCATTTTAACAAAAAAAAAATCCGTTTTTTTTTCTTCTACTTTTTTCTTCATTTAAAAATGAGAAATAATCGTTTAATTGTCGTGTAGGTTGGTATCGTTAGAAAGATGATTTCTCATCAATCAAAAAGTCTATATGGTTTCATGTGTGAGTGTCTTTCAATGTAAGATATAGAAGCTAAGTAGGTCTATCAGATGTCTAGACCGGACTTGGTTATCTCTCTTTCTTTTCTCTTTCTCGCGATGCGAGTTGTCGGAATGCGGAAAGCTAACAAAAAAAAACAAAATGAGTTGCGCATAAGGTGATTTGTTTTTGTTTCTTTTTGTTCATAGTAATCCGACGACAGTGAAAGTTTTTTGATCTACATTTTTTACTTTATTTTTTTTTTTTTTTAATGAAAAATCATTTGTTAGTGCAGAAAATTGTAATTTAATCAGAAACAATTTCAAACTAATATAAACTAATTATTTTTGTAATATGGGATAGCAAGGGGGGGTCTGATTGTTTTCAATTATTTATATTAACTCAGAATAACAATTAAAATTTACTGCCAACATAAAATGATGTACTATGTACTATTAAAACAAAAGTCAAAAAAAATTATTGTTTCAGAAGTTGTTATTATTTACTCCACTCAAATTACAATACTAATTCAATAGACTTCAATAAAAGAGGCATGAACGTGTATTACTATTACAAATGTACATATTTTTAAACATTAAAGAACTAAAATTATCATTAATTCACATTAAGGTGTAAATTTCTTGTTATTCATTGCCAAAAAATATCGGGGGCATGTTATGAGCCATAAATCTGTTGATTCATTCATAAAAATTAGTAATATGGATAAATAGAAATCACGAAAATCAATTAAAATTAATTGAGTTTTGTTTTACTATTTTTTTTTTAATTCTAAATGAAAATGATGTTATTATCCAGTTTTATGTTTTAGATGAATTATAGTATTATTATGAATAAAATGGCACAATAATGAAAACAAAATTCAACCGAATCTTTAACACGGGAGCTTTCGTCAAATTGTGACGAATACACAATCAGCTAAGCAATCGTAATACTTTCTTCAATACAAGCTTTATCAGATACTTTTTAATTATGCTTTACAATGCAACAAATTATCATCTAGAATGTTGTCATTCCTGCTAGATATACCTATAATAACGTAAAGTTATTTTTTTAACATTTACAAAAAACCCGATTTTAATTAAAAAAATTACAATTATTAAAGACAATATCTCAATAATGATTTAAATGGTTTTTCCTTAATTCCAAAATATCATTCTTATTTCTAGAATTAGTATTCTTCTAATTATCATCTTCAGACCATTAAGATTATGTATATCTATCGATGGATGAATGTTTTTTTTTATAAAAATCAAACTTGATATCTTTAACATTTATATTGTGTTATATTTTATTATTTTGTGGATCGTAATAAAAATTAATTTTTTTTTTGAATTCCCCTTCAATTTACAGACAAAATGACGGCTTGTTTCTAATAAAAAAAAAAAAAAAAATCGAAAACAGAAGGATATAAAAATTGATTTAACTGAACATTTAACGCTACTTGAGTTTCATATATGAAGCCATAGGTGGCACCAAATGTTATTTATTATAGGATCTTTTTTTTTTTTTTTTTTGTAAATAAACGAGCTATTTTGAAATGTTTTATTAAAAAAAAAAAACGAGAAGAAAAAAAAACAGAAAGAAGAATATTATTATTATTATTATGAACGAAAATTTAAATAATAAGAATATAAAGAGAAACGGTCCCGGTCGTTTTCTTACGTTTGCGCTCATTTTTTTTTTCTTTCTTATTTCAGGTTCAGAAGCCTTTTTTAAAGGTTTTTTTTTGTTATTGTTATAATTCTATAATTCAACGTTATTTATGTTTATAGTTTCTTCTTCATAAATTCTGTAATATAAATATTTATGTATATATAATTATAAATTATATAAAATATCATATAAGTCTGGGGTGGTCAACCTATTTTAATTTATAAAAATAATCACACAACAGACATTTCTTTTATTCTTTTAACCCTTTAATTTAGGTACAATATTTTAGTCACTTTATTTTTTTTTTATAGACCACCCCAGAAAACCACAATAGTTCTATTTGGTCTTGATTTGTTATTGAATTTCTTTTCATTTTCTGATCAATAAATTTAAATATTATTAGTTTCCTTTCCGGTTGAATAAATAAATTTTAATTTCTGTCAAAAAAAAAAAAAAAAAACAAAATATGAAAATAAAAATTCAAAATAAAAAAGTAAAATATTTTTTTTTTAAAGAATCTTTATTTATTAGAAGAAAAAAAAAATATAAATAAAATGAAACAGATTTTAGTAAGTTGTATTGTTTAATTGTATTTAATTTTAAATGATTAGGATTTATACAAATTTAATTTTGAAGTTTTGCTCTTACTCGTATTCGTTTATACATAACCAGTGATGATTTTTCTTATATACATATAATATTATTTGTTAATACAAGACTGAAACTGAACTAGTCATCTTGGTGACAATAAACTCTCAACATACAACAACCATAAAGAAATCGCGTCAAAAGATTAATGTTGAATAGTGTTTTGTTTTGTTTTTTTTTTTTTTTTTTACAAGAAATTGAAATTCCATTGATTCTTTTATTTAATCCATAAAATTGTAACACATACATGCAAACATACATTAAAGTGTATACTACAAACAACATACTTAACTTTATTTTCAATCTTTTATTTCGTCATTTATTTTGCGTTGATTTTTATTGTCGTTTTTTATTAATTTGTTGTTTTTGTTTTTACAAGAAACCAAATATTCTGGTTAAGATAGTTTTTCAATTTATAGTGTTTTATTTATTTAAATGCCAAGTAAAATTAAACATATATATATATTTGGGTAACCAAACATGCAATTGTTCTGGAGATTAATGATTATTTTTTTAATAACTATTTATGATTTCCCATAAGTATTTGAAATTCTTAAATTTTATAAATATAATTACTTGTCCTCTATTATTATCGTTATTTTTTTCTTTTATTTTTCATGTGCATATCTTTAACTTCTTTATTTCACAATCTCTAAAAAAAAAACTCTCTCTTATAATTTCTTTACATACATTCGTATATTTACACAAAAAAAAAATCAACTGCGGTAGAAAATATATGTAGTTCCATGAAATAGTGAAATTAAAATTTTGTTGAAAAACGTTGAAGAATTAGTGAAGTGGGAGAAAAATCATAGTTTTGCTTGACATTTCCCACAGATCATATTAAAGACACAACCATAACCACTTCATAGTACATACTCAACTCTCATGGATTATTCTTTGACAAATATATTTATAAAATGAACAAATATATGCAGAAGTTGTTATGTTAATGAAGGTGCATAAAGAAGAATTTTATGGGTATTTTTACTTCATCTGTTATCGTCAATATTTAAAGCAGAATCAAAATCAAATTTGTAAAAGCATCAAATGCAATGAAACATACAATTTACACGTGTCGAATAGTGATTTTTTAAAAGCATCACATCTTTTTTAATATTTATTTATGTTAAAAGAAATAAAATTTCTTTACTCTCACATTTTGTATATTAACCAAAGTAGAATTAAAATCACATGAGTAATTTGGCATTAAAAAGGTCTCTCTATCCAGTCTTGTAATTAATTTGAAGAAGCATAAAAATAAATATAGGAATTTTTGAGAAAAACCAAATTTTTATATTCAAAATTATAAAAAAAAATCAAATAGCCTACGGCTACCAAAATCAATCCGTCATATCTTATTTTGATCAAAAAATTTATGAAATCAATTTCAATTTAAATAAATTAGTCATCGTTTAGGTTTTTTTTATAGTACAAACTTGCTCAAAGCAATTATTTCGTAATAATATGCAAAACAAGAAAAGACATCTTTATATTATTATGTTCATAGTATATTTTACCTCCTCCATCAGTTTTGTATTTAATTTTGTATGTATGCATATATATTCTGTTCTATCCACACATTCCAAGACCCCAAAAGTTCAAATATGCATTTATTTCTATATAATAATTACACAATATCGTAACTGCTGACATTTAAAGAATTGATCTCCATATTAACATCTCGCATGCACCGTTGAATGCATTTCGATTACAAAAATAAATTCGCGTATATATTTATATATTTATATATGTATATTTATATCCATGTGTGATTGCAATATTAAATTTATTGGCATTAGGTTAATAGCGTGATTATATTAAATGTGGTTAAAAACTCCATTATTTTTTTCTTTTTTTCGTTTGTATTCATTGTAAAATTTTGTTGTTATTTGAATATAAATAAATAGTAGTAAAATGAAAGCATCAGAATGTTATGTTTAGGTTACTGCCCCATTGAAAATACATTATTTCTAATTCATAGTTCAATCTCATACATATAGTAGTTGCTAATTTATGTGGCCAGTACAACAATTATTTTGCCCGTGTGAAAATTCCAAATTTATAACCACTCAAAAATTAAAATATAAACAATAAATATATTTTCGAAATGATGTTTATTAAATCTAATTTTTTTTTAACAGAAAATTATGAGAAAGTAACAAGATTTACTTTTCTATCGAAATTAGAATCTGTTCCAATTATTTTGGGCAATAAATTTAATTTACTTTTGCAAGTATAGGATTCTATTGTTTGAATTTTATACATATTTTGACCTAGTCGATAGCCAAAATCAGGCAACATATTTTTGATATTGTTCTTACCATATGGTACATGAACCAATAGGTACATTCTACATTAGAAGTCGCTATTTTTTTCTGATTCAAATTATATCATCCTATATACTTCTTAAGGCGTGCAATAGTCGTCCATCGTTTGTGTATAAAAGAAACAACTTCTTATAGCGCTGATATGCAACAATAAAAAAAATGTTGTTCCTTCTTTTTCTTCTTATTCGTCTTAAGTTTTTTTCCCATTTACAATGCGTTCATTCATGGTCATTTGATTCATTGAGGAAGATTTTCTGGTGCGATTCAAATGTATCTCTTCTTGTACACGTCGTTCGTTCCTTGTTATTTGTATCTTGTTTGTCGTTTTACTTCTTCGTCGTAATATTTTTTTCTTTGTTTTTCTATAATGACTTTTTCTATTTTGTGTTTTTTTTTATATTTTACTTATCTGATTTGATGGTATCTCTTATGTGTGTGTGTGTATATTTGTGTGATTTTTTTTCTTCACCGGGCGATGATAATTTTTTTTTTCTTTTATTATTTCTTTTTTTACTTCCTTCTTCTTCTTAAAATTTGACGCGTGCTGCTGACCCGTTCAACTGGTTTTATTCGATGGAGTATTTCTACAAAAAAAATCATCGTGTTAATACGTGCGTTACTCGGCACAAATAAAGCTAATAGCTAATAGTTAAAAACACTTAAACGTGTTTAAAAGTTTTGTGATTAATAATTGAATTAAAAAATTGTAAAATGATATAAATTATTATGAATTGTTAATTCATGCAAACAAAAAAATAAATATGTGTTTGTAGATTGAAACTACTTTTTGGATATGCCTACAAATCTACGTGTATATAATAAATAAACAATTTCAATTGCAATAAAGGTGCACAATTTTAACAATCTTGAAAAATATTTCTCATTATCTAAATTTAAAGGTTAAATAATGACAGTTCAATTTAAGTTTCTTTATACATAGTTTAGAGTAGATGGCGTGACAATTTATTAATAAATGTCGTTTGCGTGATCGGTTGCAAATTTGCTGTTTATATTTTTGTTGTTGTATATATTTTTGAAAAAAAAATGTTTGTCATTTTTCTCCAAATTTACTGATCGTTCGCTTTCACGAATAAAATTTAGACACTAACTTTAGCTTTATTTAAATTAAATCAACGAATATTTACATAATAATTTTTACACGGTGAATTGGCATTTTGACTTATGAACATAAAATATAAAAATACGCAAGTTAAATGTTATTCGGTATCTTCAACAATAACAAATAAAAGGGGTAAAAAAAGAAGAAACGAAAAGAAAATTGTGTGTGGGTGTTTCGTATCCGGTCAAAATTGTTGTATTTGTAGTGTTTAACAGTCGCACAGCTCTCCTTTAACAGTATTTTATAATAAAAAAAAATATACATACTCAAATCAGAGTCAGATATCACCAGTTTTAAGATAAAAAGATTTAAGAAAGAAAAAAAAAACACAAAATTACCAATGTCATGGTAAATCAACATAAAAAAAGACAAAAAGTATTAATTTGTTTATTTTATAGCATAAAATATGTCATTTAATACACAAAAAAAAATTACAATAAGGGAAAATGAAAGAAAGAAAGAAAGCAATAAAAAAAAAGTTATTTACAGAAAAAAAAAGTAACAATAAGGAAAAATGAAAGAAAGAAATAAAAAAAAAAACCATCCATATTTACAATTTTTTTTGAAAATAAAGAATAAAGACTCTGTGGGAGCCTCTTATTACCTATCGCGCGTCTTTAGAGTTACTTTATACTGTGCTATGGCTTTCGAGTATTTAATTTGATTGATTTTTTTTATTTTAATTTTGAACATGAAAGAGGACGATCAAAATATATACAAATGGTGTCAACCTCAGATTTGATGGTATATACATTATACTCTTGTCAAGATATTGTGTCTAGTCAGTCAGCCAACCAGGCATTATTATAATTAGAAAACAGGGCAATGTACGGATTCGGATGATTTCAATTTCAATTTAATTTTTTTTTTTTAATCTTTAAAACTCATCTTTCTTTAAAATATATTTAAGGAATAAGGTGAATTTATTTATTGCCTTATACGAATATTTTTGAATTAAAAGCTCGTTTACTTATTATTTATTTGTCTCGTTCTCTCTCACAATTAAGAAGTTTTCTGTAAGTGAGTTTATTTAATTTTAAAGTTCAACGTGTTTTTTTTTTAAAATAATTAGAATTTATTTGAGCGAAAATGTTTATATAAATTGTTTGTTTTTTTAAGATAAGCTATTATCGAAAATTAAAATGAAATAATTTAAACGTTTAATAATAAGAAAATTTTCTTTTGACAATAACTTATATTTTAATTAATTGAATTTTATTTAAAATTAAAAAATACATACGTTTATACGTACGTACGTAAATATATTTTTTTATTAATATTTATAATAATAATAATAATAATAATAATAATAATAATCGTTCGTTTTCATTAACCATATATGTAAATCAATTTAAATATTTTGTCTCGCGTACAAAGCCAAATTGTGAAAGGCATTTATCTGGTCGTAAATTGACTTTTATAATATTAAACACATTGACTAAACGAAACAAAAACAAAAACAAAAAGAAAAAAAATCGAGGATATCCACATTCCGTATGGATAAAAGATCAAAGTAAATTAATTTTCATGTGATGTGAAAAGAAAAAAAAAATGAGTTTTCGGTTGTTGGACTGTTGTTGTTGCAAGTTCTTAAAATTTTTTTTAAATGATTGGCTTGTCTTGACAAAATTAAAAGATATAATTAAGATATTATTTATAAAAATATTACGTGTCTCGTGTCCTAAAGATAAATGAAACTCTGTCATGAAAATGACTATGGTTGATCACCTATAATAAGTTGTACAAGATCTTACTTCGATCTGCTGTAATTTTTAATTTTTCATTCAGAATTTTATTAAATATTCATAAACACATATAAAGAAATTTTACAGAAAAAAAAAACGCGTGAAAGTCGTGTTCAAAATATAATACATAATAAGTAAAAATGGAAAAATGTCGCGATCAATAGATGAATGTAATTGTTTTGAACTAACACGATCTGAATATCATAATTTTTTAATTTATAATTCTTTAATGTTAGACCCATATTCATCCTTTTTCCTTTAATATAATTTACTTTTATTTCTGCTTGCAAGTTATATGTACTTTCATACAAATTGATGAATGTTTGAGTTGTCTTTATTCTTACTACTCTTTTTATATATAAACATTAAATAAATAAATATGTTCATATTAAAACAAATAAAAAATTGTATACATAACAAACTATTCTTGTTGGTTATTCATTGAGTGTCTATCGCGAACGTGTGGTATGCGATACTGCTATGTAAATTATAATTAATTGACTTGCTGACTCGTTCGATATTATGATTGCGAATGTTAAAATCGTATTATTATATGTAGGTATATGTGTATCTGCATGTACATATATGTATGTATGTATGCATGTTGTACATACATATGATAATTGTCAAACATTTGTTCTGTTTGATTGAGCTCCTTATGCCGAGAATATTATTGAAGTGTTAGATTGTGCAATTATATGGTATGAATGTTAAAATATTAATTGAGTACAAAAGTCGATTGGTTATTGTAATTTTTATTGATTATTGGATATTTGTTTCAATAAAATGTTTTGTTTCTTTGTATTTTTTAAATATTTTTCCGTCATATGCAATCGAAGTTTATATTTATTTGGCAGTGTATTATATATAGTCAGGGATATCAAAGTATTGGTTTGAAATTTTCAAAACTTGTTGCACTCCTACTAAGAAAAATTGGTTCTAAGTAGCTTCAAGTAAATGACAACCGGTAATCCACAATGAAAGGAACTATAATTATTAACTATTTTTTACGTTCTATTAATTTCAATCAATATTTTTTAATTCAGTTAGCAAAATATAAGAAATGTTAGTATTTTTGGGAGCAATTTGTTAGTTGAGTTACCAAGAAGAAATAGAGAAAAACAGAGAAGTACGAGTGTGAAAGAAAAGTGCGCAATCATGGTTTGTAGTTAAAAGTTAACTCCTTTCATTATAGATTCATGGAAATAATTCAAATTATTTCGCTCACGACAAAAAAAAATCCATTGTATATATTTTTGTAATTAAAAACAAAAAACAAAAGTTAAAATATAAATAAATAATTAAATATATAAAATAATACGAGCGCATAACATTGTGTAGAAATAACGATATAATTATAACCTATGAACTTTTCTTATATAAGTCATTTAACTAATACTCATTTAATTTCATAAACACAAAACAAAAATTATATGGATGTGAATAAAGAAAAAAAATTCCTTAATAAAGTTACAGAAATTAAAAAAATACTTTTTTTTTGCTCTGCGGTGTGCAGGTATCTAAAATTGCAAATTACCATCGATTAACCTTGATTGCAATTAGAGGTTAATAAATTCAACAAACTTTCAGCAGGCAATTGCAAAATGGTTAAATATTTACAAAAACAAACAAACAAAAAATGTTGTACAACAAAATGTGGAGTGAATTAGAAAAATAAAATATATGTACAAACAAGAACTTTGTTTCGTTATTATTTTGAAGTACGGAAACTAAATACATTTTTTTTTTGCTCTGTAAAAAATAAATGCACGTATACGGTATACCCACTAATACATACTTAAAAATTTGATAAAATGTAAATGTATTGTGTGTCACGTTTTTCTTTTATGAAATTTCTGTTTTTAATTTAATTAAATGTCTTTGCTTGATGTTTAATTGTTTATACAAAAAATTATCTGTTGCACTAATATTCTTAAAATATTTAAATTAAATTATTGTTAAAATTGCACAATAATAATAATTAGTATTTTGAACTCTAATCAATAGGCCGAAGCACTTGATTTGAACTATAACGTCTAACTTTGAAAAAATTACTAATTATAATTTTGTGCACGTCCATTAGAATCTTTGTTTGTATTTTTCTTCTTCTTATTTTTTTTTTGTTGTTGCGAATATTGATTTGATATAACGGATAGAATTTTAATTTCTACCATAAAGTAAGACCTTGAATATCAATTGTTTCACGCGTACATAAGTTTTTTGATCGCGCGACTCCTGTTCTTTACTAAAAAGTAGAAATAAAAAATGTTTTAAAAATAAAGAAACATAATATTTGATTGCTTTACTGATGTTATGGTTTTCTAACGATGATTGTGGTTAATGGACTTTTTTTTTTGTAAGGGAAGGTCATACATTTATGCTTTGTATATTATGTCCATATTCTTAGAATGAAAAAAATTGCATTGAATAGAAATCGTGGTATAATTGCAATCTTCTGGCACTTGATTGTTTTTTAAAGTTAATTTTTTTTAGTAAACTTGTTTGATTTTTTATTGAATGTTTTGTTTTATTACAATTTTAAAACTCAATATAGTCGATATTTGTTTTAAACTGAGTACAAATCTTGTTGTGGTAAAATTTGGATTCTATTTTATTTTCTTAAATAACCCTGACTGTTGATAAACAAGCTCGGTATTTGTATAGTTGAATTCATAAACAATTAGTCTAAAATATTTATCGAACATAATATATAACTTCAAAGTGTATACTGTATGAAATGATATGGTTGACGATATTATGGTCAATTTTATCATAATATTAAAATTATATTTAGTGAAACTATTTTCGTACTCATGGAGACCGTAATATGCTGCCCTAGAATATATTTTATGGTTGGGTCCATCATGCTTTACACCATGATTGAACTGACCATATAGTTTCGTAGGGGCAATCATATTCCCAGTACATGATCAGCCAACCATATTCATATCTATTATTTTCTGTGCATTACAAAATAATTGAATCTCAATATTATTGCATAACTTAACTTATTAGAAATTGATAATAAATTTTATAATATAATTTTTGAATTTTTTTTTTCAGGTGAAAAACCATATACGTGTCAGTGGCCAGATTGTGAATGGCGTTTTGCACGTTCTGATGAATTAACAAGACACTACAGAAAACATACTGGTGCTAAACCATTTAAATGTATGGTTTGTGAAAGAAGTTTTGCACGTAGTGATCATTTAGCACTTCACATGAAACGACATCTACCAAAAAATAAGTAAATAAATCAAATAATAATAATTAGAAGATAAAAAACTCTAACAAAGTTTTTGGATTTAAATTAAAATAAAATCAATTTAATAATGATGTACAAAGTTCTCTCTATAAATAAATTTGAATAATAATAATAATAATATTACTGATATTTCACCGCGCACACATTTTATTGAAATTCACATAAAGTGATAGTCTAAAAAAAAAACGTTTTTTTTTTATTTATAATTAATGAATTTTGTGTAAACTTTAATGTTATATAAGATAAATTATTTTTAATGTTAGTAAAAGAAAAGAAAAAAATAAAAAATATGTATAGATATTTTGCAAAAGGATTCGAACCAATACTTATTGTTACCATTTTAATTTTTTTTTTGTTTTTTTTTTTTTAGAAAAAATAAAATAACAAAAAAAAATTTTTACATAATTTAATTTAACCATGAATATATTTTAGAATTTATCTAATCGTCTCAATTAAGAAATATAAATGTGTAATCAATCAATTGTTTCCTGTATTGTAAAATATAGTGTATTTTTATAGGATTTAAGCAAATCAAAAATTTCCTTACACGAAATCACAATTTCTATTTTTACATTAAGTGAAAAAAAAAAAAATTTAATTAAATTAAAATTGGATCCGCCATTTTTTTCTTAAATGTATAATTTTTTGTTTTTTTTTTTTTTTTTTAATCAAAAATTACACTTGTAAATATTAAATAAAAGAATTTGAATCGTGTTCTTTAGTTGCCATTAAGTTTATTAATTTAACCAAAATCAAATTATAAAATTATTATCTTTATATAAAAAAGTAAAAAATTGACAATTTTACATTAGTGGCTCTCCATTTATTATTGTATGTAAAATAAATCATTTTTTGGTTTCTTTACATAAGTAAAATACAAGACAAAAAAAAAAAGAAAATATAAATATTAAAATTGAGCATTTGGACTTTACAAGACAAAACGACGTCACTATAGATGAAAATGATAAAAAAAAAGCTTCTACATTTGCAGTGGCAACACTTAAACACGTTCTTTCAATTCCCATATATATTAAATTATTCATGTTGTTAAATAAGATTATATAGTTTAATGTTAAGGGAATAATGTAGTAAATTTCCTTGTATAAAAAGGTACCAAAAAAAAAAAAACATAAATAAATGAATGTTCATAAAATATGGATTTAGTTCGAGTGTTTGCCTCTCGAAAGTAGACTGGTATCAATATGTTATTGACACCAAGACAATTTTTTAGATTTATTATAATGACGACAAGCAAAAGTATTATTTTTATTTTTAATGTTCATATAATATACTAATTTTTTTAATACAAGAAATATTCCATGCCATTACCATCAATTTATTTGTTTCTTCTGCTCATCCTTCCTCCACCAAATATAATATCCAAATTTAAAATTTCTTTCAATAATTATTTGAAAGACGATGATTTTAGCATTAATGTTCAGTTTCACGAAACGTTTAGCAGTCTGTTATAAAAATGTTTGTCCATTTCTTATCTAGCAGAGAGCTAAACTTATCGTGAAACTCACTATAAGTATCCTAATGTTGCAATATTAAATATTTGTTCTGACAGTCATCTGTAAGAATAACATTTCTGAAACTACCAAACTTTAAAATGTTTAGTGGATATAAAATAGATTTGTAGTTAAAAAAAGAAAATTTAACTGCATTTATTTATACTGTCAATGTAACATTGTAATATTTAACTTGTCGTGTAAATAAAATTAGATGATTCCGCATTTATTTTTTTTTATATTCTCACAGTGTGACAAATTTCAATGTTTGCGATGAACAGTATAATTTTACTTGCAATGCACAAATCATTTAGTACATCTTCAATCATGTTGTTCAGTCCATTTGTGTTTTTTTCTTTTTATATAAAATCTTTAATGTTTCAGTCTTTATATCAATTTATGTTTAACAATTTTTATTCTCATAAATTTCATTATTTTAATGATTCCAAGAACCTTTAAAACTTTTGGTTTTTATAGGTATACCTTAAATATTAAAAATAATGAAACAAGAAATTTTATGTCATACTTAATTTGCACGTACCCCTTAAAAATATCAATGATTATTTAATGGCATGCATTCTTTGAAGAAAAAAGGTTTTTTTGTTTTGTGTCAACTGTGAAAATTAAAACTTGAATTGTTTAACAGAATATCGTGATAATGTCAGAGTTAACATTTTGTTACTTATTGTCAGTGTGTAATGTAAGTTACATTTTCTTACTTATTGTAAGTGTGTAATGTAAGTTACATCAATAGAATGATTTAATCTAATTAATTCAAACATTATAATGATTTAATGGATTAAATCCAGTCATATATTTTTCAATATTTAGGATATTTAATGAGCACAATTACAAAAATTGATTGAATTATATAATTAACAAAAATTATATATTTTTTGTGTTTGTAACCAATGTTTGCAATTATAATATTTAAAAGTAAATTTATTAATAATAATAATAATTGTGTCCACATGCTTAATAATTAAAATCAATGAAACAAAAACAAAACAAAAATGAAGATAAAGATAAAGAAGAAGAAGGAGAAGAAGTCGAATAATATATATGTATTTATGTATGTAATATGTATGTATGTATGTATGTATATGAAATAAAACTATGTGTGTTAAGATGTATAATTTATATAAAATTTAATTAAAATACCGTAATTAATTAATTAATTATTAAAATAAAAAGTCCTTTCTGTATTGTTTTACTCAAAGTCAGTAAAAACAAAAAAAAAAAATTAAAATTGAAAAAAAAAATAAATGTTTGAATTTAGAAAGAAAAAAAAAACAAATAAAAAGAGTTTTATTTTTTTTAATTACAAATTTTTATTCACACAAGTCCAAAATTTTATTGCTTTTTTTTTATTACAAATGTTCGAGGGGTTGGTGGGTTTCGGCAATAGAAAAATTGAAATATAAACACAAAACTTTATTACTCGTTACACTGCAAATTATTTTTCCATTTTCTCCTTTTTTTTCTATATAATTTTATAAATTTTATAAAAACAGGTATTGTATTATTCGTCATTTATTAATTCCAATACATATTATTGCAAGAAAGGAAATTCTTCATTGATTCTTCTTAAACACACAGCAATATTTTTTATTTAATTTAAAACCCCATAGGCTTGTCTACAAATTTTGAAATTCGATAACTAATGAATAATTTTTCACTAAAAATCATTCCTAAATTTATAGAATACAGTTTTTGAGAATTACGAACAAATTTTGAGGAAATTTTGTTTCATTTCATTTATTGCAGTTCTTTCTCCCAATTCCCAATTCACAGTGGAATACCAGAATAGAGTCCCAGGTTTGGTAATATACAGTAAAGAATAAAGTGCATTGTTGAATAACGTTAATACATTGAACTCTTTTATCTTGTCATACCGAATACATGTCATAAGTTATAAAAATGTAAAATTTGTTAAATTATAAATAATAAACGTGATAACAAAAAATTCAGAAATTATTTGACATTACAAAAAAAAATGGGTAAAATAATCTTTGAAAAATTCATTTAATTTTCTGTACAAAACAACAATTTCGATAAATTTATTTATTAATGGTGCGATTCTTTTTTTCTTCTTGTTGTTGTTGTTGTTGTTGTTGTTGGTGTGTTCAAATTCAATAAAATCTTTTTTTTTTGTTTTAATTTTCAGAACAAAATAAAAGAAAGAAAAAAAATTTTATTTTTGGTTAAAAATACATTAATAATAAAATAATGTAAAATTCAATATAAAAAGTCCATTAAACATTAATTTTTTTTTTGTCTCTCTTAACAGATTTTTTTTTTTTTTTATACATTTATTGTTGTTATTGTTTTTTTTTTTTTTCCATTTGACACCATTTTTAAGTAAAAGTTTTGTTCATTTCTTATTTTTGTTGTTGTTTTTTCTCTATTTTTCATTTTTAAGGATACATTTTTTTTTTAACGTATTTGTGAATTTTATTGTATTTATTGGAATTTTTAATGTGACAATTATAAGATAATTTCTGTTGATTTATGACAATGAGATGAGTATTTTTTGATGACCTTTTTTTTCTTCTTCTTCTTCTTTTTTTTTTCTTTTGAATGCTTAAAAAAAAAAAGGATTGAATTTAAGTTTTATATAATTTAATAATGATATGAAATTTACAAGTACAGATATTTACAATTGATTTTTTATTGTTATTATTTTTGTAATAAAACGAATTTTTATTGATACAAAAAAAAAAAAGAGTTTGTAATAAAAAGTAATTGGTGAATTAAACGAAAACAAAAAAAAAAATAACAAAACATTCCAGTAAGTGAAATCATATGTTGAAGATTTTTAAGTGTAATTATCCAATAATTTTCTGTTTCATCATTTTTTTTTTATGTGATAATTCAATAAAATTCAATTTTATTATTAACATTCAAATTGATTAATTTTTAATTGTTAATTTTATATTTATATATTGAAATAACTGACTGATGGAATAATTATGAAACTTAAAAATAAAACAATTTCATTTTTATTAAAAGTGAAATAAAATTGACTCAAGTTATGTTTTTTTTTTATACTTGTATTTCAAGTTCTTCAGCATAATATTTATCTAAATTTCAAATTGTCTTTCTTGTTTAACTAAACTTATATAGAAATAATAATGAAATTGATCCAATAGTGTGGGTGAAATAACAAAAAAAAAATATATTTATTATTTATATAAAACTTGTAGTCCTTGAAATAGAATTGCTTCTCATTAGGTATATCGCAGAAAGAAAGAAAGAAAAAAAAAAAAACGAAAAAAAGAACAAAAAAAAAAATCTTATAAATAATATTCTGTTTATAAAGACTAAATACTAAAGACAAGACAAGAAAAGACAAAAAAAAAAAAAACAACAACAAACAACAAAGTGAAGTAATTTTTGAATCATTACAATTTTAATTTTTTTCTTTTTTGTTATTTAGTAAAAATGTGCCTTACTTTATTATTATTATTTTTTTTATTAATTATTTTGTGTTTTGTGTTGTACATTGTATGTCGATTATAGTTTATTATTTATATTGATTTTATGTATATTGACTTTATATATATGAATACAATATAAATTGATAATATCGTATATTATTTGTTAGTTCTACTGGGTAAAAAGAAAAAGAAAAAAATATCTATCTACGATAATATACGATTTTATGGAATTGTGAACGTTTTTCAAATAATGTAAAACTACATTTATATAAAATTAAAACAAAAACAAAAACAAAAAAAAAACAGCGTTCAAATCATTAAATGGAATATAGAAAAAAAAAAACAATATTTTTATATTCAATTGAATAATAATAAGATCTTTCTATATTTTATGGAAAGATTTATGGATAAAATTTAAAAGAGTGTAGAAGAAAAAAAAAAGTAAGTCGATCGATTGACTTGACTGATAGATAAAGTTTTTTTTTTTAGTTATTGGCTAACTATAAATGTTTTATTTTTCTATTATTTTGACAGAGATGGATTAGTCCTTTTCTTACTTATAATAAAGTCATATATATGAGAACATACAAAATTTATTTAATCTTTTTTTTTAAAACAGAAAAAATTTCTGTGTAAAGATTTTAAAATGATTTTTTTTTTTTCGAAATATTTTAGATCGACTCTGGTATGAATTTAGAATTATATATAGGTGGTGGAGGAGGAGGACGATAATAATAATTGATTCCAAAAAAGTACCGTCTGACTGTCTGTCTGTCAAAAGCCAGTTTTAATAAAAAAATATATCTACAAAATTGTGTAATGCGGTTATACCGTTGCAATTGTTTACTTTTTAACTTTATAATATTTTTCTCCCGCATATTTCACAAATTAAATCAATGAATTAATAAATCTGTCTGTCTGTCTGATATAAAATTTTAATCAGGGTAAAAAAAAAATACGTTTAGACAATTTCATACTTGCGCGTTTAATTTATGATTACAATTTTTAATTTTACAAAAAATTTATATTTTAAGATTTAGGTGAAAGATGTGAAGAATTTTTATTCAGTTAGTCATAATAAATTTTATATTATCTTCTGTCTTTTAGAAAATAATTATGTATCGATGATAATAATGTAATTTACAAATAATACAGATTTAATGCATACACTACGGCTACACTACGACTACACAGAGTCAATAAAAATATCATTAAAAATATTTTTCAACAATCAGACTTAAAAATTGTGTGATTTTCTGAATGAAGTTTAATTTCTAAATAAAAATAAGTAAAATAATATTTTATATTTTTACTTTAAATATATTTGCAAAAGATTTCATAAAGGATTCATCTCACATAAAAAGGAATCATCTCACATAAAAAAATATAGACGTTAAATTAGGTGAGCAAAAAAAAACAATTTTTTTTTAATGTAAAACAATATGTTATGCATATAGGCATAATATACACGTGACACACATTAGTAGAGTATCATATATACCATTAAATGAATGTAAACATTATTGTGTAAATTATTCGAGTAAAAATATTCCAAACACAAATCATTATCTTCTTCTCTATATACATTTTTTTTTTTATAGTTTTGTTTACCAGACGCCATATCGTCTCTGAATATTGAAAAATATACTAATATTTACAATGACAACTTTTTCTTCTTTTATATTTTGTTTTTTTTTTTTTTCCTTTTTCTATCATCATCATCATCATCATCATCATCGTTCGTTCGTTTTTTTTTTTTTTTTAAATTTTAATTCAATGAAATATAAAAAAAAATAAAAATTATCTATGACATTTTCTAATTTAGCCCGCGGGGCGTTTACATTTTTTTTTTTTGTTCATATGGATGTATGTTTGTATGTATGTATGTATGTATATAATAATATAAACCTAAAACATATTTTTATTTCTTTTAATATTTTTTAATGAAATTTATTTATTTATGTTTTTTTTTTCTTTTGACCGTTATCTTGATAATTGATGTCTGTATTGTATAGTAGATTTAATAAGAAAAAAAAAATTTGTCTCTTTTTTTGTTATTTTCTATATATGAGATTTTTATAAGATTATATTATTTAATAATAGAAAGAAGAAGAAGAAGAAGAAAAAAAAATATATCAATTTCGTTTTATTATAATATTGTAGGTATATTGAGTGAGTTATTATACATTTATAATTATTGGGCAGATGGAACGGATATCCCATTAGATAAATTAGGCAGTTTTTTTAATAATATATAGACTTTTTATCAACCTATATAAAGTTAGTTTTATTAGAGTTTCATTAATTGTTCAAAATCAAAATGTATAATAATTTTATAATTAATTTTTAATAATTAATTCATTGTTTAATTTAATTAAATCACCATCTAATTGATTCGATTAGATCATTTTTAATTGGATAATCGCAAATGTTCTATATAATTTTAAAAAGAATTAAATAAATAATATTAACACAATTTTAATGAATTAAATTATTTAAAGTTTTTCTATTTTGTGTTAATCTTTCTAATTTACAATTTTCCTCTCACATTATCCCATAGATAATTTTCAATTAAAATTCTTTAATTAATTAAGATTCTTTAAAGAATTTGAATTCAAATAACAAAGTATAAGGAAAAGAAAATTAATTAGTCATACAAAACGTGTTTATACGCCGTAAAATTTTCAAATTAATCATTCTGTATTATAGGATTACGTTAATTTTATGTAAATTTAATTATTATTGAGTAATTTCTCAAAATTATTTTATTATTAATATTATTAAATAAATAAGGATACACTTTTGTATAAAATTACTCTATTTGAAATTTAATTTTACATAAAACTAGAATTTTTCATTAAACGTTTTTTTAAACTGTCGATTGTTTAACATAATAATTATTATTATTCATTAAATTTCTTTAAAAGTCGTGTAAATGAAATTAACATTTACTTACTCCTTACCATTACTCCTTACTATATTAATCAAATGATTAATATTTTTTCAATTTAAATTAAAGTTTTTATTTAAGGAAAAATTGATTGACTGAAAACCTTCTATGCTACAACTGAGACTCGAACTCAGGACAATTCACTATTATTATTATTTTATTTTATTATAATTATTACTTGATTATACAAAACAATGAAACAAATTTAACTAAATATTACCATTGTATAATTTTACACATCGCAATATATTCAGCTAACTTCTAATGTTGAGTTGAATATAGAACATCATAGAGTCTTCACATCTAAAGTCATTTCAAATTGAATTTTATTTGAATTATGTTGTTAATTGTAATATGATTGAATGTATAATTAAAAATTAATAAACATTTATTTTAATAAATTTTAGTAAAATTAAATATAGAAATCAAACTACATTAGTAATTATAAGAAATTCACACTTTGAAAGTATTTTATGTACTTTGTATTGTCATCTTTCCAAGAGGTAATTTTACATATTTTTATAATAATTCATTATTTTGCATTGAATTCATATGTTTCAAGGTCTACTGTATGTGTAAGTAATATAAAATTTTACAAACTACTTGAGTTTCAATAACACAATAATTTGCGTATGAAACATTTAAGATCTAAAAAAAAAGAGTTTTTTGTTTGTGCCTTATTGAAATTAAATAATTTTTAGTTGGAAATTACCAAAAAGAAACAAATATTAATTATTATTAATTAAAACTTAAAATTCTAAATGGAAATGTCTTTTATTGTATTGCGTAAGAAGTTGAATATTTCTAAATTTGTCATCAAAATCTTTAAAATGTGACAATTATTAATTAGTTGGTCCATCACATATTGTTGAAATATAAATTCAATAATTTCACATTATTTTATTTGAAATTCATTCATGTTCACCCATTCAATTTCGTTAATCTTACGAACTATTTATTTATTTTTATAATTCACGTTGATTTTAGTTCCTTCTGTAATTTATCACAATCTTTGTGATATAATTAGTTAATTATCATGATATGATTTAGGATATGATTTATATTGTTCGGCGTATTTTTGTCGAATTACAAGAATTTACTGGATCGTACAAAATAAACATATTAATTATTTTCAATAATTATAACTAATATTTATAATTCAATAATACTTATTATGCATTCATCAATTTTTCCTTATTCATGTTTGTATTTATTAATTATTAAAAATCGATCTCTATATTATTAAAATATGTGTTGTATATTATAAATTTCTTAAATGTAAATATAACCTCTATATAGAAATAACTAACAATAGTCAACGTCGCATTCACCTATCCTTGTATTAAAAATTAAACCACCAATCCGCATGATACTTGGTCATTATAGAATCCTTCAAAATTGGTTATTCTATAATAGAACATTGTCCATTCTAATAACAACAACAACAACCACAACAATAACAACAACAACAACAACAAATAATATTTATTATAAAATATTGGTAATTAATATAATTAACGATGACATAAAAATTCTTCTATGCATTAAGAAATATTATAATGGTGTACAGAAATTTATGAATATGTAAATTATTTTTTTTTGCTTTTATATATAGGTATGTATATATGTTATGTATGTATATATGAGGGTTAAAAAAATATTTAATAATGCAAAGGTATAAAAGGATATTATGACCAAATGGAGATACCTAATAGTTTCATAAACGAAACTTTTTTTTTTTTTGCATCAGTTGTTCTAATATTAATTTTCAATTAGCGCGATATTGGTTGTGTGTGTATGGATATATATATATATATATATATATATATATACAGCGTTGATGTGTATAAATTCATTTATGTATTTATTTTTGCCTTTTTTGTTAAAAATTCCAAATGTATTGGTAAATTATATTGATTTGTTTTTTTTTTCTGTATTATTTAATCTCAATTAATGGATGGTCAACGAATGACATAGGCTGCCAGAGAAGTTAAGAATTATTAAAATTTAATAAATTTATATTAATTATAATATTGATATAATGAAACAGTGGGCGTATCAGAATCGTTTTAACATTCCGAATTTTTTTTTTTTTTTTATTATATATTTTTTAATGAATCCAAAATAATGTTGTTAAAAATATTCAAAATATCATTTTGGAATTGTGGTTCGAAAAGAGAAAAAAAAATATACGGGTATTTTTTTTTTTTTGTTTCTTTTCAATATTCGTTTGTGATTTAGCGATTATCATTATTGTGACATCGACTTCCATGGCATCATATTATCTGGTGTTTAGTGGATTAGACGATGAATTTTGACACATATGAACACATTAATATAAGATCATTAAGATGAACAAAAATGAAGTATCAATATGTATATATATGTATGTATATAATGATGATTGGATTGAAAGAAAGTTGCTTTTAAAAGCCTGTTTCTTTCATATATATACTATATTGGTATACACACATACATACACAAATGTAAATCCATATGCACCTATATATAACACACACACACACACACTTATCTATATATGTTAAAATGCAGATTTAATGATGCATACCTTTTCCTAAACAAAAATCTATGATAAAATTAATTTATATTTATATTTTTTTTAAGTTTTATTACCAAAAAAAAAAAAAAAAATAAATTTATATATTTTTTTATCACATGAATCTTTAATTCTTTTTTATTAGTTTACAATTAATATTTAAATTATGTGTTATTTAACCAAAAAATTTTGTTTATATTTCAATATTTTTATAAAAAATGATATATCGATGTTTGGCACAGGCTAAATAAGAAATTCAATCTTTTACATTAATAAATTATTTACAAGGAACTACAATCATTGGGTTATGTATATACGTAAGTAATGTATGTATGTATATCTATGACTATTCATATTCAACGTGTGTTAATGTCACAATATATATATATAAAAAAAACACAACATTTTATTACATTGTTCATCACCTTTTTTTTTTTATTCATTTTCTTTTTCCTCTTCGTTATCGATGCCTTTAAAATTTATTTTGTTTTATATTTTGTTGTTGCATCAAAGGTATTTAAAAAAAAAATTTATTTTAGTTTTGTTTGGCGTGTGTTTGTAGTAATTCAATCAAAATTTTTATATATATTCGAGGCGGTGATGATGATAATGATTATTGAATAAATATTTATGAATGGAAATTTTATTAGAAACAAATTTATGAAGATCAATAGATATTTTTCATATGAGCGCGAAAGATTTTTGTTGGAATATCGTAATTTAGAACCAATATGGAATTATTAATGTCATAATTCTTGTGTTTTATAGTGAATGTAGTTTTTCGTGTACGCATAAATATAAACTTAATTTAAAATAATTCAATACATACCAAAATACCTGAAATAAGGTACATCAAGAATAACAACAGAATTTTTTGATTCCACATTTCCACAGATTCCATTATTTTATACTTTTTCATAATTTAGAAGATTTTTTATTTTAAACTCGTCATTTATTTTGACTTCCATATTACACAGTTAATATTGCATATTACAGAATTATGTCCATAACACTTTTCGTACAAATCCGTATATAGCATCATATAATTATAAAGAGAACAATTATCACCATCTTATGTAAGTATCATGTGATTTTTTTTTATTAATTATTATTATTATTAAGACTTTAAGCAATTAAACAATTTATGAATAATGCAACCATAATATGTGTATCCCAAATATAAATAATTTTTATTAATTCAGAAGTATTAGAGATAAAAACAAAAGAAAATCTTTAACGCCTTCTATACTTTAATTAGTTGTATTTTTTTTTTCAAACTATAAAATTTAAGTGTGTATAGATGTTTGGTATTGTGTGGGTTTAAGATCAGATAATGAAGATAAGAATAGATCGTACGAGATAAACTTAAAATACTCAATTAGGTATATAATTTTCTATGTGCGGGGAAAAAAAATATATATACACAATGCTATATATGACTATATGAGGCAACGTCAAACATAAGTCAATGTACACACTGCGATCAAATGTATATAATTTACAGGAATCACGAATCAAAAAAACAAACACACATCACAGAAATATACCCATAATAATAATAATAATAATAATAATAATAATAATAATAATAATAAATGCTCACATAAGGATCGTTATTTTTCAAACGTAAGAGACGATTAAATTGAAGATAAAAAAATAACTAAATAAGAGAAAGAAAATAAAACAACATACCTAATGATTTAAGATTGAAGAGGAAAGAAAGACAAAAAAAAAATAATCTAATGACAGACGACAGAGTTAATAACTGGCATTGACTGTCATCGAAGTGTTGAAGGGTGTAATTTAAGCAACTTGATCAATATTTCTTAGACCTTTATTATAAGGCGTCGGGTTTATAAATTTTTATACATGTTTTTTTTTCTTTTTTGATCTTTTCATAAATAAAAGTTTATTCGTTTATTTTTTAACTTAAATTTTAGTTTATTTAGAGTTAAATTATTTAATTAGAAGTTAAATCATTTTATAAATAATTTAATGAGTTTGCTATACCTACATTCAAATATTATAATTGTCTTAAGATTTATACAAAAATATATATACAAATTACAAAATGTAATATAAAATAAATGTTATAATGAAAATATGAACTCTCTGTGGGTCTCACATATGACATGACCCTCCCAGTTGATACAAGACGTTTAAACAATTAAATCAAAAATTAGTAAAAATTTCACAGCCTCAGAATCTAATACAATATTCTAAATTGAAAGTTTATTTTGTATATTTTTGTTTAATAAAATACATTTTTTGTTATTCTGTTTTTAAATAATGCAAATTACAAAGAGCCGCTTTATTCTATTCCTTTAAATTGATTTTACACAATTTAAATTTTTCAGTTATAAAATTTCAATCCATTTTTTCCAATTTTTTGGTAAAAGGAAATAAAAATGTAAAGTAACTTATATCAGTATTTTGTATATTGTTAAGTAAAAAATATAAATCGACGAAACATCGAAACTTTTATTTAACATTTGAAAAATGATAACTTTAATGTATTGTATAAAAAGCACCAGCTTCAGGAAGCATACATTTTTTTATGATTATTTTTATAGGTGAAAACAAAAGAAAAATTATAAACAATTGAAATATTCGTGTATTTTTTTTTTCTTTCAATAATTGATGAACTGAATTGAACTGAATTGAACTGAATTGTAGTCTATAGAGGAAAAAAGGAAAAAAAAAGGAAATTGTTTCAAACTATACTTTTTTTTGTACTCATAGAAATTTCAACAATAACAACAAAAGAAGATGAATTATTAATTGTTCTCTTTTCTTTTAAATTTTCATATACAAAAAAAAACAAATCTTTATAGAATTGAAATGTTTATGGCCGCAAGCAATCAGAAAAGATGGTGGTGAATAAAACTTTGTTTTTATATATAAAATTGTAGATATGTATAGATGTATATAATATATGCATTATATACATTTATAAGTTATTCACATTAAATGTGTTATTATTATTATTTTTGGTGAACAACCCCGTCTGGTTTCTGTCGCGTGGCTCTTTCACGTTATGTTCTTTCATTTTTTATTTAAAATGTTTCTACATCTTCGAAGTATACCCTTTCATTTTTGTTTTTGTCTTTGCAATATAAAACTTTTAGGATTCTTGTATTCACATATCCAATTACATTTTATTTAAAATATATTTCAATATTTAAATTTTATTCATCTTTATTATGTACCCCAAGATCTTATTCTAAACGAAGATAATATTCATAGTTTTTAATTGGTCGTGTAGGTATAAATAAAATAAATGAAATAATAATTAGTAACGAAATTATTTAATTAATATTTAACAATCAAAATTATACATCATATAGAATTTATCCCAAACTTAATGAAAAAGTATTTCGTTTTCAAAATGTCTTGTCTTAAATGCAGGAATACAACCACGCGTCACATTTAGGATATTATTTGTTCAGATCCCTATACGACAACAACAACAACAAAACAATAAATGAAAAAGTACAATCCCTATACTTAATGTTATACCTTTTATAAAATGTATTTTCTCTCTGTGGGGGTTAATGTGTTATTTAATTCGTAGCTATATCGCAATAACACAAACAAATAACACTCTATACCTCTTGTATATTTTTGTTTTGTTTATATTTTTCAGACCATCTTCTAAATATATATTTATAAATAAAATATGTAATATTCAATTTGACTTTAAAATTATATTATATTATTATTTTTTTTTCTCTTAACATTAACGCACAGGTAAAAAAAAAAAATATACATATACAAACATAAAGATGAATTGATTTCTTAAAAAGATGAGTTCGCAAGATAAACTCTTTGTTTTATTAAATGTTTTTTTTTTTATTTTATTAATATTATTTTTTTAACAAAAAAAAAAAACAAAAACAAAACAAAATAACAATCAAAACAAATAAAACAAATAAGACAACAACAACAAAATTATACTAATAAAAGTCCAATTTTATTTGATTGAATTTCGATCGAACTTAAGGCCAACATAAAATTTGTATGTTTTAATTTGAAATAACATGAAAAATAAATATAAGTCAAAATTAAATTAACATTCAGTTTTTTTTTTTGTAAAGATTATGTGTTTTATTATTTGTTGTTAGTTGTTGTTATTGTAGTTGTTAGTTGTTGTTGTTGTTTAAAGGTGAAAACTCAGAAGGATAGTTTTGTTGAAGACGGGTTGAATAATTTTCTTTTATTTATATATATTTGTAAATACTATTATTGATGTTTTTTTTTTGTTTGTTTGTCTATGAATTAATTATCTATTGGTTAGATATGGGTATAAACTAAAATTTATTGTCTTTAAAGAAACGTCTTTTTATTATTATTGTACTTATATGTCTGGGGCGTACTGAGTTGAAAGCTCTTTCACAAATAAATTGTGGTGAATTAAGACAATATGGTATTGTTATTGTATCATATAGGAGATAATGGAGCATTGATCTAATTTTTATTATAAATAAATAGTCTACGTTATCCAATAGAGAAAATTTGATTCAACTATTTCATTTGCATTGAATTAACTATAAAAGAAAAATGTAAGTTTAATTAAGCTTTAAATATATGAACCACGACACATTTGTTATCTGGAAATTTATTTCAATATTGCAATGTTATCCCCTAAATTTTATAACAAAAAAAAAAGAAGGTATATAACACAAAGATGCATTTATTTTTGTTCATCCACTTCAACGTATAATATTTTTTTGTTGTTTTATTATTGTTATTATTTTGTATATATTTATTATACAAAAAAAAAAAATGATATTATAATTTTTCTTTATAGTATATTTTGTCTCGTTTCATTTCTGTATTGTATTTTTCTTTTTGTTTTTTTATATTTCATTCAACTCCATGAGGTCTTTGAGGTCAAAACAAACTATTTGTGAAAAAAAACTAAATTTGTTTCTTTCAATGAAATATAAAAGTTAGTCAGATTTATAAGAACTTTTATTTATTGTGTATTTTTCTTCTATCTTTTTTTTTTTTCACTCAACACAAATTGTGTAATTTTTTTTTTCTCTTATATTTAATATATTTTGTTATTAGTCAGATTGATTTTTAGACAGAAGGATCATTACATCGAATTTATTTTCATATTTGTACATATAACTCTTTTAATAAATGGAAATAAATACATCATATAATATGTGATGAACTGTAAAATTTTTAAATAATTCTTCAATTCTAACCAATTTTGTAATACAATGCAATACATAATTGAAAGAAAAAAAAGTGCAACTTCAGTTTAAAAGCTTTTATTGACCAAAATGAAATTAAAAAGTTTTCATTTTGAATTGGTGAAAGAAAACAACAGTTAGAACTCTCAATAAATGTAGTCCATAAAATTTGTCAATTACAATTTATTTTTTGTATAAATTTTATCCATTGTTCAATTAAAGAAATTTACTCTTTGCCAACTAACAAATTAAACGATACACATTTCTAATAATTTAGCTAAATTTCAATAGAAATCCTATTTTCATACAGATTTCGTATACACAAATTAATCATCAAAAATCTTATTTTCATCTTTGGCTCGTACTTTCAAATTCAATATTTTAAATTCAAAATTAAAATTATGAATATAATAAATCATAGTTCGTTACTGTAAAACTGAAATATTTTTGTAAATTACATTAATTTGTATCCAATCTAATGATGATCCTTTGGTCTAAAAACATTCTGATAAAATAAAAACCTGTCCAAACAGTCAATTGTTAGACGCTACTTTCTTTTACTTAAATTCAATAAAAATTTAAACTTCTGTGATTCAAAACAAAAATTTAAATAAAGATAATTAAAAAATGTAAAATTCCGTTCAGTGTTATCGAAATTATATTTTTGTGCAAATGTTATTAAAGCGTACTTTAATATGGTGTCAATGCAGAAACAGTTATCCCCGAAATTAAATACCTTTTTCATAGGGTGGCCAGAACATCTCTTTTAAAGAGAACATGTCCTCTTTTTTAGACAAGATCTTTTTATTCTTTCTTTTTCCTAAAAAGTTATCTTTTGTCCTCTTTTTCCAAATTATATTAAAAATTTATAATTTCTTTAGAATTTACACTGTCCGCACAGAATCATTTAAGGATTTCTGTTCATTTGTCGATATTGAATATAAGCAGTTGCTAAAGCATTTCGTCAACTTTACTTGACAGTTGCCCAGTTATTCTTAAAAAAAATTTCGAATCAACACTCAGGCTGTTTTTAACATCAAAATTAAATAAATGGGATTGGAACGAAATTCTATTTTAGAAGTTATAAAAATTATTGAAGAATTAGCAAAAAAAATACTAGCAAATTCTATATTATCAAATTTTACAAAATAGGTAAATTGAATTTATATTAAATGAACGATATTGATGATATTCATGAGAGCAAATGTTTTGATCAATTTTGCAACTTAAAAATATTCGTGGAGCAGCAATTGGTTGATTCAAATTTTAAGAACTCATTATCTTCTGTAAAATGGGGTACCTATTTTGAATATTTTTCGGAGCTTTTAAAAATTTCCTAGTATTTTTTTGCTATACCAGGAAATAATGCAAATGTCGAAAAAATATTATCACTGATCGAAGCACAATGGACAAGACAAACGATAAAAAAAGACTAAAAATATATACTGTGAGATCCATAATATCTGTTGTATATAATTTTAAAAACGTGGATTGCAAAGATATTTTTTATAAAATAAATGAAGATACAGACATCTTGAATAATATTAGAAATTCAAATATGTATTCTTCGGATGAAGAATAAATCAAAAAAACGCCCATTAAAATTAATTCTTTTTTTATGTTTGTAAATTTATTTTAATCTAATCTACTGAAGAATTAAGAATAATTTTGTGATTTTTGAAGATTTGATTTTTCTTTATCCTATGTAATTTTTTTTCCATAAAAAAAATTACATTTTTGTTCTCTTTTTTTTTCGAACAATATGGCCACCCTACTTTTTCATGTTAGATTATATTTATAGCTTCTGTAAAGAATAAGCTTTCATTAGCTAAAGCTTAAGTTTTTATAATTGTGAAGTATATAGTTTTAATTTATCCTGCATTTTTTGCTTAATTAAAATAATAAATGGAAGTCATCCATTTCAACAAAAAAAAAACAATTTTCTACATAGCAATGAACTGCCTCTGTGTTAGATTTCCATAATATCCTTCTCATCAGTTACGAAAATATCAAATTTTTTGGAGATATAAAACTTAAAGCATGATACAAATAAAACAAAAATAAAAATAGCCTTAAAAAAATCTGTAAAAATTCCACGAGGGTCCAGATGATCAGACATCTAATAATATTTAGAAATTAAACGCACAATTAAACTGATTTATAAATTTTTATTTTGATACATATAAAATTGAAATTTAAAATTAAAAAACCAAAATCATTTTTGTCCTTCTTACGAAATTTTTTGTAGGACTGAAATTTTTTGGTATATGAAGAAAACGAATTTTTTGTTGAAAATACAAATTGAGATTAAAAATATTAATTATAATATATGTATAGTTAGAGAAATTTGTAACTATATATATATATATATATATTAACTGGCTATCGTAAAATTTTATTAATTAAGAAAGCAAACTCCAGTTGTGACATCACCGGTTGCCATACTTGGTGTAATTTTTTCTGGAATATCTTGAATATTTACGTTTCTAATACATCCTTGATATGGTTTTCTAGCTGTCAAACCACGAACTCGGAGTAAATGAGGATGGCCACCCAAAAATAATGGTCTGGAAGTGTCAGTTGATGGAATTCTGGCATTACCAATCGCTGGTGGCGATTGTAATGAATTCACTTGAATCGAAATTACATACTTCGATTTAATAATCGTGACAGTTCGCCATTGACCATCACAGAAATTTTCATTCTCATCGGGTTTAAATGTAGCCGTTATTGCACCATCACCATTATCAACAGTAAAAACAATAGTTCCATTCACTAACTGTAGCGCGAGGAATGCCTTTTTGCCATGTACAGATAAAAGAAGACCCGTTCTAGTTCTTGGCTTAATGTCCATTGTGATTGTCATTTCCAATCCCACTTTAAACTTTTCTCTAAGTTTAACATGACCTCCGTCTATGCCAAAGAATATTCCTGATTCAACTTGATCAGAGCAAGGAAATACACCAGGAATTGCGGACGTTTCACCTAAACTCTTACCAAAGAACAGAATGTTTTTAATACATCCGTTATAGTATTTTGTTCGGTCCAGCTGAGGGGAAAATATATTAATATATAGAATTTAATTAAATTCAAAGTCAAAGCCTACATTAAGATTCAGAGAAACGTCTTCAATTGATTCATTGGAAATTCCACCAACATATATTGGTGCAACCAAATTCATTGGCCTTATCGGCTTGGGTGTTTCTTCCGAAGATGAGTCGCCAGTATCTACTGATAATGAACCATTGTTTTCTACTCTACTAAAGTGTACTGTGTGCCATTGATCATCGTTGTATGTACTGAAAGATTTAACTGTGGCGCCTTGACTTCCACCGTTGAATGCATGATGAATCTGAAAGTTAAAATTTGGAAGTTATTTACTATGACAAAATATGATAATTTGATCTCACAAATCCATTCTTCATGTATAATGCAATGTAATCAGTATGCCTGCTATCAGATACGTAATATAAAACACCATCTGGATCTTTAGTTCTGAAGTCCAAAGAAATATCATACATCGATTTCATTCTTGGTCGTATTTTGGAATATTCAACGCGACTTTGTTGTATAGTGCCAAATCTGTATCCAGCATCAAAATCTACGTCATATGCTGGATCGACAGGAAGTTCACATCTGTCTTTGTCCTCAGGATTGTATGGACGTTTCACTAGTGTTGGTCTTATTGTACCAACCGTTTGAACTTCGGTTGGTTGTGATGTTGTAGGTGGTGATGGTATGTGCTCTATCGTAGGTGGTAGTGGTATGTGCTCTATCGTAGGTGGTGGTGGTATGCGCTCTGTCGTAGGGGGTGGTGGTTTGTGCTCTGTCGTTGTTGGCATAGGCGTTGTATCAATTTCAGGATCTATGGTTGTCTCTATCGGTGACGGTTGCATTGTTTGTGGCTGCTCAGTTATTTCTTCCTTTGGTTGTTCTGTTAGTATTTCCACATTCGTATTTGATCCTGCATTTACTTCCTCATGCGGTTTTACCCAAATATTTGTTTCAGTTGGTCTGAACGGTTGTGCTGGTTCTATATTATCTTCTGGATAATAGATTTGTAAGCTCGAAGGATCATAATCTAGTGAATTTGTAAAGGTATTTATAAAATAATTTTGAAACAATAATAATTAATAATAAAACTTACCCAATATATCCCGAGAACATTCGAATGTTGCAGATTTCATATCTGTTAAATTAGCAAAATTAACGATGTTATTATTGATAGTCACGTCACTGATACATCCAGTGAAATATGCAGTAGATGCAATAGCGCCTCTAGGAACAATAAATTTCTTTGGTAATCCACCAAAATATATATCCCCGTATATAATATTTAATGGTAGCGGATCAGATAGGCTTGTATATTTATACTTCTCATCAATAGACATCCAAAGTTGTTTACTATCATGAGCTGCTGTTACAACATGCCATTCACCATCATCAAATCTGTAATTATCCGTGAGAAGTTCCTCTTTCATACTTCGAAGAACTAATGCACCGTTATCAATTGCAAGCCCAATTGCTGAGCTTTGGTCATTATTTGTAGCATAGAAAATTACACCCTTTTCTTGTTTTGTCCTAAATTTGAAATTAACTTGGAAATGATTATTAGAAACAATATTTGGTTTTCGTAAATATCCGAATTCATGCGGTGCAAATGAAGCTATCGCTGAAAACTTTGATGGGCAGCCACCACGAACTCCGTAAGCTTTTTTATTACTACTTAGATCAATTAATGCGCCGAATATAAATACATCATCAATACAACCATCGAAACTTTTACTGGTAACTTCAGTGTGATTAATTTTTTCCGGATGTCCACCAAAGTATAAATTCTCTGTAATTTCTAGATTCTCCGCAGTTCCTGGTGCTTCGTTTTGATAGATAAGATTGCCATCAATTTTAAGATATCCATTTCGTTTATTTCGCTCTGCTTCAACAAGATGCCAATTATCGTCATTAAACGTTTTATCAATACCAAGTACAATACTGTGTTCACCCATTTTGTATTGGAAGTAAATTGCTCCATTCTTCATCTCAATTGAAATAAATTGATTGTTCTTTCCAGCGTAAAACATAAGTCCATCTTTTGTTGCTCGACTCGCCTTGAATTTAAACTGGATACTTGATTTTCGTTTAAAGTTGTAAGGTCTTGAGTCAAGAATAACATATCCATTACCACCAAATCGGTAGCCAGTGGTTTCTATCTCTTTTTGCACTAACCGATCTCGTTCAACAGCACCATGGTTATTATCTTGTCCATCAACGAAATTCCATAGACCAACTTCAGAATCACCTATTTTAAGATCCTCAATTTGCCCTTCGAACGATGAATACTTAATGCCCTCTTGCATATTGAAATCAGGAGGGTAACCTCCCACAAACAATTTACTTTTATCGTTTAAGTTGAATAAAGAATGAGATCCAGCCAAAACAGTTTCAGTTTCATGGAGTTGATCCGATCCATTTTCAATTTCTTCGCGAATAATTAGTTTAACGTCATTATCAACCCGTTCAACAATCACTTGATGCCATTGTCCGTTGGCTACAAACTTATTATTAATAATTCTTTCTTGTCCATTACCTAAATCGATTGTCAAGACTGGATAACCATTTTCAATCTCTAAAGCCATAAAATCTTCAGGTTTTCCTTGAGTTTTATTTTCATTTCCTAAATAAAGAAGGAATCCCTTTGGTTTGTCTGTTTTAAAATATGCAGATACTCTTGAACTTGTGGCTAGTAAGGGTAGTGTCTCAGGTGGTTTAAGCTCTAAAACAGTGTTTGGTTGGAATTGAACTCCAACTTTAATGCTATTTGCAACCTCTCTTGCATTATCAATTTGTCTCTGTAATCGTTCTAGTTGATCACCGAAATCACTTACTCTCGCACTAATTTCTGTTTGTTTATTATCGATATCTCGAATAAGATGTTCAATTTCTGGAATATGATTTTTAAATCTGTCCATTTGACCAGTTGCTTGAGCAATGTCATTATTAGCATTTCCCACATCTTGAGGCATTGATTTTGTTTTATTTAAATCATTTTGCAGTTCTTTTATAATTGGTTTAATATCATTTAATACATTTGTAGATTTTTCCTGAGCATCAATTGCATCATATTTTGCAGTTTCCCAAATATTTGTTTGTGAATTATCCGGTATTTTATCCAATGATCTGTAACAAACAATATTTTTTCGCTTTATAAAAATGGAAGTACTTAATACGTTAAATAAAATTAATGCAGTTTTAATAACTAATGGATACTATTTCATTTAATATAAATATAGATTTAGATATAATACTAAAGTGATGCTGAGTATGCAGTTTACTATTAAGAAATTATTTTTAAATTCGAAAGATTCACTTACAAATTAATTGCCAAAATAACTCCTTCAGACTGTTCGTTTAACTTTACAATGTTGTCCACTTCCATCGATGATTTATTTATTTGTGGCTGCAGTTCATTTTGTACATAGGCTAAAGACTTTGTTACATTTTCCAATAGTTCTTGAGCTGATTGATTGGCTAAGAAGGCACGATTGACAATTCCATCTGACTAGAATACAATACATAGGTATATTCATTAAGATTAATTCAATTAATAAATTTAACAGATATATAGTTTGTAGCATATATTCATATGAAAATTTCTTTATCATTTGTATTTTCGAACAATTGACTAAATATTGTTTATTTGTTATAAACTGAAACAAAAAATAATACCTTTTCCGTTGTATTTCCGGCAGCAATTTTTGCCTCTCGCACAGCGTTACGTGCGGCGCGTACAGCATCCTCAATGTTGGAATATGATGTTGCCGCTTTTAATGCTTGCTCAGAATTTGCTGTTATATTGGATAACTGCTTTTTTAGTTTATCAGCCTAATATAAAAAAAACAATAACAATAATTTTAAGTAAACATACTTCGTAGTTATTTTTTAACTTACCGAACTCATTAACATTTCTGAATGATAATTCGCTGAACTACTTATGTCCTCTAATTCATCGTATTTATCATACTTTTGTAGGATATATGTTTCTGCATCGTTATTAATTTCCTTTAAATTAATATTTGTTCGGTCAGCTGTTTTATAATTTTCAATTATTTTTGCAATTATTTTGTTGGTACTTGCTAATAAAGTTTCAGCATTTTTATTATTTTCCAATGTTTCTTTTGTTTGATTTGCAACAGTTTCGAATTTAGAATGAACCATTGATTCTTTATTCTTCGCGTGTACATTTTGTGCTTTCAATAATAAATCAGTAACATTTATACTCCAGTTATTTAAATCTTCAATTTTATCACTAAAATTACCGATTTGTAATTTTAAATTGTCTAATTTTTTTTCTTGATCAGAAATCTAAAATATAGAAACAATTATTTTTTAAAATATGTAGTTTTGTGATTATAAAGAATATTGCTTACGGAATTTAAAATCATATCATTTTCGGCCAACAGTGTAATAGATCGATTTAATTGATCAGTAGTTGTCTTATTGTCTATGTGAAATTTATGCATATTTTTGAGAATATCTTTTGCTTCATTAGACGCTGCATCAATTACGGTGCCTGCAATTATAAAAATGCTTTCAGTATAAAATACAATATATTTTTTAATTTTAGATACTTACTGCTTTCGGAAGCTTCTAAGCTATCTGCTAATTTTTTTACATCTTTAATGGCAGATTGCGCGTTAGAACTAACTAAAAGGCTTGCATCTAAAGTGTCTTTAGCTTCTTGAAGTAGTTTGTTGCTTTTCGTAGACCATTCCTTCGAATTTTGATTGGAATAACTCATACGGCGACTAAGATTTTTTCCATCCATTTCGAGTGATTCAATTTCATGTTTTATAGGAGTCAAATTAACTCCAAATGGATCAAGAGCATTCACTTTTGGTTTTAGATCAACAGCAAGTTCAGAGAAATAAGTCAGTTTTTGGGCTGTAAAATAACCCCCAGCAATTGTGTTGAAATCTTCTACAACGGGGTCTATTTGATATTTCATTGCATCAGTCACATCAAGTAGAGCATGATGGCAAACATCACATTCTTCACATCCACTATCGGGAATAAGTACCCATCGATGTGGGCAAGAATTACATTTTTCTCCTACAACACCAGGAAGACATTCACATTGTCCAGTATGAGGATTACATCCTAATCCTCTAGCATAATCAGTATTACAAGAGCAAGCTAAATAATAATATAAAAGTATCAGTAAAAGAAAAATAAAATCATATGCATTAAGAGACTCACGAACACATCCCGTTGAGGTATAATTCCAGTAGCCCGGTAAACATCGTTCACATTGACGTCCATGCACTCCTGGTTTACAACGACATTCACCTGTGTGATCATTACATTGCGTACTATCAGAAGCATTTTTGCAACCACATGGTTTGCATCCTAATCCAGAGTCAAATCCGTAATGATCCTATAATAAAATTTAAATTTAAATATTCAGATAGATCAAACATTCAAGTAAAATACTCACAATTTCACAACTATCACATTTTTCTCCAATTACGTTCGGCTGGCAAATACAAGTACCTACAGAAGGATCGCAACCATCCATACCCAATTGATCACAAATACAGTCTGAAAAAATTTAAATTATTATAAACAAAACATTTCAAACATCTTATGTATTTTAGTTTTACTTTGACAATTTTTCAAAGCGATAGCATCTCCATAAAATCCAGGTGCACAAAGATTACATGCTGTTCCATAAGTATTGTTTAAACATAAAAGACACTCTCCAGAAACTGAGTCACAAGACTCTGGATGCTCAGAATCTATATTTTCTGAACAATCACACGGTTTACAATAATCTCCAATTTCTTCTGGTTTACCGTAATAACCAGCAGCACAACTTTGACATTTAGGACCCGTGTAACCCACACGGCAGTTACAATTAATTTTATATCCATCTTCAGATATTTCGCAGCTCGTGGCAAAACTGAGGAATGAAGGGTACGTTTAAATATTATTGTCAATATAGTCAAAATTTGGTTTAAAATACTTGTTTGAATCAAGAGGAATTGGACAAGCACATATCATGCAATCATGTGGAGACCCATAAGTTGCATTTCCATGATATCCTACAATACAGCTTTCACAATGGTCACCAATAGTTGAATGTTGGCATTCCTGGATGGAATTATTAATTCAATAAAAATATTAAAAAAAGGTTGTAAGTATACATACAATGCAAATTCCGGTGTCACAATCACATTCAGAAGCATGTCCATTACATTGACATGGAATGCAAAAACCACCAAATGGACCATTTGGATCTCTATAATAGCCAGGAGCACAATCTTCGCAAGAATTTCCTTTATAACCAGGTGGGCATTGACATTTTTCAACGGCAAGCTCTTCATATTTCTTGTAGTTTTCTTCATCTTCATGCGCAATTGTTAAATAGACATCAGCAATACGACTTATAATACTTTGTTCCCAATAGGTTGCTCTAATGTAAATAGCATCTAAATCTCTTAGAAGTACCATAAATTGTTCCCTAGTCACAGGCGCACCTGAAGGTGTGGTGAAACTAGATTCAACTATTTTAACTATACCCCGGAAAAGCTGAGCGTTTGCAGGTTGTTCATAACTTTGATGAATGAATGTCATGTTTCTTCCAGCAAGAATAATATCAGGTCCAAATCGTGCTTTGCCTAAGAAGGGGAAAGTAAAAATAATTTGAAGTTTTTCTTTGTTTTCTTTGTATAATATAAGAAAGTAAATTTTAAAAATATTAATAATGAAGCTGTATTAGTATATAAATATAATTATATCACAGTATTATTTTTAGTTTTATTATTGAACAATGGAGTGCACACACCAAACAATATTTAAGTTTTTCACGTACTAAATTTTAAAAATAAAATTGAAGGATGATTAATTATTTTGTTAAATCGTTGACATACAAGCTCTTATTTCTTCAAAACTTTTGAAGAATTTAAAGACCAATAACAGCACAAAAAAAATTTAAATTGAGGCCAATCAAATGGTTGGACCTCAGCTAGTTAATTTGTTATATGAATTAGTAATTATATTACAATATCTTTAACTCACCAAATAGTCCTGTAGTATAATAAAGTGTATATGTAAGATAACCACCATATGCAGACAAATGATTATTCTGATTTAACAGGAATTCAAGAACACCAAAATATACCAAAGTTCCATCACCATCATCCATCAGTGCCAAATCAATATTTGCTGTTGTGTCATTTACATTATGATCAAAATCAAGTGATTGTGTTTTCTTGATATTTATTTGTTTTGGTGTTACCTCAATATTGTTGATTGTTAGAGAGTGTCCCATCATGCTTACCTTTAAAAGCATAATTTAATTAAAAAATTTATAACATAAATAAAAAAAATATTACATTGAAGGGGCGCAAATAAGCACTGTGACATTTTTTGGTTTTACCAAAACAGAAACATTTCGTACATCCTTCTACATTAGATTCTTGTAAATTATAGGTACCGTCGATACATTGATCGCAATTTCTGCCTTGAACATTCTTTTTGCAGAAACATGTTTCATATTCTTGATCGCAAATATCTTCTGTTGTACCACGTAAATCACACATGCATTGACGACATTCAGGGAATTGGAAATAACCGGTAGAACATTTGTCACATGTTCGTCCAACTATATTTGGATGACAACTAAAAAAAAGAAATTTTAAATTCAATTGAAAAATAAATAAATACTTTAGTTAAATTTAGCTTACTCGCAAACACCCAAATTAAGATCACATTGTAAATTTCCTCTAACAACTCCAAGTTGATTACAATTACAAGATTCACAACCAGTTATTTGATCAAAACCAAATGTGTATGGGAGACATTGATCACACTTTTCACCAATAACTTGAGGTGGGCAGATGCATTGACCTTAACAATTAAAAAAAATTATGAAAAAATCATTCTGAGGAATAACTTATAAATTATAATTATTATTAATTATTATTATTACATACCAGTATCTTTTTCGCACAATGCTGTTGATGGACAATTACAAGGTTTACAATCAGGGAAACCATAGAATCCGGTTCGGCAAGCATCACATTTTCTACCAATAACATTTTGTTTGCATTGGCATTGGCCACCAAATGGATCACATTCAAAACTAATAGAACCAGTATAATCACAAGCGCACGGAAGTGCTCCACTATTATAGTCAGCTGTTAAAGAAAAGACAGATTGCTTGCAAAATTCTGATGCGTTGAGAGATATGTGGAAATGATTTTGGCCACAATTTTCAATAAATTCTTGGGTTTGATCGAATGTTTCTTCCACCAAAAGTCCATTGTTAAATTGGTCAGATGGTACTAAAAGGAGAAAATCTAACCAAACGCCTTTTGGCAAAGTGTTCTATTGTAAAAGAAAAAAAAATTGTATTTCTGAAGATTATTTTGAATATTATTATTTTCTTACATTTAGTGTTAATGTAAACGAGTCACCAATATCAAACCACATAATACCATTATCATGTGTTAATAACTGTCGACATCCGACATTTGATGGGCAGTTTTGAACAGGTAAATTACCATTATATATTTGATCAGCTGTTTCTATTTTATACTTAATATCGAATTTAGGATGATTTGGTTGATAAAACTTAAGAATTAAATGGTGACTTCCTGGTGAAGTTATTTTCGTAGTAATTTTAATTGATGAATTAAGATTTTGATTGGTAAGATAAATTAGTTTCGTAGTATTATCATAAATATTTTCTGGTAATTTATGAGCAACATGATCATCACGATCCTGTTCAAATTCAATCTAAAAAAAAAAATATTTATACAGAAACAATTAAAGCATAATCTTTTATTTATTTTACCCTCTTTGCATCTGGAATAACTCTGAAGGAAGCTCGTACACATTTACCATTCTTCATTACACACACAGAAGTTGGATTAATATAATCAATTGACCATTCATCGTAAGGAATTGCTGTTACTGACTTAATAGCAACGTGGCATTGAGCATCACCTTCAATTCTGATAATATTTAAGTCAGTATGATCAAAAAAGAATGATTTTTCACGTAATTCTGTATCAATAACGGGTTGCCGACAAACGGTCGTAAACGCGCATGGATAAAGAGCTGCAAAACCATCTCTAACATGATCCGAAATTAAGTTTACTTCAAGCATATTTACTTCTGACGAAGTTTTGTCTGTTACGTAATCAATTACTATAATATAATGACCTGATCTAGTAATATTTAATGGAAAATGCAATACAAATTGTTTTGCTGTTATTAATGGAAGAATATCCTCTTTTACTAAAGATAAATGTTCTTTGTCTGTATAAAATTCTGTGACCATAAATGTGTTATTGTCGTTAATAATGACCGCCTCCATAGATGGCGAAAAACTATAAATAAAATTTATTTTTAAAAGAAAAATAATTTAAAAATAAAAAAATTTCTTACCTTTCTATTAATGGATATTTAAAGTGTCTGCATAATCCAACATTTCCAATTTCACAAGGTGTTTCGATTTGTTTTGTTAAAATTGATGGTTCATAATAAGCAGCTGGTAAAAGTACAAAATAATCCTAAAATAATAAATTATTGAAAATTCAATACATAAAGTTTTATTATTTTAAATTATTTACTAAAAGTAATGATCCCTTCTCAGCTTTGATGCTAATTGTGTACCGGCCGGGATCTAATACAATTGCAGATGGAAATTCTCCTTTTGCACCTGACACAGTTACGAATTGTGGTGAAGAAGTTGGAAGAAACAGTACTTTCGCGCTATACAAATTAAATATGATGAAAATTTAGAAAATTTATAGTTAAAGCAGAAAAATAATATTTTTCATGCTTTATTAAAAATATATTTTCACAAGAACTGTTGGTTTAAGAATTCATAATTACTCCCATGCAAAATTCTTAAACTCTTAAAATATGAAAATACTTTAAACTCACGTTTGATCAAGCTCATTTGGATTATCTGGTGTTATAAGAATTTGGCCAATAACACTATTTATATTAAGATTAACATATCTGATAACCATTCGATACACAGATGATTTAAAAATATCAACTTCATTAAATATTTCTGTTTGAAGTGATGAGAATACAGCATATCCTTTTTTGCTAAACTCTGGAAAAATATTCGAATCAAAATGATAACGTACTAATCCACCAGATGGGTTAAAACCATCCTCGTATTCAAATTGAAATTGGTATAAAGTGGGAAAATAATGAATGTTAATCGGATGGCTAAAAAATAATTTTTAATTAAATATTTTTTTTGCAGTTAAAGTTAATTAAAAGTAATCCTACGTGCACTTTCTTCCTGAAATACGTGGATGACATTTACATTGGCCACTTTCTTTATGACAAACATGGTTTAAAGAGCCTCCGATGTCACAACCACAATCTTTACATCCAAATAAATCCTGAACGTATAAATCAAAAGAACCATCCTTACATTCACTACAAGCTCGACCTTGAACAGATGGTTTGCAGGAGCATTGCCCATTTTTTGTATTACAAGTATCCAATCCCCCTAATGTTCCTTCCACGTAACAATTGCAATCTTAAAGTTTAAGAAAATCGAAATGCTTTAAATGTTTTTATGATAACCTAGCAAAATATTTATTTACCTTCACATCCGTAAGCATTCGTAACGTTCAAATTCCAATATAATTTTCTGCATTCATTACAAATCCGTCCTGTAACTCTTTCTTTGCAATGACAAAGTTCACCAGCCGGAACTGAACCACATCCAGCGAATTTTGCAATTACACCAGCTGGGTCACAATTACACTCCTCACAAGCAGGAAAATTGTAGAATGATTCTTTACATTGGTTACATATTTTTCCATCAAAATTATGTTGGCACAAACATTGTCCTTCAACATTACATGATTTTCCGTTCGATCCGTATTCATTACAATTACAAGCTAAAATATTTAAATTGTAACAAACAGTAATTAAACAAAACTAAAAAAAAATTACCTAAACACTCTGGAAATTTGTAATTTCCAGCACTACATAAGTTACACTGTTTTCCCGCAAAATTAGGTAAACATTGGCATTTTCCAGACGAATCGCATGTGGTTGCAACACTACCTGCTACTGAACAGTTACAAGGAATACATTCTGGATAATTGTAATAACCGAAAAGACATTGATCGCATCTACAAAAATATAGTTGTGATAAAAAATCTAATTTAAAAAAATATATATTTTTATTGCCTTAATCCACCATATCCCTCTTTACATAAGCAATCTCCCGTTATCTTATCACAGATTTGATCCAATGTTCCATGATTATCACATTTACTATAATTACAAACAGGGTAATTAAAATATCCATTTTTACATTGATCGCAGAAGTTTCCAGCAAAATTGCTTTTACATGGGCATTGCCCTGAAGTTTCGTCACATGAATTACTAATGGACCCCGTTAAGTTACACTCACAAGCTGCATAACGTTAAAATATTAATAAATTATTGCCAATCAAAAATTAATTCATGTATCTACTTACGGATACAATTCGGGAAGTTATAATATCCTTCGGCACATTTATTACAGTAATTTCCAGCGTAGTTATTCTTACATGGACATTTTCCATTTTGTGCTTCACAATGATATCTAAATAATACAAATTAATGAATAAAATATTTTAGAAAATAAATCCTCAAAATTAAACGTCGATGCATAGCAAAATTTAATCAAAAAAACATTTCAAGAAATTTTTTCTTACCCATCAGTTCCATTAAGGAAGCATTCACATGGTCGACAATTTGGATACCCAAAATGTCCATAAGAACATGAATTACAATGTGGCTCTTGAAATTCTACACGACACTCACAACGTCCTGTTTCTTCTTCGCAATTTCCAGTTGAGAAAAAATGATCACAGTTACATGCTATAAATTAGATAGATCAATGAATTTCTTAATAAACACTTTTAAATATAAATGAAAAAAAAAATTACCGTCGCAAACATTTGTATCGTTCCAGTAACGATTGTAAGGTCTATAGTATTTTGGTTTACACTTGTTACAATTAATTCCTTCAGTATTATGATGACAATTTTGACATACACCACCTAAAAAATTTTATAAATTAATTCTCTTTTAAGAAAAATCTAATTTCAAATCACAAACCTCCCTCGTAATTTCCGTGAATGTCCAAAGATAAATTTTGTTCGTCTATTTCATCAGAGTAAACGCAAACATTTGAATGACCAAAACAATTGCAAGCTACAAATATTAAAATTTATCATAAAGATTGAAAGTAAGAAAACGTATTTCAGTAAATTATAAATTAAATTGAATTTAACATACGTTCACATTTAAATGGTCGAGCCTTTGTATTTTGATGCCATTTTTTCTGCTCAAAACCAGGACAACAATCAGCACATTGAATGCCACACGTATTATGTTGGCATTGACATGTTAAAATTCTAGTGGGAGCCAGTTCATCTAAAACATGACATGTATCTGCATGTCCGTTACAAACGCAACGTCCACCAATAGAAATATCTTTGATTGAATAGAAATACTGTAAAGGAATATAAAAAGAGGACTTAATTACTGTTTCGGTTTAATTGTGATCACTTACTCTTCGAGTAACAGTAGGATCTTGTCGTGCTACAGACATCAAATGACCAAGAAGTGTTTTTGTACGAAGCAAACGAATTCTGATATTTGTTGCTCTCGTCCATTCTTGTAAAACTGTAGAGTTGAAATAATTATTTGCAGATGGCCTATTGTTAAGAAGCATAACTGGTATCTATAATATTATCATAAGATTAAGAAATCAATAATAAATAACAATCGTTGCATTTAATACTTACTTCTCCTCCTTCGAGGGGTACAATTTTTGAATACTCTGTTGTACAAATAACGTCATCATTTTTTGTGATTGGCTTGTAACTATCTTTACCAAAATAGGTTTCACAATCCGCGGGAGTATCTGAAAAATGTTGCCAGGCTGCCCAACTTTTACCATAATCACTAGATTTCTCCAGAGTCCAAAGACCTGGTCGGGGTGAGTTACCCATACGCAAGAATAAATAGGCGACATGAAATTCCTATAACAAAGATTTCATTCAAAAATTTAATAACGACCTTTTTTTGTTATGCTACTGATTATTTCATTTTTGATAAACTATTTCCTTTTATTTAACATTATTCTTATTTCTTCAACATTCATAAAAAAAAAATCAGTTCAAAATGTTATCAATTAAACTTTTGTTATCACTGAGAAACTTCCGGTTACAGGCTCATAATGAATTTATGTAGTAATTAATCTTACATTATATGGACCGAATATTAAAAAAAATTTATTAGAAATGTTTAAACTTTTATTTAATTGAATTAAAACATTCAAAATTATGAAAACTGTGAAATGTGATAGAATTATTTTATTTTGTTAATGAACGATAACACTCTTCTTTTCTTAAATAAAAAACAAAATTCCTCACGCTAAAAATGTTAATAATGAATTTTTATTTTATTGTCGTTATTATTCCAATACTATATCATTATGTAATAAAATATACCTACAATATATTATATCTCTAATTATATTATTGTATTCAACTTACATTATAAAGTAATACAACACTATTCTACTATATAAAGCAAAATGTAAATAAATTTGCTTATTAAACAAATTTAAAATTTTTAGTTTTGTTCAAATATTATATGTTTTGTTTGCTATTTCAAAAAAGATAAACTTTATTTTATTTCTAACACTAAAAATTAAGCAAACAAAATTATTTTTGTTTTCTACTTATTTAATTGAATTAAATTTCGATTCAAAACAATTTAAAATATTTTATTTTCGTCAATGAATATGTATTATTGAAATGTAGAAAAAAATTGATTTATAAAAATAAAATTAATTTGAGTAATATAAACGAATCACACAACAAAAAAAAAATACATCTAAAGAATGAATATATTTTTATAAATGTATTTTTGATTATTTAACATATGTTTGTTAACAAAGAGATCAGGGGAACAGAAGTGTTAAAAAAAAACGACTAATACGTTTAAAATTACCCTAAAGAGAAACAGCAAAAATTACACACATATATTGTAATTTTAATTACACAAATGTTCAACATATCATTGAATTGTGGAAATCTTAAGATTTGCTTTTAAATACACCTGCTTAGCATATTTAAAATATCTTAGAAAATAATATATAAAGATTTGATAAGATATAATAATAACTCACTTGTCCAAAATCAATTGTTAAATTGACCTCATTGTATTTCATACCCCTTGACAATGGTGGACTTTGCCACCAATTTTCAGTTCCATCAATCGCATATTCTGGTGGATGATTTTTTTCTGGTATCGCAATATCACATTGATCACAAACCTACATTAATGTAAAAATAAAAATATATTTGGAGCATACTAAGGGTCAACAACGTTCAACTCTCTTATCTTTATGTATTTATAAAATTTTGATTCAAAAAACCAACCGAAAATTTAATTTAAAGTCTTTTTTTATAAAATTTAATTTTTTTTTTGTTAAAAAATGAGAAGGAAAGTTTAACCTGTCCTTGTATCAGTCGTTCGCTTTCATTTCCGACAGCACCAACAAGTTTACAATATAATTCAGGTCCATCAGTTCCAACACCACACGTTGCTGATGAATAAATTTTTCTTCCTTCAGCCAAATTAAAATATGGCGGTGTTAATTCTGCTTCAACATTGAGAAATATACCAATAAATATTATTAGAGATATTTCTGTGATGAGAACCGACTCGCTTTTGGATTTAAATCCCATTTTAGGGAAAAACAATTTCTAAAAGATTATATCGATAATATTAAAAACAAATTTTTCATTTCTTCGTAATAATTGAACTTAAACTCACATAGATAAACACAAAATTCTATTCCACTTTTATATTCCAATAGTTTTATTATAATTATTAATTTTAATCAAAAATGCCACTTCACCCAAAAATTAATTATTTCACTTTTTTAATTTTCTTTATATTTAATTGACCATCCGTTTTGGATGGTCTTCAATACTCAACTAAAATAAATTTTATAATCTACTAAACTCAGTTCTTTCAGTTTTTCTCTGGTTGTTTTCTTTAGAGTCAGATGTATTTTTTTTTATCTCGTATTCTATTGCTTTGCTATACATTTACTAACACTATTACCGAAAATTATATTCATATATAATAAAATGTTCTTTGAGAAAGGATGTGTAAAATTCTGTCGTTCTCTTGGGTTCGTAAAAAAAAAGATAAGACTTTGTTTATAATAGGAGATGCTGGAGCCATATAGAAATCTGAAAGAGAATTTCTCTTCAATATTCTCTTTTTTAAAAAAAGGAAAAGAAAAATTTAGTTATACTATAAAATAAAAGGAACCGTGTGATTTATCATAAGACGATAAAAGTATTTAGTTATAAATATGTAACTATCTGATTCATACATAAAAAACTTTAAAATTAGTTTAAATTACAAGAGAAAAGTAAAAATTTAAATAAAAAAAAAATTATATATTATATACTTAGTTTGAATTTAAAATATGTGTTTCAATAATCCCCTAATATCCATTTTTCTTTGAATTATGATTTCAATGCTTGGAATGGTCCCAAAATAAAGAAAAACATAAGCTACTTGTTGAACATGAGTTAATTTCACCAAGTTATATTCATGTATGTACTTATATATTTTATCGCAAATAAGCATACTGATAATTGTCTATTTTTGTTTATTGTGATATTCCCAATTTTTCTTAAAACATATTTCCTTAAACATTTTCTCACACATACCGACAATGCATAGATACATATTATGCATATATGTCGATATATGTATTATATACACAATTAATTTTGAAACGAGTTATTTTGAATAAGAATTATAAGTATAGGAAAATGTAAAAAAATTAACCAAATTTTTCTAAACGTTATTAAAAATTTAGTAGTTTCTAGGAAGAAAGTATTTTGAAATAAATTTTCAATATTAATACAAAATTATAATCATTTGATCTAAAATGAAATTATTTATATTTAAATATTTAATACCTATAGTTTTAATAGTATTTACATGTATAGAATATAACAAGTTACATATTACATAATTTATAAAAGAATAATTTTAATAAACCAAGAAAGTGTGTTTTTTGCAATAAATATACGTTGTGCATTTGCATACTACCATATTTTCAATCTTAACTCAAGAGTCAAGACAAAAAGTAGATAATTTTGTATTTTTTTTTTATTTACCAAAATGAATAACATACGGAGAAGAGACAAATTTATGAAACAAAAAAGAATCAAGAAAGAACCCAAAAAATTATACCTGCATAGTGCAATTTAACCTTTTATCACTCTAGAGGAAAGTGTCGACAAGCGAAATTCGACCGAACATAATAAAAGGCTATATTTAATTATTCATACTTCTATCGATATAAGCAAGCAAGAATATATAGTATATAATATATAATATAATAATTTCATGTTTTCATTTTTACTTTTTTAATAAATTTTATTATTAATTCATAAAAATATCATTTAATATAATATATTTAACTAGTAGTTATAATGGTATGCTCTTTCTCTTTTCGTCTCATACGAACTTTCATTGCTCTTTCTCAACGTAACTGATAATTACCAAAACCAAAATATGATTGATTTTGGAAAATAATTCTTATAATAAAAATTTATTTCATTACGTATACGTCGTATATGTATATATCATTAATATATTACACATATTCAGGTGGAATATGGAAAATATTTAGAGATGGTCTTTAGTTCAACTAGTTAAAAACTAAAATCTTTGTAATAACTAATTATTACTAAGATTGTTATGGGATTACATTACTAGAAAAAAAAATAAAAAAAATTTTACGGATAATAACTAAAAGTTTTAAAAAAATTCGGTATACCCAATTTTAAATATGTATTAAAATTTATTCTAAAAATAAAATTCAAAAAATAAATCACAGCCCTGCGTACCGTATGGAAATCGACCATTTCGTGCTTCGACATTCGAGGTCGGGCAGAAATTGTGCTATAGTTTAGTTTGACATTTGAATTTCATTATTATTGTGTGAATTTAGTAGTGAAAATTAAATTTTTATCTTCATTTTTCTATTTTGCAATATAAAATACTAATATGTCAACATATACAATATGTAGATTTTCAAATCTTTTGCTACGTTCTTCGTCCAGATTTAATCTATACCTGCGTAATCCAAATATTAGATTGTATACTTCTCACCCGAAATCAAAAGGAATAGGTAATCTTGCGTTTAAGGGTATGGTTGTTGGTGCTTTAGCCGGAACATTTTACGCTGGTTGGGAACATTTTAGTAGCAATAAAGAAAAAGATCATCAAATACATGAAAAATCGGAACCATTGATCATAGATAATTTACCTCAAATAAAGTTAACACGTAAAATAATAAATCCGAAAGATGATTCAGGCTTAGAATTGATTTTATTTCAGTATCAAACGTGCCCATTCTGTTGTAAAGTAAAAAAAATGCAAACGTTCATAAAACTTATTTACTTTCATTATAATAAATTCTATTTCAGGTTAGAGCTTTTCTCGATTACTCCGGCCTAAATTATGGTGTCGTTGAAGTGGATGCAGTTCTACGTCAAAGTATTAAATGGTCACCTTACAAGAAAGTTCCAATTCTCCTTGTTAAAATAAATGATGATAAATACATTCAATTGAATGATTCAAGTATGATTATATCTACAATTGCAAGTTACTTGGCCGATAAAAGTCAGGATATTTTAGAACTAGCCAAATTTTACCCTAACATTACCTATTTTGATGATAAGGGTAAAAAGCAATCGGAAATAATGAATAAATATTTCTTAATGTTTCAAGATAATATTCCTTCCAATTTGGCAAAAGAAAATTTAGAGTAAAATTTTATTACATTAAAAAGCAATATTAATTTTAATTGAATTCAAATTTTAGTGAAGAACGAAAGTGGCGATCTTGGGCAGATGAAAAACTTGTTCATCTAATATCTCCTAATGTATATAGAACTAAAGAAGAATCGCTTCAAACATTTGAATGGTTTTCAGAAATTGGGGAATGGACTCAAAATTTTCCATCTTGGGAACGAAATTTAATGGTATATGTTGGAGCATACGCTATGTGGGGGATTAGTAAACGACTGAAGAAAAGGTTTAATTCAAATTATTTTATATTTTCGCATTTCAAAATCGATTTTGTATTTCAGACATCAATTAACCGACGATGTAAGATCCCATCTGTATGAAGCTTGTGAACTTTGGATGAAAGAGTTATCAATTAAGAAAACCAGTTTTATTGGAGGAGCAAAACCAAACCTGGCTGATCTCGCTGTATTTGGTATTTTAAATAGTATGGAAGGATGTTTAGCATTTAAAGATAGTTTGGAAAATACGAATATAGGTTTTTAATAAATTACAAAAAGCTTAAGCATTTTCTATATTAATTTAATTTTTTAAAGGATCTTGGTTTTATGCAATGAAGATGCTGGTTGATCAAAATCGGGGCGCTATACAAAATTGATTGCTGTGCTAATTATGTAGTTTAATAATAGTTTTGCTTTATTAAAATAAAAAAAAATTGTTATAAAAGTTTTTTTTTTATATTTAAACTGATTTTTGAGATAAGGGTATAAAAAGATATAAAAACACCTAAGAAAAGTCTTAATTTTTGGCAAATCATTTATACAGTGATAAGTGGTTTTTGCTTGACTACATCATTATATGATTAATTATTCATTAACAAAATCACCAGGTTTAAAATGATTTACAATATTAATTATCCAGTCTCCTTCATTCCCTTGTGTAAACTCTTTGATAAATCTGTAATTACAAATTGAAATCTTGTCTTTGAATTCTGGAAGAACTCTAAAAAAATTACAATCCGATTATTTATTTGTTATAAATATTAATAACTTGAATAAAAAATTACCCTAAATTTATTGGCGGGGGTTCATTTCGATCTTGCATATCTTTCAACCCACGCAGTACGTGAAATACCATGGTAATTTCCACCCAACGCTTTTGAACTTCTTCATTGTCGTCAAACATTATTCCAACCTAGAACAAAAAATATTTATATGAAGAGTAAAAAAAAAATACAATAAAGTAATTACTTGATATGGGAAAGAGAAATAAATATCATCCTTTATAACTCTCAAATCACTTCTTTGGGCGACAGACATCAATGATACAGATTTTTGCAGCATTGCTATACTATCGGCAGTTACTAGCCCATCTAAAGTGTTTATTTCACCTGAAGATATTTTCGATGAGACGAGCTTTTTATAAAAATGTTTTATTTTAATATCAGAATTTAGTAATTTTAAAAAAATTGAACCTGTAAGGCTTGTTTGGCGGCATTTGAAAATCCATTTAAAGTAAAGTCATTATCAAAATATGGGCGAATTATTAAATTAACGAGAATCCAATTTTTAATAGATTTGAAAACTGAAGGCCAAACAATTTCGGGAAATTGCATTAACTGTAACGTTGAGTATCGTCTATTTAAGAGCTCAATATCAATTGGTGAATTCCTATTTACAAACAAAGAGTTATTATTACCAAATAATCCATTATAGTTTAAAGCAGAATAATTTCTACATATTATTCCACAGTATTTTAATTTATTTATATAAATGGTTCTCATTTTATAATATTTATGTCAACTCAGAAGTTTGACATTTAAAAATTAAAATTCATTTTATTTTATACCAATGTTGAAACCCAGTAAAATGATTAAATCTACACTGTATAGACAATCCCAGTTAGCATCAAAATTATATACATATTATATAATATTTATTGGTTGTAGCATACTCGTATTCACTGGAATAGAATTACATAAAAGAAAGACAATAATTGCTGTATTAAATATCTCAGAAACTAATATCTTCAGATTTGCTTCGGAGTTGCGTCGGTGGCAGGTTAATAGAATGCTAGCGTTTTCGTTTTAAAACAAACTTTTTGTAAAAATGCATGCGGAAAATTTTGAAAAATGGTTAACAATTTATTTAGTATTTCTATCTTATCAAAATTATTCCTTTGACCATTGAGAGGATTTTTGTTCACTTCCATAATAAATTTTCTTCAAAATTCATCTTCTTTTTTAAAAAATATTTTTTGGTCAAAAGTAGAAAGAAGATCTATTTCGAAATTTCAGAATGTCGTATCGCGTTAACGTTGCGTTGATTCTGTGCCCTCTAATTGAAATATGTGTGTTCTGTTTTTCTGTCAACGCAGTACTTATGTGTGTTCTGTTTTTCTGTCAACGCAGTACTGACGCAAGTACTAAGCAACTAGCGAACCTACCGGATAGTATCACTACACAATTTTTATCATACACATTTTGTGGAGAAACGATATCATGTCACATATTTGTTATTCTCCTAACCAAGTTTAGAGAGAGAATATTAGTTTATTTAAATATTGTCTGTCATTGATCATTATTATTGTAGTGCATTTTTGTGATTATTAAAAATAATAAAATATGATAGACTCAAGATTTCCTGAGTACGATGTTCCTGGCATCCGTAAAGTTCAATTTAACCCATATGAATCGAACGGAGGGTGAGTTAAACAAAATTAATAAAATTTAAGGTTATAAATCAAAATAATGACTGTGATTTTTTAAAATCTGACAGGAGTGTTGTAGCTATAGCCGGCGATGGATATGCTGTAATTGCTGCGGACACTCGATTGAGTTCAGGATATTCAATTCACACTCGCAAACAAAACAAACTGTTTAAATTATCTGAATTGAGTGTTTTAGGAACAAGTGGATGCTGGCCCGATTCCTTAGCTTTTACCAGTTTGGTTAATGCAAGAATGCAATCGTATAAGCAAATTCATAATAAAACTATGAGTACAACAGCACTTGCTCAAATGATTTCTATTATGATGTACAACCGACGTTTCTTTCCATATTATGTCAGCAATATTTTGGCAGGATTAGATTCAGAAGGAAAAGGATGTGTGTACAGCTATGACCCTATTGGTCATTGTGAACGTACTACATACCGGGCTGGAGGGTCAGCTGGACCTTTGTTACAGCCGTTATTGGATAATCAGATAGCTTTTAAAAATCAGCATGGAATAGATAAAACACCAGTTTCTGCCGAAAAAGCTATCGAGTTGATTAAAGATGTTTTCATTTCGGCTGCAGAAAGAGACATCTTCACTGGAGACGCTGTTAAAATTACTCTTATAACAAAAGACAAAATAACTGAAGAGGAACTTCCACTTCGTAGAGACTAAATACTTTTATAGTATCACACCAGTTATTTGATTTTTTATTATTAATATTGTTTGCTTTATAATACGATATACTAATTAATAAACAGGATAAATTTGAACAATAACTGATTTTGATTTTCTATGAACAAGTTATTTTCATGTATTTTTAAAAATAAATTTAAAAATTAGCTGAAGTTACAAATTTTTTCATCAATAAATTTTATTCGTTATAATTATTCAAAACAAAAATAATATAGTGTCCAACAAAAAAAAAATGGGAATTTTCACAATCAAAATATTACCACTTAATCAACAGTGGATAATTAATTTTTTGAAAAAAATGCAATTTTACAAAACAATATAATGTATGTATATTATTAAATGGTAATTTGAGTGAATAAAAACCAGTCCACTTTGTGAAAAAAGAAAGATTTAAAAAACAGTTATTTTTTTAGGACTGTTTATATGTGTTATGCTGCGTTGATTTACTTTTTCACAGCAGGCTCTTGAAGACAAACGCCACGCTCCTTTCCACGTAGTTTAACTCCAATCGCCCGTTCTATTTTACCTGTAGATACAAATCGTTACTTATTTTAAAAGAACTTTACTAAAATATATCCTATCTTACCGAGGATCACATTATTCGGAATTCCACGGCCAGCTTCATAATCATTTACAATTTGTTGTTTTTCACATATTTTCTAAAATAGGAATATCGCACATGTCATATATTTTACTTAATAACAGAAATTTAATTAATTTCTACTTATTTAATAATTTTTTCTTACCGTTGCCAAATCTTTTTGACTCATGCCTTTTGATTGACGTGCCTGCTGGATAAGCTTGCCAACATCTAAAGTGATCTTATCATGCTTAAGTTCCTCAGTCTCACGGTCAAGTTTGGCAGTATTTTTAGTCGCTATATGTTGTTTATTTGAGCCGGCACCATCTTGGTCCATTTAAAATAAAAAAACGAAGTTTTAATTTAACTATTTACTAATATTGTGAAATGAACTTACATTTTTGTTGTGTATCCACTGTCAAACCACTTCTTCTTGCGTTATTAATAGCAGACTCAGTTTTCATTGTTGAAGCCTTTGGAGTTTTTTTTCTTAAAACTGTTACTGTATCCCAATCAGACATTTTGTTATTTATTTATTAAAATAGGTTTTAACAAATATATTTTTAAATATCAAATTTCACGAAAATGTGTTTTATTAAATTACGAATATCTTCTATTTATTATTTGACAAATCAATTCAATCGACGTCAGTGAAGTTAAAGTCAAAGTAAAATGTATGCAACAGAGCGATAATGAAACTGAGCGAAAATGAATGTGAATATTCCTTGTTACACCATTTTCTAGTTTAGATATAGATGGCGACAAACAGTTTTTAGTTCTGGGTCAAAACACGCATAAAAATAATTTAAATGAGATTGCCATCTATTATATTTTTCAATTGCCTTTGTTTCTAGTTCAATGTCTTTCTTTGCCTTCTTGTGTTGCCAACCTAAATCTGATAAAATATTTAGAAAAATCTGTTGCCACTTAAAACTAAAACTAAAATTTTATTAATAATTTAATATTTTTATTTAAATATTTCATTCACAAAGACAAAATCATACACGCTTTAATAATGACGAATCAGCTAAGCACATAAAAATAACGTAAAAATCCTGTAACCAAATTGATAGCCAACGATATTATGTATTGCAACTAAAATGTGCAATGTGCCAAAGAAATATTTCTTAATAATTTTTTTTCATGAAAAAAATTATTTATTTATAATTACAGTTTTAAATTTTGTAGTTTTGATGTTCGAAAAATTGCGATTTTTTTCTTTACATAAAATTTAAATTTCGGTTAAATACTAATTCGACTAATTTGTATCTTGTATCATTATAGAACCGTGTCTACTGTGCTGCTCGTTGTGTTGATGTAGAGAAATAAATAATCGACGTCAAAAAAAAATAAATATGTAAAACTCGTCGATCATTTAATGTCATTTAATTAATTAATATTACGTTATATTGATGCGTATGACAGTTAAGTTTTATTAAAATTAGTGTCTAGTGTGTATGTGATTAAGAAATTGTGGTAATATTATACAGAAACTAGAATATAAGATCGCCTTTACTGGCGATGCTTTCGTCCATTAGAATAGTTGATTACTATGGGACAACAGCAAGTCAAAGAACGCACGGGAGGAGTTTCAACATTGGGTGCTGGTGCTTCGATACGTTCCAGTCGTTCAAAACCACGAGCCCCAAAGGATACTAGATTAATAAATTCAAATATATTCACAGAACACAATGGTGAGTTTGTCTTCATTTTTTTTTATTTACTTTATATCTGGTTCATTTTGTAGTATTTCAATATTTCTATATTTCTTTCACTTTCTTTTTTTTAATTTTTTTTATAGCAGAAGGTAGATAATAGCATTTAAGATTTTATGTTAAATTCAATACTCACACCCCATTTGCTTGGTTAAATTGAATATATTGGTGTTTAATTTTATTTCACTGTTACATATTTTCCAGCTGTTATTACATTTTGTTGTTACCCAATTATAGGAAAAATATTCTAATAAATTTAGTAATATGATTTGCTGTACTAATGTTTTAATTTCATACTACCCTTGTTATAATTTACAACACATATTTTTGACTAAATTTGTTAGATTAGAATAGTTTCTTAACACATCTCATCGTTTGTAAAGAAAGATTTTCTCCGCTCCACCGCTTCATAAATATAAAAACATTTTTGTTTTTACCCCAAAAGTATAGTCGACCTGCATATTATAATAATTATCACTTTACTCAAAATAATATTTGTTTTACAATTTTCTATTGGATTTAATTTTTTCGTTTAGTTACGAAGAAATTGTTTTTGTTTCGACATTTTGATCTTGGAAAAATTTATTTTTCAATATTTTCAATAATTTTTTATTAATATGTTTTTGTAAAATAACTTTTTATTATTTATCTGGAAAAAAAAACTAAATTCCTAAATTGTAATAATTTTTTTTATTAAATGTATAGTTTTCATATCGTGTCGAATTCTAAAAAGAATATAGATGTTTATGTTATCTTTAAATTTAACAAGGAAATGTCCTGAGTCACAGTGGGAATGCATACACACAAAACTTCTATATGTATGCACTGTTGCAATGATTATTATTATTATAAATTCATTATATTTGGTATCTTCATGAAAATTACACAAAATTTAAAGGTAGTTCAAGATAGATAAACTGGAATTTCCTTATTAATTTCAACTTATTAAAGTTAAAAAATATATTATTTAGGAAGGAAAAACAATAAGTTGTAACAACACTGATTACTACATTTAGAAGGGTTAGAAATATTGAAGCTTTGAATTAAGAAATTAATGAATTTTCTTGCAGTATGTTAATAGTATCTATATTCTTTAACAAATAAATAGTACACAAAGAAATCGAGTTAAGGTAGTTTTTTTTTGTTATAATTTATGGTATAAGTAAAATTTATAATGTATAGAAGTATTCCTTGTTTTTAGTTACATTTTCCTTCATTAGTTTAAATTTATAATTCGTTGTTGCAAAGAATACTTATATGGGGTATATCATATTTCGATCAATCTAATTACAATGTAAATAGCAGGACCTTTTGACTATGTGTGAACTGTTGTTGTCTAATGTTGACTGTCGCTTATATTGTTGTTGTGTGTAGCGTAGTGTACGGTATAATATAATATATTACTGTGTTACTATATTATTATGTACATATATATCAAAAATATAATCAAATCATGTAGATTCAAAATTTGAATGCATAATCTAAATACTTACATATGTATTATTTCATAATTGGTTAACAATCTTTATTTTTTTATAAAATAATTGAAATTTATTCGTCTAAGTATTCCATACTTATATTTATTAGAATAATATTCAGGTGGTCAATGATTTTTTTTAAATAAAACTTAAATTATGTCAAATTGTTTAAAGGTTCTCTTCGTTTGTGAAAATAGCAGATTTTTAATAAGTATATTTTTTAAGGAAATTTTAAATGGTTCTAATTACAGGTTGGTAGATATAGTACTAAGCAAATTAATTGTAATTAAAAATTAACAAAGAAATTAGTAAGAATAGTTAGGGGGCAAATTTATTCTATACTCTTGTGCAAACTATAATGGTTGTATGGAGTAAGCTATGAATTCTGTAATGGTTAATCGTTATTATTAAGCTTCACCAATAAATAGTCAATTAATATTTTAATACTTTTATTTAAAAGTTATATTATTAACATAGAAACTAAATATTCATTCGTTTCTTGTCTTTTTATATTTTATGTTAAAATAACCCAGTTTCTCACATAAATCAATAGTGTTATTTTGAATATATTACAAGGCGATAATCATTGTTCCAGAAATGAATTCATAACCGTTTACACACACATTAAGAAAATCAAAAAAAAGTAGAAGAAGATTTGGTAGCAGGAATTTTGAAGTGTTTTTTTTACGTTACATCTTTTCAGTTTTATTATGATATGAATATTTGTAGGTTATTTTATAAAAATAATATATTGCAAGTATTGAGTTAAGGTAATAAAAGGAAAAGAGTGTTTGGATTTTATATATCAACTTAATATTGGTTTGAAGTCGATTCAACCTACGTTAACAATAAACACCGTTTTTCAGTTGGTAATCTTTTGTTTCTTTTTGAATTTCTGAATAAAAGTTTAATTGAAAAGAGAAAAAAAAAATTGTTTGTTTATCCCCTAATAAAAATTATTATTGAAAGTCATAACAAGGCGAGTATAAAAGTCATTCATTCAACGTTGGTTCCAGATGCTGGTTGTTTTTTTTTTTTTTTGCTTTCTACAACTTAATTTTTTTTATTTATTCATTCTGTCATTGTTATATCTATCTCGCTCTATTTTTTACAAAATAAAACTGCTGGGGTTATTTAGTTTATCTGGTATTAATTTTGTTTTTATTTTTTTCAAATCTAAATTGTGTATCCACTTACACTAAAGCAAAAAAAAAAAAAAAATTGAATACAAAATGACAGAAAAAAAGGATCTATATTAATTTATTTATTTATATTTTTTTTGGGAAGTTCTAATTATGTTTATTGATTTTGATTGTCTTTTGTTTTAGATCCAGATCAGCTGTCCTTCCAGAAATCACGAGTCTGGAATTATGGTGCGTCTAATAGATTGGTGAAAGTTTTATTTTTTAAAAAAAAAAAAAATTAAATAATATAATTTCAAATGATTTGTGTGCGATGTTGAGGATGATGGTGATGAAGATGACTGTCATGGATGTGGCATAATTTATTATGAAATTTAAGAAAGAAAAAATGTTTAACAAAAAAACCATCATAATGGCGTGTGATTTAGATTGTTTGTTAAATATTTGTGAATGTGATATGCTTTGAAATTTCGCGTGTCAATTCGTTTTTTTTTTGCATGTTTAAAGTTATCTATTTTTTTCTCTTTTATTTTTGTGATGTGATTATTTTTAAAATCTGAAAATGCCATTATTACAACAACAGATAATATTGTTTATATTTCGGATGAACTTCCAAAGAGTTCAATAATAAGTTACGCCAATTTGTTAAGTTTAAACTTTTCACGAGTTTTTAGATTTTTTTTAATTCAAAAGAACGAAATATTTTCTAAAAAAAACACTTAAAATTAACTTCATGCTAAATCAAATCCTTTTCAATTTATTTGTCATTGACTCAAAAATCAAAATTAAATAAGTCATCAAATGGAAGTTTCTAAATTTGTCACTTTTATTTAATCTTTCAATAAAATGAATATTCAAAATCTATAAGTTATTAACACTTTGAAATGAATAATTTTCAAACTAAGTAAAATAAAGTACTTTTTGTTTTTTAAACCAAGATTTGAACTCAAAAAATTTAGTTATGATTATAGGAATGAAAATGAAAATTATGTTAAAACAATTCAATTTAATATAAATTGAATAATTATACGTAAATATTCTCTTTATACCAAAAAAAAAAAAAAAAAAACAAACAAACAAAAAAAAAAAACAGAAGAAACTGTCAGATTGAAAGGATGTATCACACAGACATAAATATTTTTATCTAGTTTAATTAAATGTTGTTTGTTAAATTTTTTTTTTATAGTGAGTTTAGTGTGACTATTAAAAAAGTCTTATTGTTTATTTCTTCTCTTTTGATTTTAAATTTTTATTTCCGTGAGACAATTACTATCGACTATACACAGAATATGATGACAGACTAAAATTTGTTAATAGAAAATAATTTACAAAACATAAACAGAAAAGCTATAATTAAGAAGAAGAAGAAGAAGAAATAAAAAATATCAATGTTTGAAAAGTAATAAAACAAAAAAGAAAAACTAAAACAACAATATTAAAATGAACAATTATCACTAGACAACCAATTGTTATCTTTTTATAATGCAAAATTTTTTATAATCTTTATATTTAATCATTACATACGTCGTAATCTTTACAAATTTCTTTTTAGTCATAGTTTTTATCATTAAATGAAAAATATTAATTTATTAAATTAAATTCTATATTATTAATTTCTATTAACGTTAAATATAAAAACTGAATATATTTATTTTGTTTTACGTATTTAAATAAAAATTGTATTAAAAAGACGGTATAACAATAATTTAATTATATAAACAAAAATTCTAAACTTGATTAAAATAGTCTGCAAGTGTAATAAGAAATTTATCTATTAAGTGAAAATTAAATTTCAGAACATAAAACTACAATTATAATAATAATTAAAAAGTTAATTAAATTAATTTAAACACAAAATTATTTAAACGATAATTTCTACAAACTGAAATAATCTTTAAAATTTTAAAGAATTTGAATATTTTTATTTATAAAATGAATAGTTTGTCTTCTTATGAGGAAACACATGAACTATTTTCTTATATCCATTCTTTTTTTCATTTGATATTTCTGATATTTCGTGAACCTATTATTTTAATAGTAAATAATTAAATTGGGACTTTTCTTCTTTTGGTTTTTTTTTTTTGCTAAAAGTTATAAAATATATAAACAATACAATTTCCTATTAAAATATTGTCAAAGACATGCGTAAAACTTTCTTTTCCATTCTGATATTTTTGTTTTTCAAAAAAAAAAAATGTGTGTATTTTTGTTGGCACAAAGCCTAACCAAATCCAAAACAATAAAATACAAAGAAAAAAACCAATCCAAAAATAAAGTCAATTTTATAATTTTTCGATTCTCTCAGAAAAAACAAAAAAAAAATGAGAACTAAAATAAATATCATCCGGAAATATGTTCAAACAATTATTAAGTGGTCGTTATAAATGAATCTTATAAAATTGTGTCATATCCCCTAAACTGCATCAAATTCAAAATATAAATTAAGTTTTTGATTTAATTTATTGCTCTTGAAAGGCTTTTTAAATATAATGTAAAAATGCTTAAATTTTGATAGTGTGTTTTTTTTTTGTCAAATTCTCTTTGATTTTGTATAAAACCCCCGTCTCATTTTCTCTTAATTTAAGCTACCATATTTTTTATGTATTGTAAAATATATTTTCTAATAAACAATACAATCGATTGGCAGTAGGGATTTTGACTATGTACTAATAATAAAATCTATTCTGACATTATTTTAGTATAATTTATATTATCATAATTCATTGAAAAAAAAAAAACAAATGGTAGATTTCAGATTTTTTACTGGAAAACTTGGAATAAGGTATTTAGACGTTATGCATATTTTGTATGATTTAATTAGGTAATCAAGACTAATAAAATCATATTAATATTGTTCGTGCTCATATTTCAAATTAGTTATAATTTTTGTAACCTTATTACGATTTCTGATTGGTTAAAGAAATATAAAATTGAAACTGATTAAGCATAAAAATAAGGTTGCACTTGTTGAAATTTCTCCTTTCAAAAAGACTTTCCTTTTTTTGTGCCAAAAAAATTTTATAGATAGAAAAACTTATAACTCTATAAATTCAATAATAAATATTTTTACGTTAATTTTTATAATATTCCATCTTTAATTCTATTTATTGTCTCTTTAAATTTGTTTTTTTTTCTTATTAAAACATACAACAAAAACTACCCAAATGCCGACAAACTTGAATACGGTTTTATAAAAACTTAAAAGTGGATCATGCAAAAACATGTCTGAACACGTTGACGTTATTATACATATGTATAGATTTTGTTTTACTCACACATTTTATTTTTTCTTTTTATGTTTTGTTTTTTGTGTACATTTTTCACGTTTACTTGGTGCGATCTTTAAGAATCAGGTTCTAAAAGATATTAATTCAACTAAAAAAAAAAAAGGTATAAGCAAAAATATAAAAACAACCCTATCAATAAATTAAACATTTTGCTATTCTGTTATTGTGGTGTTTTAATTCATATTCTTAAATATGTAATGGAATTAAAAATGTACATTTTTTTGTTGTATTGATGAATTCATAATTCTATAGCATTTGCGATAATTTTATATGAAATTTGTATTTTTAGTTATCCTCGCTTGATTTATTATAAATATTTAAAAATTATTCTTTTTGTTTTTTTTTCGAAATTTACCGATCCCCAATAACCTCGAGTTAAAGTTGCATTTATTTTTTCATTGTACATATTTAATTCAAATTTATTAACTAATTTAATATTAAATTAACAAAACAAAAATAAGAAAAAAGTCGCAAATTTGATTGAATTATGAATTAAACACCGATGTTTAATAAATTGCGAAAGTTCATTCAATAAAAAACAACAACAACTTATGATTAAATTTATAACATATCATAAAGAAATGCAGTAAGCTGTGTATCCGTATGACGTCACATTCATTTCAATACCATAAAAATTAAAGAAATTTACTACACACAATTCAACAGGATTTTAATTACAATTGCAATTTTTTTTTGGTTGCTATTCTAATAAAAGAAATAACTGAACTAAAACTACGGGAAATTCCTATAAAATATGCACAAATTGTGTTTTCCATTATTCACCCCATTTCTTGCTCAAGTTTTGATTGCAACTTTTGCAAGACATTTATATTAGGATGTAATAATTCTTAGAAAAGATGTTTTCGATCATAGGATTTCAAATAATGAAAGAACACGTTAATTTTTTAAAAATTTAAATTTTAAAATTAGGAGATTACTATTATTTACAAAGCTAATATTTATTATCTTATTTTCTTTCTCAAGAAATTAGTTAATGCTTTTTTATATATTAATTATTTGAATTGTTATTTCTTTCATTTAAAGAAGTCTTATCCCAGCATTGGGTTTAAAATAACGGATATTATTAAACCTATTAGTTTTCTATAATCCAATCAATTATATATAAATATGAATTAACAATTGTTTATATTGAATTTACAAAAAAATAAGAAAATAGTAAAATAATAATGAAATTTGTGTTATTGTTTTTGAAATTTTTTTATTTTATAGAAGCTCTGCTACAATCACGTCCCCTGCCCCACATTCCAGCACCTGGTACACCACTAGACACTGATTTATTACAACAACAAGGACAGGATGGTTCCGTATTATCACAAGGTAGTTCACAACAGCAATCATCCGGCTTTGAATCGGCGCATAGATGGACATCAAAAGAGAATTTATTGGCTGTTGGCCCAGAAGATGATGATCCACAATTATTTGTGGCACTTTATGATTTTTCAGCTGGTGGTGAAAATCAATTAAGTTTAAGAAAAGGCCAACAAGTCAGAATATTATCATATAATAAATCTGGCGAGTGGTGTGAGGCACATACCGACTCAGGATCAGTTGGTTGGGTACCATCTAATTATGTAACACCTGTAAATTCTCTTGAAAAACATTCCTGGTATCATGGACCAATATCACGTAATGCAGCTGAGTATTTGTTAAGTTCTGGTATTAATGGAAGTTTCTTAGTACGAGAAAGTGAAAGTTCACCAGGACAAAGAAGCATAAGTTTAAGGTAATAGTTTAAATTTTTTATATTTTAGTTGTAAAAAAAATAATAACAATAATAATATATTTATAGATATGAAGGACGTGTTTATCATTATCGGATATCAGAAGATTCTGATGGTAAAGTTTATGTTACGGCAGAAGCAAAATTTAACACATTAGCTGAATTGGTACATCATCATAGTGTACCACATGAAGGACATGGATTAATAACACCGCTCTTATATCCGGCTCCAAAGCAAAATAAACCGACTGTATTTCCTCTTAGTCCTGAACCAGACGAATGGGAAATATGCAGAACGGATATTGTGATGAAACATAAATTAGGGGGTACGTTTTTTTTATTTATAATTTGATATGATTTGATTTGATTTTATATACAATCTGAAATATAGGGGGACAATATGGTGAAGTATATGAAGCAATTTGGAAAAGATATGGAAATACTGTAGCAGTTAAAACATTAAAGGAAGATACAATGGCTCTTAAAGATTTTCTAGAAGAAGCTGCTATTATGAAAGAGATGAAACATCCTAATCTGGTTCAATTAATTGGTACATTACTTGAAAATTGAATTTTTTTTCTACCATAAATAATTTTAATATTTTTAATTGGTTAAATTAAAAAAATTGCAGGAGTTTGTACACGAGAACCACCATTTTATATAATTACCGAATTTATGAGTCACGGAAATTTATTGGATTTCTTGCGTTCAGCAGGACGTGATACTTTAGATGCGGTAGCTTTACTTTATATGGCAACACAGATAGCATCTGGGATGAGTTATCTAGAAAGTAGAAATTATATTCATCGTGATTTAGCTGCACGAAATTGTTTAGTTGGTGATAATAATATTGTTAAAGTGGCTGATTTTGGTTTAGCAAGGTTAATGCGTGATGATACATACACAGCGCATGCTGGTGCTAAATTTCCTATAAAATGGACAGCTCCAGAAGGACTAGCGTATAATAAATTTAGGTATATTCGGATATTTTCAATGATATTTGATATTTTTTTAAGTTCTACTTTACCTTTATTTTATTTAAAAAAAGTTCAATTTTTAATTTAGTGTTTCTGACTACATAATTATAATTCCATAAGTTACTAGCAGTGTTTAATTTTAATGCCAATATAATAATATTAATAAATTATTAAATTCGTATAAATTGTTAACCTCAAAAATCCAAACTAAAAAACAAACCATTTTCTTTAATTAAAAATTTTAATCTACTCATATAATTAGTGTATAAGAACGATGTTCAGTTGATAGATATTTCTTACTCTCTGCGATAGTTTTTTAATAATATATAATTACTCTTCACATTTGTTGAATTTATAGAACCATTATTTATGTTTAATCAAATTATTTCAGCACAAAATCTGATGTTTGGGCATTTGGTGTATTATTATGGGAAATTGCCACATATGGCATGTCACCTTATCCGGGTATTGATCTGACTGATGTTTTTCATAAGTTGGAGTCTGGTTATAGAATGGAACGTCCACCTGGTTGTCCACCCGAAGTTTATGATTTGATGAGACAATGTTGGCAATGGAATGCACAAGACCGACCATCATTTAAAAGTATTCATCATGCATTAGAACATATGTTTCAAGAATGTTCAATTACTGAAGCCGTTGAAAAACAATTGCAAGGTGTCTCGCAAAATTCATTAACCCCACAAATGGGAAAGAAACCACAAATGGGAACACAGCATAGTCATCAAGAACCAGTTATTACGCCACTTTCAGGTAAACTATTTAAATATGAATATGCATATTCTTACTCTTAATTTATTTTAATAGAAACTGGAACATCATCGACGAAATTAAGTACATTTTCTAGTGTTAAATCAAACGTACAAATGAGACGTACTACTAATAAAAAGGGAAAGACTGCACCTGCACCACCAAAGAGAACAAGGTAATTATTTTTTTATATTTTTTAACATTTAATTAAAAACAATTTTTCTTAATAAATAATATAATTTTGTAGTTTGCTATCTTCAAGCAGGGATTCAACATACAGAGACGAGGATGGTAAACTTTTGGATGAACTCAGCACAAATGGTACAATAGCTAAATCCTCTTCTTGCAGTAGTTTTATTATCGATATTATATTTAAAGGTATTTTTTTTAAACGACGGTAATGAGTTCGTGTTTTTGATGCTTTTTTGAACTATTTTGAACTACTATTTTACTTAAAATAAAACAAAAAGAGAGAAAAAAATGGGTTTGTGCTGAAAATTAATTAATAAATAATAATAACATTAATAATAATTATAATAAAAATAATAAGCAAAAAAGTATAGTTAATTAATTAATAATAAAGTAACAATATGTAACCAAAAAAAGAGACAAGTTTTCAGTGTGTTTACTTAATAAAAATAATTTTTTAATATTAATATTCAATAAATGTACGTTTTATAATAAATATTAAAACAATTATCTACATATATATGTAATCTAATAATAATCAACATTACCGTATTTGTTTAAAACTATAAAAATTACCAACTTTTTTCACGTTGCATTTAATTAAGTTTTGTTGTATAATCGAAAAACCAATAGGCTTGCAAGAATCGTAATAAAAAAAATATAAATTAAAATCGAATAAGAAAAAGACAATAGAAATCAAGAAAAAATAAAAAAACTAATAGAAACATTTTTAAAACTAGGATTATCCCGAGAAATTGCTGGTCTGACAAGTCGTGCTGAATCAGAAAATGAGGGCACAGAAATTACTCCGGATACTGATACAGATAGTCAGGAGCAACTACAAAAACATCATGGTTCATTTAAACGAGCTACACCAATTATGGGCAATCGTGGCTTAGAAACGAGAAATAGTAAACGATCTCATCATCATCAGCAACAGCAACAACCACTACAACAACAACCGCAGCAACAACAGCAATTACAACAACTAAATCGTAAAGAATATGGTCATAATGTTACTGTAATTGGTCAACCAACAACACAACCCATTACAGTAGGTGCTTTAGAAGTGCAAAATGTTAAGCGTGCAATTAATCGTTATGGAACTTTGCCAAAAGGTGCAAGAATTGGTGCATATCTGGAATCACTCAGACAATCAGATGGTACACAATTGGCACAAAGCTCAACTATTCCAATTGAATCTTCATCTGTTCTTGCAAATAATGTGTTATCTCCGCGTTCAGCTATAAAAACACAACCACAAATGATTCGTAGTAATTCATCAGGTGGGGTAACGATGGCAAATTCAGCCACTGCTAGTCTGAATAAATTGCAACGCCATCGTACAACAACTGATGGCACAATGATAACATTTTCATCGTTTCGTGGTACCAGTAATAGTCCAAAACGTTCAATGCAACCGAGTTTAGCTGATTTAGAATTTCCACCACCTCCGTTAGATCTCCCACCACCGCCAGAAGAATATGAACCTCCATGTGAAAATGATGTACCACTAATGAAAATCATAGAACAATCACAAATAACAACTCTTAACCAAGTTGTACCCAATAATGATGTCTCAAATACTGAACCGAGTGTTGAAGAAGCAAGTAGCAGATTCGGTGTAAGTTTAAGAAAACGTGAACCATCAACAGATTCTTGTAGTTCCCTTGGAAGTCCAACGGATACAGCTGATAATCACACAGTCAAAGACAAACTTGAAATGAAATTAAGTGTAGATAGTAAGGAACGAATTGAACTTGTCAAACAGAAAGGAAATGCTGAAATGTCAAACACAAGTAATCTTGATCATGTCTCACAATTGGTCAGTGAATTAGCTGAAAGTATGAAATTAATAAAACCTGCAGAACCAACATACAAGACACCAGATCCATGTATATCGCAATCACTAAGAAAACAGACAATTGGTAAATTGTTGCCTACAACAGGAATATCTACAGCAGCAATAACAACATCAACAACAACATCAAATGATAATAATATCAATAATACACCAATAACACAAACATCAGCAACATCAAATACATTTAAAGCTCAATTAAAAAAAGTCGAACCAAAACGTATTATTTCATTACAAAAAGAGGAAACAAATTCAATAATTGATTTTAAGTCACGTTTACGTAAAGTTGAAAATACACAAGAAAATGAAGAACAACATTTAATTGAGGAAAAAAGAATTGACAATAAATTAGAAACGGATAATAGTTGTTGTGTTAATGAACAAGATGAACCAATTCTAATTAAAAAAAATAAAAATGGAGATAGTAAAATAATAATAGAAACAGAAAAGGAGATAATTATTAATAAGAAAAAAATAAATATTGATAATTTAAATAAAACTACAGAATTAAAAAAGACTGAAATAAAAATAGACATACAAGATGATAAAAAACGTGAAAGTCTTGAAGGTAATTCATTAAAAGTAGATGGTGACGATGATAAGCGTAAGAGTACAGGCAGTATAAGTAGTTTAAAGAAATTATGGGAAGCAAAAGAATCAATAATATCATCACCAAATAATGAACAACAACAACAATTAACACAATTAAGTCCAAAATTGGGTGTAAAAAATTTAAATAATAAAATAATAGATTCGGATGAAAATAATGATGATCATCAAATTCCAATTAAAAAACCAGCTGTTCCTGTTAAACCAACAAAACTAACAATATATGCAACCCCCATTCCTCCGAAACCACAACATGAGATAACAGCTACATCAACAGCAACAACAAATTATTCAAGTTCAACTACAATATCAGCCACAACAACAACGTCATCTTCAACAACAACTACTGCAACAAATCGTGAAACAATATTAGAATTGGTAACATTACTTGAGGGTAGTCTTAAAATACCGGTAAGTTCAATAACATCATCACAATGGCTTCATTTAAGTGATAAATTAAATATATTACAAAATTCATGTGTTGTTTTTGCTGACAAAGAAACAATGCCACCACACTTAAAATTTCATTTTAGAGAATTAGTACAGCGTGTTGAAAATCAATCACGTTTATTACGTTCTGCGGGTAATAAAAATGTACAGGATAATGAAAAATTGGTTAATGATGTTGGACAATCATTAAAACAAATATCAAATACTTTACACAGATAAATAATATTTTATATTATTTATTATTAGTACTTTATTTTTCTTTTTATTGTCTATAAATATTTGTTTTTGAATAACGACAAATTAAATTCTGCATGAAAAAACACGAGAAAACGAAAAATATTATAATAGAGAAAAAAAAAACACAAATATTTAAATTCTAAAATTCATTTTCGTGAAACAAATCCAACTTATAACAATCTTACAGTTATAACGAACAGTTTTTTTTTTTTTGGTCTCGTGAAGTTCGTTATAACCGAGTTTCACTGTATTTATATTCATCATTCTAAATATTTTAATAATCATTTTCTTCTCGTGTAATACACGTGTATCACTATTTTCAATAATAACAGATTTATGGTGATCTTTTAATTTTATTCCATTCGAAAAATCAATAAATTTTCTTTATTTTTTTTTTTTTTAAAATAATATTTATAAATATTTTTTGTTCCATTATTAAAATCTGTGATATGTTGGAACAAAACAATTAATACTGATCAATAATTATTATTCTTTCTTTCTTTTGTTTTATTCCTTCTCTATTACTTTTAAATCAAAAAAAACAAACAAATATAAAATTATTCATATATTTATAAAGAATGGGAGGGGGGAGAATATATCCAGTCAAAAAAAAAAAAACAAAACAAAAGAGAAACACACGGTTATTATCCTAAATTTAACATTTATCGATTAAAAAAAAAGAACTTGAAATACTTTATGTTTATTTTTTATTTTGATTTTTTGTTTATTTTTCTGTTTACTTATAACAACAAAAACAATACATAAATTCTAGTCGTAAATAATAATAATATTAAGATTAATAAGACAAGAAGATAAAAAGGTGAAATAAAAAAAAAAACAAGAAGAAAAGAAAAAAATTTAAATAAAAAAAAAAAAGTTCATATCTAGAAAGTAAGATAACAATTTTACGGTAATTTACAATTTAAGAATTAAAATATTTAAATTAAGAATAAAACATTTAAAAAAAAAACAAAAATATTACTAAAAATTATGAATTATTAATGATGAATAAAAAAAAATAAAATGAATAAATAAATATTAAATAATAATTAATAATTGTACCTACGTTATAAATTTTCTATGCCCAAAGATATTTAATCCGGTAGATTTGTTTTTGATTGATAAAAAATAATGAAAAAAAAAATTAATTATTATTATTAACAAAAGATAAAAAAAAAATGCTTGCTATTTGTATGTAGAAATATTATTAAATTAAAGTTAATTATAATAATTAAAATTATAATGAAAAAGTATAATAATAATAATGATAATAATAATAATGTAATAATATTAATAATAATATAATAATAAAAAATTATATGTTTTTTGCAACGATTTTTAAAATATTAAGAAAAAAAATAGGAGAAGAAGAAGAAAATAAAAAAATTAAATTTATTACGAAATTAGCTCTCATTTTTTATTAAATCAGGATTAAAAACAGCAGAAACAACAAAAAAAAAAAAAACGAAAGAAAAGAAATAAAATTAATAGAAAATATTAACAAAAATTAAAAAAAAAATGGAACATTAATAAATTTTCAATATAAATATTATAAATAATAATATTGATCTACATATATGATGATGATGATGACAAGAAGATATTCTTTAGATTTCAGATCATCAAAAATCTATCATTAAAACAAAATGAAATTTTAATCAGTTATTGTATGATGTAGAACTTTTTTTTTTGTTTAATTGTTGTTGTTTTTCTTTTTGTAACTCTTAAATTTCATCATCATCATCAGCATATATGTAGATTTATATGAATTTTTGACAAATTCTTCTTATTTAAATAAAGACATTACATATTATATTATATATTATTCCAAATTACAAACATTCTTTAGTCCCATACTAAACTTATAAATAGAAGTAGATGTAAAGAAAAAAAAAAGGAGTTTTCCAATTGATATTTTTATTCTGTTACATATTTTGTTGTTTGATCTTAATTGAAAAAAAAAAAATAATAAAATAGGAATTTTTTGTTTCTAACAGAAAACAAAATATTGATGAAACTCCTTTTCGTTTCTTTTTTTTCCTTTAAAAAAAACTCTACTCTTAACTCAACAAAAAAAAAAAAAAAAAACAAACACAGTAGCCATTAAATTTAAATTCTATAATTCCTTCTTAGAACAAAAAAAAAATAAAATAATAAAAATAAAAATAAAGCATAAATTCCACTAAACAAAAACAAACAAAAAAAAAATAAAAAATATTAAATTATTTATCAACAAAATCTAAAATACATAAATAATTAGTACATTAAATTATTATTTTTCAGTTTTTTTTTTTTTTAACTAAAATAAAATATTTAACGAAAAACATAAAAAAATTAAGATAAATAAAAATAAAAAAAAAAGAAGAAGAAGAAGAGAAAAATTCAAACCAATGATATCGGACCATAATAAAAATAAACAATTATCATTAAATTTAAAAAAAAATAAATTTTGATGTTTTAAAACTTAATTTATTTGTTGTTGTTGTTTTTGTATTTTTTTTTTTTTTTTTTCTCTTTTGCTAGAATCACCATTTTTTTGATAAATTGATTATTGAATGAAAGTAAATGAAAGAAAACTAAATTATAATATTAAATATAAATAAAATTTTATAAGAAAAGAGAAGCGATATGAGGATAAACAAGATTTGATCAAAAAAAAAAAAATTGAAAATAGAAATTAGAAAATATTTTTAATAATTTTAATAATTTTTCTGTATTTTTTATTTTACGTTTACAAAAAAAAAAAAAAAAAAACACAAAACTCTTAAACGTTTCTAATCTTTATTAGTATTTATTTTGACTGTTTTTTAATTATTATTATTATTATTTGTTTTTTTAAATTTATTCTTTAATTAATTTAACATTTTTTTAATGTTGCGTCACAAAAAAAAAACTATTTTTTCTTGATTAAATAAATTCTAGTTACGTATTGAAAAAATTTTACAGATGCAACTCCAGTATTCAATTAAAAAAGTATTTAATGCAAATCAATCAAACAGCTCAATTTCTGGTTTTGTTTGTTGTTGTTGTTTTTTTTTTATGATTTTTTTTTTTTTAAGAATTTAAAGATTTGACTGAAAATAAAACTAACGTTTTAAAAACGACGCGACGATTTCATACAAAAAAAAAAGAGAGAAGAACTTTAAATATAATTAACCATATTCAGAAAAACAAAAAAAAAAAAACGGAAAATGAAAAGGCTACAAAGTTAAAAAGTTTTAGTTGTCAAAAAAATTGAAAAACAAAAAAAAAAAGAAGAAGAAAAAAGTAAATATTTTTTATAAATAAAATTATAATTAATAAAAACAAAAAAAAAAAAAATTTGTATTATTATATTTAACTTATGTAATTTTAAATGAAAATTATACTATCTAAAATAATTATGTCTGTGTCGTTGTTTTTATATTTTTTTTTTATTACTTTTTCTTTTTTTTTCGGTTCGTTTTAGTTCCAAGTTTTTTTTAGTTTTCTTCTTTTCTGTCTTATTTTTTTTTTTTTTCTATGCTAAATTTTCCCTTATCAAAATATTTTTATATATTTATAAATGAAGAAAAAAAAAAAATGCATATGAGAAAAGTGAAGAAAAAAACTAAAAAAAAAAAAAATAAATTTAATCAATGTAAAATTTTGTAGCCTTAAAAATTAAATGAAAGAAAAAAAAGAAGTAATTTAGGTATTGCTTTATTTTATATAAATATTGTATTAGGATATACCAACATTATGTAAAAGGAAAATAAAACAAATGAAACAAAATGAAGTAAGGTAAAAAAAAAAAAAAACAAACAAACAAACAAACAAAATAAAAAACAATGTCATTTGATTTGTATGGATAATAATATAAATATTCAGTAGAATAGAAATTTTAATTCAAATGATTTAGTTTGTTTAGTTATTGTAAGTTAAAATTAAACGAGTAAAATAAAAAATTTAATTTATCGGATTTCTATTTCTATTTCAGAAGTTTTTCTTTTTTTTTCTTAGTACTGAACATTCGATTTAAAATCTTCATTTATATTTGTTTTTGAGAAAAGTTAACAAAATTCCTTGATCCAAAAGAAGTTAAGTCAAAAATTTACCAATATTCTTTACTTGAATAATAAAAATTTTAAAATCCAAATTTTTCTACAATTATGTTCCCGTTTGCTCTCGTTACCAAAAAATTATACCAGATTATTGTTCGATCTTTTAGAAACTTGTGATTTAATGTTTTTAATTATTTATTAAAGCATCAAAATCCACACATTGAACGTAGTTTTTGAGGAATTTCAGTCTTTTTACAAATTTCATACAGTTACTCTGAAATATAATAGTAATTAATAATTATAAATGACAAAGTTATAAAATTTCTGAAAATGTGTAGTTTAAAATATAAAAAGTCTTTAAATTTGATGTTCTCATAATTAGGTGCTGTACAATTCTTAGTGGGTCTGTGTCGATCTACAGAATTATGAAAGTATTTTGTGCGAGCTACGTCATTTCATTAAACAATTTTTGTTGTGATTGAGTTACGGACAATTTTTTTGTTTTTGCTTTTAAAATATAAACGTAAGTTATAAAAAACTATGGAAAACATTGGAAAAATGTACTTTAATTGTAGATATGTTTTTTGCGTTTTTAGGTATCAAATGCCAAATAGAAGTTGTGCTCCTTCCTTCGTCTAGAAGGAAAATGAAAATAATGAATTTAAAAATAAAAACACAGTAGTTAAAAGTCTTAAAATAATATTTTTATTTAGTTAATAGTTGAAAAATTCCATAATCTCGGCACAGGTATTAGATTTACAGTTTCACTTTTATCTGAAAATTTAATGCAGATAGATCCATATTTACAGCAAAGATAAATACGACAATTTTCGTTATCTTTTTGTTAAATAAAATATATATAATAAATTATTATAAAAAATCATTATTTATATTTATAGAACATATGCTAGAAATTTATAAAATCACTTTTTATTATAATCAATATTAATTTTTTTTCATATGTCCATCACTAAATTTTTTTAAAAATTATATTTAAGAGAACGTCCCTTGTTAGGTGTTGTAAAATGTGTGGGATGTGTTTGTTAGTATTTGGGAAATCATTCTAATTTTTTGAGAGATTTACTAAAACAGAAATCTAATCTTATAGAGACTTGAAACTCTATTTTTTTTAAGTTTTTATAAGAACCCTAACTTTAACACGATGTGTATGGATACTACAAATAAAACAACAATAAAGCAATTATTTTACAATTGTATTATATTTTATATATAAATGATATAAACGCATTAATCAAATTCATTTCCAGTCCTTCATTATATTAAAAGTTATTATTAGTATGAACGTTGAGTTGGCTTAGTTGCAGCTGGATTCAATGTTGATGTTGGAGTGTTACTTGAAGAAGGTTTTGTTGTTGGACTGAAAACAAAGTTAGTTTTATATTAAAAAAAAAAATCAAGATTTTTTTAGAAACATACCTATTTCCATAATTGGTTGGTGTTTTTTGAGAATCAGCACGAACTGGGCGGGATTGAGTGTTTCCAAGGACTTGGGTTACTGGTACTGGGTGAACAAAAGTTGGAGCTTTGTTATCATTACCTCTATCATAATCTTTTGAATCTTCGTTACGTCTATTGTTTGTTTTGGTGCCTGTAGATTGATCGGTTGGTGATTTTTTGTCGTCAGTTGCGGGTTTTTTATCGTCGGTTGTATGAGTTGTATCACGCTTATGTTGAGTGTGGACAGCTGGAACTGTTTGAACACCTGTTGCTACTGGTTTTTGGGTGGGAGCAACAGTACCTGTTGCTGAAGCTGGCTTATCGGTAGGAACGTTTGAACGTCTGTGATTGTGTACAGATGCTGTCGTTGGTTTTGGTTGATTATTATATCCAATTGGAGTATGAGCGGGTATTCTTGATTTGATTGGTGGATTTTGTGGATTTTGTGGGTTTTGTTGATTGTTGTTATTCTTACTCTCAGTATTCTGGAAAGTAGATGCTGGAGCTGGGGAACTAGTCTTGGTATCTTGGTTGTTAATTGATGTATCGCGTTTATGGATTGAGTGTGATTCAACAGTTGCTACCTTGATCGAATCTTTTGGTTTAGGATCACCATGTACATCTGGATTTATGGGGGCTGGACGTGTTAGTCCTAGTTTACTAGCAGGAACCTTTAACAAAGAGAACAATAATTTATTACAATGGATTTATAAAATTAACTTTAATTTTCTTACTGGAGTACTACTTTCAGCAGTCAAGTGATATTCAGATGTCTTTTGAATATTTCCTGTTTTACGAACATCCTGTGGTGCAGCAAGTGCGACAGCCAATAAAACTGTCATACAAATCTGAAATTAAAAACATAGCTTTAATTCACAAAATATCCTTGTTATTATTATTAGGGTGTGGTCACTATATTCTCACTATGAACTTACAAATTTAAACATTTTGAAAACTGTTTTAATTTTTCTTGATTATTTTTAGTAAACAATTTCTATTCGCAACGTTCGATTGACTAATAACTGATGTGAATAGTCGAGCTTTCATTTATATACTCTATTATTGTGTCATTAAAAAGCATTATAATAGAGAAAAAATTGTTGATTCTCCCAAAATATCTCATATCTACTCATACCTATCTCATATTTTGTGTTTATATTATGGATGAGACATGTTTTTTTTTATTATTGTTATTTTGATAAAGAAGTGTTAATTAATAATGGAAACATTTAAGATAAAAGTACAAACACATTGGACTAGCTAATTTAATTTGTACATGGTTGTGATTAACATTGAAATGATCAAAACGCAAATAGAAATAATTAAAATAAAATTATAGTTGGTCAAAACAGTCGTCCATTTTCTTATTGAATAATATGTAATCAAATTAAAAATTATTTTTATAATTAAATAACTTTTAAGTATTGCAAAACCTATGTATAAATGGCTTTTACTCTGGAGAAATGTATGTGGGACGAATTAACATGTTTTCTTTTCATTAACACATTTTAATATTAACTTACAATTTTCGCACAACACAAACCCGTTCAAGAAATGTAAACACTGCCTTTACAATTGTCCGGATTTTGGTTAACAAATTTAAAAAACATATAAAAAATTTATTTAATATCAATATGGTAAAACTTGTTCAAGCAAAGTGTTATTAAGAATAAAGCTGTTTAATTTGATTGGTGAGTCATCAGAATGAAAATTTGTCTAGAAAAAATCAAGGTAAATTTAGCATCAAATTGTTACAAAACAATGAGTAATATTGATTGAAGTATATTTATTTTTATATTTTGTATATATGTATGTACATGTAATAAAAAAAGGTTAACATATTCACAAATAATATCACACTTACATAACGGACAGAATTTAAAAATTCGATGAATGCGCGATGATTTTGTATCATCGCGCCATCTTCTAGAAACCATAATAGTAAACAATCATAAACCAATCAAAAATTAACAAGTAAATAATCTGTCAAGTGTCAAGTCCAGTGCAAATTGTCAAATCTAAATTATTAAAGTACTGGAACAACAAAATTATATAAATTATTAATCAAATATTTATCAATATTAGAAATGAATTATATTTACACATTTGTTGGACTTTTTGTTCTTGGAAGTCTGGTAATAACTTTTCAAATTTTCGTAATTATATGGCCATTACTTTGAAAAATTGTTTCAGAACTTTATGAATGCTGAATTTACTACACAGGATTGCCGAGATCTTGGTTTCACAAAGTCCCAGCTTCTCTGCTCTTCTTGCAAAAAATTAGAAGATTTTGGCTTAGAAGAAATAAAGTATATTTTTAGGCTAGGAATTTTAGAATGAATAATTTTTATTTTATTCAAATTTTTTTTTAGAGATCATTGTAAAGAATGTTGTCAAAAGGATGACTCAAGCATTTCCACTAAAACGTATCCAAAAGCTATACTAGAAGTTTGTACCTGTAAATTTGGAGCATACCCGCAAATTCAAGCGTTTATTAAAAGTGACCGTCCATCGAAATTTCCAAATTTGCAAATAAAATATGTAAGGGGCTTGGACCCTATAGTCAAACTTATTGATAGTAATGACAATGTCATGGAAACCTTGTCAATAACAAAATGGAACACAGATACAGTTCAGGAATTTTTTGAGACTGTTTTAGAAAAAATTGATAGTGAAAGTGACTATCTTAAAACCAATAAAATTTAAAAGGAATGTTTCTAAAATAAAGAATGTTAAATTTAAATTTTTGTTGTAAATTTTTCAAAGACAGATATCAATTTGGAATAGATAATTCTATTTTCTTATTTTGTGATAATTTCTTGCATAGAGCAAATTAAATAATTAATCTCTATAAAACTAGTGCTGTTTTGATTAATAATTTTTATTAAAGAATCACAATCACTGAAGTGGTTTTGTATTATTGTGATGATTTGTGATGAGGTTACAACATGTTATGTATACAATTTCTAGAACTGGGAGGAAAATTGTATATTTTTTGTATTTAAATCGACATGTACCTACATATATTTTATACTTTTAATGGATTTGAATGGTAAAGTTAAAATGTGTTTTTCTTTATAAAAACTTTGATATTTTTAAAATATTTATTAATTCAATACTGTAACACAAACACTATAAGTATTACATTAATTTGTAATCACGTTGAAATATTTCAAAATTCATCCAGGTTTTGAAAGTAATTTATTGAATGGAAAACGGTCTCTTTATACTTTATTTTGTTATTAAGAATAAAGGAAATAATAAAATTCCAAAGTTCAGCTGAAAAAGCAATCAATTAAAAGTTTGGAAGTCGGTATCCGCCATAAAGCATATTATTTGACATGAACCAATTAATTTTTTTTGATAAAACATATTTTTTTATTGAAAATAGATTTCAGATTTTGGATTTCTTTATCATTATTTATAATGGTCATATAAATACAGAAAACTGATTGTGTTGAGATTTCTTTGCCCAAGTAATAAAATTAAAATCTACGTACTACACTTACAATACCTTGATTTTTTTTTTCATGAGTTTTATTTCTTTTTATCCTACATTGAAAGTAATATATAATAAAAATTTATTACTTAGTGGTTTGATTTTAATTTGACTAGCGAAAGACAAAACATCAAATTAATAACATTTTACTAACGAGTATTAATAACGTCTTGAAAATGCATTTTGTTTTACAGTATTTTGTAATTGGGTGTATTTTAATTATGTTAATTGGAACAAAAAGTGACGAAATAAGTGATAATAATAATTGTGAATTACCTAATTGTCTTTTAAATAAAACAGAGGCTCAACATATTTGGGATGAAGTTCCTGAAAATGGTATGTAAAATTCTTATTTAAGAAAATGCAATAATCAAAGGAGATTGGTTTTATAAATTGCCAAAATTAAGAAGGACGTTAAATTGGTTTTTTTCATACGTACTATAAGCAGATAATATAAAAAAATCAAGTGATAACTGAATTTGAAATGTTCATAAAATTGTTTTTATTTTTGGTTCTTATTTTAATAAAAAAAAATATTCCTTTCATATTTATTAATAGTAAAATTAACATGATGTTACTATAATAAGAATTTATCAATATTATATAAATAAAATATAAAATTTACATTAATCTATCAGAATAGCTTAATCGCGCCATATTATAATTTTGTTGAACTTAACCGATAATTTATATAATTATCTATTTTCTGTACGTAACTTTCTTTTGTGTGTTCTTAAATTATCCATTCAAAATCTTGATTGTCAAAAAAAAAGTTTACAACGCGAAATTTCATTGTTTTTTCGAAGCGTGTGTAATTTATGCCGATTAATTTGCTAGATTCGCTTTTAAAGGATTAGTTTGTTAAAAAGTTAGATCACCTCATAAAAACGAGCAAGTCAGAAGCGCAATTTTACATTTTTGCATTTATAATATCATAGGTCATCATATGACCTATGACGACACAATTTAAAATAAAATTTTAGTGTAATAAATTTAAATATTTGGTGTTACTATTAACAGGTTTTTTTTTTCCTTTTTACAAAAAAACGAGCTCTTGCTCTTTCCGATTTTATAAATAAACTGTTTCCTCAAACTGCTACAATCCGGTGCAATTTTAAAACGAGAATAATCGACATCAATTAACAAAATAGAATTTAATTGATTTGTTTGAAGGTACTTGAGAAATCTGCAAGACGATATTTACAATTTTCCTATTTTTATTGGTTTTATTGATATTTTATTTAAGGTTTTTTCACTTTTATTCGGTTGTATTTGATAACATCTTTAGTAATCCCATTTTTGATTTATTGTGTTTAATAAGTTGTAAATTTTATAAAATGATTGCGTTAAGCTGCTCTTTTTTTTATTTTTTGGTAGATAATAATTTCATTCAAGTATTATAATTTTTTCTAAAGAATCATGTGGCCTTACTTTTATTAACATTAATTATATTTTATATATAAATATTAAAAATAAAATTGATTAAGTATCGATGATACTTAATAAGTGTTTTGGTTATTATGCTTATTTGAAAATTGATAATAGAATATCTCGAATGTTTTCAATTCCTCTGTTGCCTTCATGATACAATTATACAATTATTTTTCTTGTATCATGTGTTGCCTTAAGTTTTAACTTTTCAGTTATATATCGATTTATTTGATTATTCTTTATAAAAAGAATTTATAATCGAATTTGTGGACTAATTTCAAGACGTAACTAATTTTTATCGATATAATTGTTCAACATTGTTTACTAAATTATTTACTATATTATTATTATTATTATTATTATTATTATTTCCCCACATAATAGATAATACTAATTTCATTGAACAGTTCGCGATGACTTCATTAAAATTCATCTTGCTGTTGCATTGAAGCTACTGGAAACTTCTGAATTAAAAAGGATAAATTTACCAGCTGACATTGACGTTACAGATTCTACTTACGAGGAATTAATCGTGAGTACATATATCAAAGTATACATTATCTGCATTTTGAAATTAACTTTATTGCACAATTTTCCGCGTAAAAATTGGACATTTGATTTATATTTTGCACACAAAAATCTAAATTTTTTTATATTTTACGTTGACATTTTCTTTTTATTATAAATATTTATATTGGTGCATTTATTAATACGTTATCAATTAAAATAGTATATAATAAATACTATACGAAGAGTAGATAGTAAAAGTAAAAAACTTTAACGATATTTTTCATAAAATTTTACTTTTTAAATGGAATTTTAGTTTTGAGTTTTAATGGAAAATTACGACTACATACATGATATATTCATACATAATTAATAATTACTATTGCAAACATAAAAAACACGGATTACGAAACAGATATTAAATAAATAATTATACTAAATTATATTTATATTTATAGAATATGAACGTGCCAAAAAGCTTTTCGAAAAACCTTTTATTATGGACTATGAACGAATTCCAGTTATCCCATACAAACGTTAAGCAAATTATCAGGTCTTCACAGATTTGTTTTCCATCTGGTTGTGTGGATCTTGGAGATATAGGTTCGTTATGCTGTCCATTTTAACTGGATTAATTTTAACAATAACGCAGTGATTAGAAAAAGATGTTTGAAAACTGTGAATTGTGTTATTAAATATTGTTTTAAAATACATATAATATTATAAATAAATATATAATCTTTAGTTGTTTTTGTTCAGTCCTTGTATGTTGCCTTTAAAAATTTCGAGGATTCAGTTGATTAGACAAATTAGAAAAATTTTGTATTGTATTTATTTATCACAATTTTATATAGCAGGTTATCGCTTTAACTACTTATGGTAAACAATTTGGTTACGCTACAGATTAAACATATAAAAGTTAAGTTAAAAGCTTTTGTAGTAAATCAAAAATATAAAACTTTAAAGATGAAAATTCCAGATGTTTCTGACACTGATTTTCACCCATTTGACCTCTCTTAATCATTATCATTACTTTCCAGACCTATCTCATTATACAAATTGATGGAAAAAATTTCAATGTCGGAGTGTTTTTTTTTTTGAAGAATAAATGAAAGAAAGAATTTCTTTTCTTTTAACTTTCTGTATGGGGATTTGTATTTTGAATTTGTAGAAAAGGAGCGTTATCTAATGTAGATTTTTTTCTATTTACATTTAATTTGTGAAAATTGAGTCAAAATAATTAAAACTATTCAATTATTGTAAACCTTTTTAACCGATCATAGGTTTTGCTTTACCAAAAATATGTCAATTAACCAATAATGCTCTTGGACAGAATTGTAGGTAGACGGTAGACCTAATTTTTTATGAAGAAATAATTACGCGTTTCAAATATCTGTGGTCTATTTTAACGGATTTGATTATTGAAGGTAAGTATATCAAACAAATAAATTCATCCAAAATAGATGTATTTAATACGTACAGTGGGAATAACAAATACAGATAAACAAATAACTTCGGGTAATCTATATCAAAGCATAGAGCCTTATCTAAAATTAAAAAACAAAAATCTATTTATTTAAGATTGTAGTTGTAGGAATATTAAAGTAGCTGCATTTCTTATGATTAATTTCACAACTTCTAACTATTAATAGCGCTTTACAACTTAGTAAACACTTTCGGTTGGTTAAATTTTGCATGATATTTATTTAACACAATTTTATATAGCAGATTATCCGTCTTACAATTTTGTATACCTATGTTTTCTGTTAAAATGATTAAGTATAAATTTTTTTTATTAAATAAAATATTTACTAAACACAATTTTCAAACGTGTCAGTTTTTTGGGTTATTAAATACTGGAAGCCAATAAAGACATCAGTGTGATTAATACTGAAGAAAAACATCAAAAATTAAATTTGTTGAAAATCACATTGACTAGAATGTTTACAAAGATAATCCAATTAAACTTTTTTTCATCACAGAATGGAAAGTATATAAAATAAGTATATAAATTATTTAGTAAAAATACAAATTTATAAAGCTTACATTATATTTTTATACAACAAGATTGATTTTAATACATCGTTGGGTGGTACTTTCATCATTATTACGTACATGCATACGAAACTTCAAAATATAAAAAAAAACTCCAAATACATGGAACCAAATCATTAATGTTATTACATATACATACATATATACATACAAACACATATAATTTTATATGACCGAATGATATAAATAAAATTTGTTAAATTGTGTTGATTTGTTTAGTTACTCGGCAATTTTATACCCGAATGTATTTCTTAAATCAAAAATTTTTTTGTGGATTAATATTAAATATAATAAAACAATAATAAATATATAATAATAACAATTTTATAATAATAATTTAATAATAATTTTTAATAATAATTTCTCTAAATTTTAAAATATCATAATCAAACTATAAAAAAAAAAGTGTAATTGTGTTAAAAGTAATTCATTGGAAGAATTATAATCTATAAAAAAGGGTCAATGTGCTGAACTTCTTCAATAATATACAATAACATTATTATTATTATTATAATTGTTTTTATCACTAAACAAAAACAAATTTTGATTGTACATTACTTATGTAGTTAAAATTTAAAGTTTAATCGGCTGAAGAAAAAAAAATCGTAAACACAGAATAATATACTTGAATATTTCAATACATATACACTTGCATATTCATATTTATATATTGAACCAAAAATATTATAATATAATATAACGTATATATGTATATATGCATGTATAGTATTATTATTATATATAAAATATAAAACTCAGCATAAAATTTTAGTTTTTCTCGTTTACATTCAGTGCAAGCATGCAACGTAAAAATATCTGAAGATCAATTTATAAAATGTATAAATTAATTTTTAATGTGAAGGAGTCTGACCATTTTCTGGTCCAGATAAAGGAATAAAATAAATTGTTTAATTATTTATCGTTTTATCTAAAAAAAAAAATTTGCGTACACTAAATAATACGTAAATACATGCAATAATTCAATGTCAGTAATAACAAAAAATTGTTCATTTATTATAATCGGTCCTATCATTGAGTAAACGATAGATAAGCAAACATAAATTATTAGTGTGACTTAATTATTTTCTAGTCACATCACATTTGACTTAATATAATTTCAAAAGTAAATTTACTTGTTTCAGTGCAAACTTTTATTTCAAAGTTAAATGAATAATATTAATTTATAAGATTTTTTTAAAACAAATTAAAAGAAAAAAAAAAGCTGACGTCTTTAGAGTAAACTTATTTATTTATTTTTAAATGTGCAAAGATTTTTATTAGCTTTTATAGTATTACGTACGTTGTGTCAGAGGGCTTCGGGAACGTAACAGAAGATAACATCATAGTCAGACCTATAAAAAAAGAAAGGAGATAGTAAATTGTTTTTTTTGTTTAAAAAAGAATTTATTGCATAGGTCAGAGATTTGTTTTTATGTTTGAAAAGAGATCAAACTAAATGATTTAGTTTATATTATTTGATTTATTTATTTATTTATCGGCTATGCTTTTTAATTGGACTGAAATCGTATAATACAAAAATAAGTACATTTAAAATATCACCTCGGATTTCACTTCGCATTTCATTTTTCAGAGTCATACGGAAATCACACATCGTACAATTAATATTTGCGTAAATCAAATCAAATTAATTTATATACAAATAAATCATGATTTTTAAGGGTCGGCAATTAGTAATCGATATTTGCATGGATTGATTAAATCTTACCAAATAAAATTTATTCATTTTTAAAATAATTGCTATAATTTAAACATTGTTGGTTTATTCATTGATTTTTTTTTTCATTTAAATAATAACATGTCGTTCAAAATTTGATAAAATATATTGATATTTTTCTTTTGTAATTTAATAATTATCAACATCAAAAATTTACAATAAGTTTTTTATAAATGAATTTTTATTTTACTTATAAATCAATTTATTTGCCTAAAATTTATTTTTTAAATACCAAAATATTATTTAGTATTTAATTTTTTTTGAAATATTAAAATTTGGTGTAATATTTTCTATTTTTCTATATATTTTTTTTTTTTCAAATTTGTTTGACTCGATTGTGTAAAGTCACACAAAAAAAAAACAATAAACTGTAACTTTAATAATTATTAAAATGAACAGTGCTAGATTAATTTGGATCTTGAGTTCTGTTAGTGTTAATATTGTGATAAATTTAAGTTTCATTGAGTGTTATAATTTGAATGTTGTGACAATGAATATTAACGAGCCTACAACTCTCAGTGAGTATAAAGCTAAACGAGCAGCTTTTATAGAAGAAGAGAAAAATGAGGCTTTAGGTCATGATATTGAGCTTAACCATATGGAACTACTAGCAAATGTTATAATAATGGCAGCTAAAGAAAAGGAATATAATTTAGGCTTTAAAAATCCTTTTGATTTTACTCCATCCAGACACATTTTTGATGTTCTTAATCGAATTAATTCATCGGATTTATTTAAAATGATTAAAACTATGCCCAAGGTAATATAATACATTTAATTTAAAATACGATGAAATTCTTAGATTAAGGTGGAATAATTAATATAATATTTAATATGATTTTTATAAGCAAGGGAGGAGTTTTACACGCACATGATACTGCGCTCTGTAGTACAGATTTTGTACTTTCATTAACATACAAACCATTTTTATGGCAAATTAACAATACTGAACTAAACCAGCCTATGTTCTTATTTTCGAAAATAAAACCTACTCCAATTAATGGCATTGAATGGGATAAAGTGTCGGAAATAAGAAACAAAATTGGTACTCTAAAATATGATAGTTATCTTAGAAGCTTGTTTACTTTATACACTGAAGATCCACTAAATGCATATAAAGACATTAATGACGTCTGGAATCGTTTCATGCATATTTTTATATTGGTAGATCCATTAATCACGTACTATCCAAATTTTAAGAGCTATTTTAAACAAGCACTCAAAGAATTTCAAGATGATGGTGTTCAGTACTTGGAATTCAGAGGAACATTACCTACGGTAACTATTTTCTTTATATATTTATGTATATTATGTACATACTTTCATCGCAAATAATTCATAATACTCGATTAGTATTCATTTATAATAAAATATTGGCCTTTTGTTTTGCTTGTTTCCAACATTTTTATACGTAGCGAAGCTTCATTTCTAAAAAAAAGTTCTATTTTCGTATGGCGTTAAACTTAACATTAATTTGTTCAGTTTTTCTGTTAAATAGTTCAATTTAGAAAAATGGATATTCGGATATTCAATGGTATGATAATAACAATGCATAAATAACAATCGGTAAATTTCCTTATATGAATTATTCCAAAATTATGACCAAAAGAAAAACCTTATTTTGCAATATACAAAATGAATTATACAAAAATTAGCGTTAGATAATGTAAATAATATTGTAAACAAAACTTTATTTTAAGAAGAAAGAAATTAACAATTATTCCCATATATCTGAAAATTAAAATCATTTTTATTTTTAATTATTAATTTTCATTTTATTTGTGTTGAAATCTCGATTGTTACAATTTCAACGTAATTTATAAACAAAATGTTAAAATTTTAACCAAATAATAATTAAGAATTTTGATTATACATAATTTTATATATAAGGTAAAATTATCTTCCTCGGTCGTATTTTTTCTCTCTTTTTTAACATTTTTACGTATAAGTAGATACTGAGTTGTTTTTCAGTTTGGCGTTTGAATTTTTCAAACTATCGTGAAGCAAGTAAAAAGTCGGAATTTTATATATATGAAAAGAAAAGCAAGAATGTTTCAAGATTATTTTCTAATAACATTATTTAACAGGTATATGACTTGGATGGTAAAACTTTCACACCAATTGAAATAGTACAAATTTATAAAGATGTTAACGATGAGTTCATAAATGAAAACGTTGATTTTATTGGATCTAAATTCATATATGCCCCACCAAGAAAGGTCAATGATGCTAAAATAGAAGAGTATATTGAGACTATGAAGTCAATTCATGTAAGAGTAGTACTTGCAATTAGATACATATTATTATTTTTTAATTTTGTAATTTTTTAGGAAAGATTTCCTAATTTCGTTGCCGGTTTTGATTTGGTTGGTCAAGAAGATAAGGGCCGTCCCTTAATTGAAGTGATTGAACCCCTTCTTAGTCTTCCAAATTCAATTAATTTCTTTTTTCACGCAGGTGAGACTAATTGGTACGGTACTTCTTCAGATGAAAACCTGGTATATAATATTAAGCAAGTTTAGAATGAAAATCATTTTTAATGTATTTTTTATTTATTTAGATAGATGCTATTTTACTTGGCACAAAAAGAATTGGACATGGATTTGCACTTTTAAAACACCCTAAAGTTCTTGAAACTATTAAAAAAAAACAAATAGCAATTGAAATAAATCCTATTTCAAATCAGGTTATAAGAAATAAATAATTTTAATTTACCTAAAAAAAACATTTAGTTTCATTCTTCTTGGAACAGGTGTTGAAGCTAGTTGATGATTATAGGAATCATCCTGGTACAGCATTAATTGCTAGTAACTATCCTGTAGTAATCTCATCAGACGATCCATCTTTCTGGGAAGTTAGCCCATTGAGCCATGACTTCTATGAAGCATTTTTAGGGATTGCTTCAAAAGACCAAGATCTAAAGCTTCTTAAAAAGCTGGCGTTAAATTCAATAATTTACAGTGCAATGAATGTTTCAGAACAGTATGCTGCTCTTGATAAGTGGGAACACAATTGGAATAAATGGATCGAAAAAATTATAAGCATAGAAGAAAATTTTGATAATAATGTTTAATTTTCCAAGAGTAATTCAATGTGGCTTTTTCTAAATGTAATTTAAATCGAAGATTAAAAATAAACTTAAAAATTTTATATGCTAAACTTTATTATTATTAATTTGATGTAGTGTGTTATAGTTACCTTTGTTTTTATTAATTGAATGTCCAGTTTCACGTACCTACATTTCTCTATTCAGTCAATATAGTAATAAAGTCTTCATTAAGTTTTAAAACTAAATTAAGTGAAGTTAACATATGGGTACAAAATTATTAATTATTGCAAAATATTTTAGACGGATTTCCGCGGGTGCTGTTAGTGCCCTCGTCAAATATAGAATTGTTTACTGTTTTTGATGTACATAGTCTAGATTAAGTTTTATTCGGGTCCTACTTTATTTAACTCAGTATTTTCTCTGGTACCATACGTTCGCCGCTTGCTTACAGAGAAAATGCTGTATATTTTTTATTACATTATAATGAACAAATTCAGAGTTAAAATATTTTGAGACGGGTTTTCTCACAAGCTGTCCTTATGAACTATACTTATTTAAATATTTTGCTGTTAATTCTAGAGACACATAATTGTAAATTTTATAATATTAGTTTCTATTGGAAAAAATGTATTTGATTATTTTGACAGCTCAATAAAATATTTTAAATATCGAACCGCCGTCCTCAGATGCAAAAACATGGGAAAAAGATATTGGCACAAAAATGTTTTTATATTGGTTTGTATTGGAACCTTCTTATGCAACTTAAAAAAAAAATCAGCATTTGAGAACCCCACGTTTTTATATACCAACTCTACTATTGCATTATATAATGTTAGAAAAATATAAATAATGATAGGAAATTGTATTTTTTTTTAAATATAATAAATTTAGGAGCACTATGAAAATTAAAAAGTAATTCATAAGAAAATAAGAGTATTCCAATAATACTGGAAAATCTCAAAGATATCTGAAAGCTGTTAAGAAAGAAAATTGAAGAAAACCAAATCCATACTAATATGATGCAAAAATAATTCTTTAAGTTATGTAAGCAAAGTTTATTATGACCATATCTACAACTGCTGGATCAATTTCAATGAAATTTTATTTAGATGAAAGTGGTAAAAGTTTCGTAACATGACCTTTTAGTACTAAAACCGTTTTTAGGTAAATGCGCTTTGAGGCAATTTTTGTGACATTATGGAGTTTTTAATAAGCTTAAAGTTTGTCCGTGAAAAAAAATGTTCCTTAATAAAAAAAAAAAAAAAGTTTTGAATGTTTTCATATTATGTAAATCTGTATTACTTTTAATATAAAGATCTTGAAACAGATATAAAACTATACGGTCATTTAATAGAATATGTTTAATGTTGACTGTGTCAGTTTAACAACTTGACAAAAAAATTACTAAACATTAAAGAATTTGTATTTAATAAATGTACATTTTCGTTCAGTAAATAACTCTTTCCACGTCTAACATTTGTTGAATTTCAAAAAGAAAAATTAAAACAAATAAACATTTTTTCTACTTTTTTTTTTGTTTTTTTTTATTTTATAATAATTTATTTATATAAAAAAAAAAGAAAATAATTTTTATTTCACATAAAGCTATAATTTGTTCATCAATACAATAATAAATTAAATGCATTTTGTTTTATTATTTGTGAATTTATTAAGAGTTGTTCCATATATAATTCATTTTTTTTAACAAAAAATTGAAAGGGATAAATATCTATTCCTTCTCAAAGAAAAAGGTTGATTTGCGTATTAATATTTTTGTAGGTACAGATACGCTTGATAAAATCACAAAAAAAGAACAAAAAGAAAATGCACCAAATAAAAAAATAATAACTAAGCAACAAAAATAAACAATATTTGTTTTTTTAACTGTATTAATTATTAATTAATTAATTAATTAATTGAATGAATTAAAAAAGCAATTTCAATGTCAACAGTTTTATTATAATTTTTAACTTATGATATTTTAATATTTTTACAATTACAAAACATCCCATTCACATTATCCTGATTTCCATTCATATAAACTCTATTGTACATTATAGTGCATTTCTCTTCTTGTTTTCAATTCAAAACTTCAATTCTAAAAGTAGTCTGGAAGGAAATATTCACAAATAAAATTATATATTAATTAAAAAATATTTTAATATAAAGTAAAACCTGATTAAATGGAACAATATTTTTATCAGCAAATTGTCCAATTCGACAAAATAATTCGAATATCCTGATTGGAATTATGGGACAATTAGACCGCTTTTATTGTACAAGAGAGCTAAGGATATGCTGAAGGAGTTTTATTGTAAGTAGTTGTTAAATAAAGATAAAAAATAACTGCTATACATCAAACAATATTCTTTTATTCTCTGTTTATCTTTCTTATTCTTATAATTTTTGTCTTGTAATTTAATTAAAAAAAAAAAAGGAGTTCAAATACATTTGTTTTGTTTCAATTATGTTTGTTAAATTTAATTATTTAATTATTTATTTTTTATAAGGTATAAATACTGGCACATTTTTTTGTTTCTTTTTATTTATCTTTTCTTTAATTCTTCCTTTTCTTTAATTCATCTTCTAAAAAAAGAAATGCAATAAATTAATTAATTTTGATTTATATATTTTCACACAACAAAAAAAATGTGTTTTCTTCTTTTCTGTTTCTTCCATTTTTTTTGTCATTTCATTTTATTTTTTATTTATTCGTAAATTTAAATTCTACAAAATATAATTTTTAAAACAATAAAAATATGTAATTTTTTTTTTATTTAACGTTTAATGTTTTTAATTTACACAAAATTTAATTCATTTCCATTTATATTCCATCACTTTTTATTTTGTTTTTATTTGGAGATTTTTTGCGTTTGAAAATTATAAAACATTTATTTATTTTTTGATTTTTGGTTAAGTAGATTTATTTATTATTTTGTTTGTTTCTCTTTTTGTATATAATGAGATTTTTCTTTTTCTTTTTTTTAATTATGTTAGTATATTTTTAATGACCGCATTTAAAGACGGTTGAAAATTTTCTAAATAAATTTCTAAGTTTTTAAATATTTATTTTTTATTTTCTTATTTGAAAAAAAGTATTTTGTTTTTTTTTTTTTTTGTTTTTCATCACAGACAGAAAAATGTTATAATTAATTTTATATTTTAGTGTTTTTTTTTATTGTTTAAATATCTACAATATTCTTTAGTTGTTTGTTCTTTATATTTTTAATTTTAACTTTCTAAACTTTTGTTGTTGTTTTTACTTTTTATTATTTTTTATTACAAAAAAGGACGTAGATAGTTTTAACATTTTTATTGTCAAACGAATAATAATAATAATAGTCATAGTAAATACATAATTAATTAATTTAATAATAAAAAATATATAGTGAAAAACCTGTGTAATCAGACCGTGACATTTAGTTCAATTTGGAAGTTTGTCCAATTTAGACAGAATTTGATTGAACACGTTACCCTTTTTTTTTAGTGGGGTGGTTTAATTAGACAGATTTCACTGTATTTGTTTTTTGACACTGAGAATGGTCACCTTTTATCTATTCTTCATATTTATTTATTTATTTAACTTCGTTCCATTATCACACCACGTTAAAAAATATTTTTTATTTGTTGTTGTTGTAGAAAATTAAATTTTCTAATTTATTTTCTTATTTTCTACGACGACCTTTTGATTTTTTTAAACAATAACAATATTTTTTTAAATAATCAATATGCATACATTGACTTTGTGTATCATAACTATTAAGTCTACTAACAGAACCAGTTAATTCATATGTTTTATTTGTATATGAATAACGTACAGTTGTTTCAAAACTTCCATCACCTGGTATTGTCTCAAATACAATTAATATATCTGTTGTATCTGTATGATGTGCAAGACTACCTTGACGTGCATAATTGATTGTTTTTATTTTTAATTCAGCGCATAATTTTTTTGTTCCATTATCGTGTTTATCCAAATCAGAATGTATATATTCCAGTACAAATTTCACAGCCGCTTTAACTATTGGTGTTTTAACACTTATCGATTTTAATGGTGTACAAGTACACCAATGTGCAGCTATTGCTGAATCTTCACATGAACGATTCCATGGCATTTCATCAAATATACTTTGACATAATGGACAACTAGAGGCAACTGGTAATACAGCGTCATCAGTTAATTGTAGAACATGTTTAAGTGTCATATGTATATCATATGGATTTGTTAAACGATTACGATTTATTTTTAAATTTTGTACCAATTGTGGATATTCTTCTTTAAACCAATTTGGTAACCATATAAATATAAATGGTAATCTTTCTTCTAACCATCCAGTTTCTAGTTTTCTGACAGGACCAAATCTTAAACCATGATCACTAAAAAATACAACCATACTTGTGTTTAATATTCCTCTTGTTTCTAAATCTTCAATATATTTTTGTATTTTCATATCCATTGATGATGGATCACTTATTGCATTATGACTGAATGTATTTGTCCAAAAAAGTCCAAAATATGGGCTATTTTTGTAAACAGTTGCAAAATCTAATGCATAATCATAAATCATATCAGCATAATGTTGATAACCTAAACAATATTTTAATGAACTTTTATATTTAATTGGTAAATATTTTTCAGCAACAATTGAAAATGGTCGTAGATAATAGTCAGTCGGTTGTTTTAAAAAACCATATTTATGATAATTAAATGTATTGATTGATGCTTCATCTTCAGCGTAACCAGTTACATAACCATTATCTTTAAAATAATTCCACATAAATGGACATGAATCAAGTTTACCAACTTTTTTTGGATCACATGTATTATAGGCCATACTATTATTGTAACCGACTAATATTGCCATTAAATTTGGAAAAGTATTGTCGTCAATCTGTAGAAATTAAAATGAAAAATTAAATTTTAGTATTTTATAAACGTTCAGTTTTTAAAATTTTTGCCGAGTTTTAATTTTTTTCGCTGAGTTTCTAAATTTTTCGCTAAGTTTTGAAAATTACATTACCTTATTATAACCTCTCAATTCTAACCATCCAGTATTATATAAATGTTGTGCTGTATGTGGCATAGCCCTAATAAGATTTAATCTTGATATACTGTCAATACCAATCATAAGTACACTCAATGGTTTTTTATCAATATTTTTTTTAGTTTGTTCAATTAAACGTTGCTTTAAATTTACGCGTTCACGTACAACAGCATGTGCATTTGTATAAAGTACTTTCTCATGTTTATCATTACCAGAACATTTTACTAAAATAAATTCAGTTGTTTCTGGTAATATTATTGAATTTGTAAAGTGAACACAATCAGTTAAACTGTAAGAACAATTAAAAGTTAAAATTAAATTAAGACAAAAAAAACAAAAACAAAAAAATGACAATTAAAAAATAGTTTACTTGAAATAATCATCAGCATGTTTTCCATCACCAGATCTATGAATCTCTTGATAACAACATGTTTTTATTTTAATTCCAGAACTTGTATATTGTGATTTAAGTGATTCATCAATATGTAAAATAACCGTATCCTTTACATAATCTTTTATTAATTTAGTTAATGGTTTTTTCCGATTACATTCCTCATATTTTTCTTTATGAAATAAATCCATAACATCTTTAGCTAACGGATCAAAATCAGGCATTTGACATCCAGTTCCAAATACAAGATATCCAGGTGGTACTGATGTGAAAGATGTATTTGTTGAAGAAGTTGTTGTAGTAGTTGTTTTGGATAAATTCTTTAATTTTGCTATAGTTTTTTGTTTTTGTTTTTTGTGTTTTTTTTTTTTTTGATGATGAATTTTTTTTTTTTTTTATGTTTTAATAGTTTTGATTTTGGTTAAGTTAATGCATCAACACATCCAGGAAAATATTATTTGGTTTATTTTTTTGTATTTTATGTACATCAGGGGATGAACAGGTTAATATTTGATTTTTGTATTTTTTTTTTTGATTATTTGGACAATACGGTAGCAAGCAAAAACAAGAAACAAACAAAAAAAAAGAGAGAGAGAGAGAAAAAAAAACAAGAAAAGAAAAAAATGAATTTTTTTTAATAAAATTTGGTGAGAAAAAATTATAAATTAAAAGTTTTTTTTTTACAAAAAAAATTAATAAAAATATTTACAAATACATAATTTTTTGTGTAACTGTGTTAATTTAAAAGCCCTACATTTTATGGAAGGTTCATAGGATGATTTATTGTTGTTGTTAAGACTTGATCCATTTTTATTTAATCTCAAATTCAATTTTCCGTAGTTAAGCATGTTGTGTTAAGATTAGATTTTCATTTTCATTTTCATTTAAAATTTTTTTTTTTGTTTTCTTTAGTTTTCTCTGACTATAAATAAAATGTTTTTATTCAAAGGAAAAAAAAGGGGTGCGTATTAGTGAGTGCTGCATGCAAATTATATCCCATCGAGAAATGGCGTCTAGTCGTCGTGTCGTGTCTTTATACTTTTACATATATTCATGTATTTTTTTTTTCATATTTATGAAGTGAAAATTAAAATTTTTAAGATAAAGTTTTTATAAGAATAAATCAAAAGAAAAGTTATCCGTTTATCGTAGAAGAATATTACAAGATTGTAGGGTTTCTTGTTCTACATTTATAAGATTTATAATGTTAAAAATCTTTTTGGTTATGGGCATGCCAAAAAAGTTGGGGCCAAACAAAGAAATACATTTTCTTTAATTTTTGTATTGAAGAATATTTTCACTCATTTGCTTCCGAATAAATCAAAAGTAGGTTGGTTCAGTAACCTTGTCAAGAATATTTAAAATTTTATTGATTTTTAACATTATAGAAAATATTATTTTTAAAACTTTTAATATTTGAAAACTTTGAAAAAAAAAAGACGATAAATAAATAATTAAAAAATATAGATTTCTAAGCCGTAATTCGTTTCATAAAAAAAAAAAACCTTTTCATTCTAAATTTTTAATTAAAGAAAATATTATATTTTATTGATTTTCATAAAAAAGAAGAAGAAAATTTTATATTAAAAAAAAGGATGGAAATAATTCAGTCAATATCGGAGGTCAATCAATCATCGTTTGGTTAAATAATTGAAAAAAAAAATGTTAATCGTGTTGTAAGCAAATTTTTACACACGTTTTTTTCATTTTCTATTCAGTCATTTCATTTAAATCAAGTTTTAACAAATGAAAGAATCATTTGATGATGACTAAAACTGATTTAACAAGAATTAAAAAAAAAATCGAGGAGGTCAAGGTTACGTCATTTTTAATTCTTCAGAAATGATTATGCAAATTATTTCATTAGAAGATAATAGAAAAAAATGTTTGTATTAAAATTACATAATAGTTAGAAAGAGAAAGAGAATATATTGGTGGGATGTCAGAAATGGTCCTAATTCTTTTGTAGTAATGAGGTCATTTTTTTTTTATTTCCCCGAGTTATTTTTGTGCTAAAAATTATATACTTAAAATTATTATTAGTGAACATTCCAAATTAATAAATCAAACTTTTAGTGATGGACTTTTTTATATGTATGGGTTTTTTTTTGTAGTTTATTTTATATAATTTTTATCTGTTTAATTTTGTAATTATTTAATAAAAATTAATGAAAATTAAAGGAAAATAAAACAAAAACTAAAACTAAAAAAATTATCAATTTATTTGTTTTTTTTTTCTTTTTTTAATTATTTATTTTTGCATCTTTTATATTTACCTTTTGGTCCTGGCAGATCTTTATCATCAGGTGGTATTGTCACCAGAAAATGTGGTTCTGTCCATGTACCAATGTACAATGAACAATAAATAACAAAAAATAATATTGTTGAAATTATTCCAAGACGTATTCGTCCACATTTTTCTGAATGGGCTGATCGTAATTCACGTTTATTTATAACAATTCCTTTTTTATTTGGTAATGAACCTTCTAAAAGTTGTTCAGTATCAGGATTTTTTGTTGTTTGTCTCATAATTTATACTCATTTCTGTAATCATAAAAAACAAAAAAAGAAGACAAATAAAATGGAATATCAAAAGAACAAAACAAATAAAGAGTTAATAAATTTTTGTTGTGGTGATAAAATATGATTTATACATTTTCAAAGTTTAAATGAATTTTTTTTCTACCATTATTATCCGTTAAATAAATAATTCATTATTCATCTTTTGATGACAGATATTCAAATATTTCAAAGTAAAATATTTCCATTATTTTCTAAACTTGTTTTATTTCATTGAAAAAACGTCAAAAGGGTTGAAAGGATCTTTATTTAAATGAAAGGATAACTAATGAGAAAGACTTTTTTTCGTTAGACTAAATTTACTACATTTAAATTTTTGTATTTTTTAAATAATTTATTTTCTAATGAACCAATTTTAATTAAATTTTTTTTTTAAAACAGAAAAAAAGTTTCCCTATAATTTTCGATTCAATATTTTTTGATTCTAATTTAATTTTTTTTTTTTACATAAATTCCAAGGATTCCTTTTTTCTTTTCTTCTTTTACCTGAGACATGAAGTCATCATATAATGTTTAATATTCAAAAAAGGGCCCAACGAATAAAAATTGCGTATAAAATGAAAGGGAAAAATGTTTTTTATTCTTTCACTTTGATTTTATTTAATTTTCTAATCAAATTAATTATTACGCATTAATAAATGGTTTTATAAGAAAATTTGAAGGTAAAAAAAAATAATAAAAGTAAAAAAGAAAGAAGTTTGGTAGAGAGGTGGGGGAAAGGTACTCTAAGACAGTATATATTAATTGTGGGATTGCGTTTGCCTCAAATTAAAACACATAATAAATATTGATAGCAAAATAACTTAAAAAAATGATCAATAATAATGTAATTAGAAAGTAAAAGTAAAAAATCAACTTAATTTCAATTTTCATCTTTTGAATTTTAGTTTTTTTTCTCTATGATGATGAGATTATTTTGTTTTTTGTTATTTTTTCTTCGTTTGTTCTACGTTTTTTTTTTTCACTTCTTATTTTCTCTTAACCAATTACACAATTTTCTTAATACTTTTTAATGTATTTATTTTGTATTGAATTGTCCGGAAGTGACAATCTCTTTAAATATTTCAAAATGTTTAGTCTATAACCACAAATATCTTAACAAAACAACAATGATAATGACAGATCCACAGGTAAACATTTCTCATTCTTTAAGAATGTATAAAGTTTTCTAAATAAAAAAGGACTTAATAGGATTTTACACGTTTCACATAAAAACTCACTTATAGACAGATTAGACGTGATTTTTATTCAATAAATAAACACTCTCTTGGCTCCAGAATTTATAAAATACAATTTTCATTCAAGGAAAATTTAAACATTGAAAATGAGTTAAAAAGAAAATGTGATTTATTGATTTATTTTTTATAAAGGATGAATTTTGTATTAAAAATTCTCCTTTCAAAATTTCCCATTTTTTTTTCTGTATTTCATTGACCTATTTATGACATGATGCAGATATATTCTGATTGTGATGTGAAGTGAATTTATTTGGTTTATTACAACAACAACAACCACAACAACAAAATATCATCGTTGTTCATCATTGCCACAATGTACATATACGTGAAACAATGAATGTTTGAGTTGATTATATAAATAATTAATTAATATAAAGGTTTTTCCATATATATAAATTCCGCCATTTATTCATATAACACTCTAACTCTCACTCTCTATGTACAAATGTATTTAAATGCAATTATATATATCCAGATATATATATTTTTAAATATATATTAGGATTAATTATTCTGTTTTATGTTTGTTCATCATAATTATTATTATTTAGTCATAAGTACGTACGTAATGTATATTGATAAATTATTATATTCAATCACGATCTGATCGCACACGATATTATTTGACATCAATAGACAAGCCTAAAAGATGAACTTGGTAAAATAAAAACAAGAAAAATAAACAAAACAACAGAAAAAAAAAACATGAACACAGCAACAAAGTATAATTTTTTTTTTACATAATAATATTGATTGTTTAGCCATGAATCCATGAATTACAACAATAACGGCAGCAAAATGTCTAATGATAAAGTAAAAATTATTATGTAAATGATGAGTAAAAAAGCGTAAGCCATATCATGTTTTGTTTTGTTTTGTTTTTTTTTTAATCTTTGAAATAAAAGAAGAAGGTGCACCAAGCCCAAATCTAATTGATTGTTTGCAGATCGAGTCGAGGACATAATTTTTATACTTTCAATGGTTTCATAATGATTATGGGGAAATAACATTGAAATTTGTATTACTTGAATACGATGAGTGCGTGAAAATGATAAAAATAATGTTTGAATAATTGTCTGATTAAAATAAACGACACATGTCATTTCAACCATTACAAAAAAAAACCGACAGAACATAATTAAATTCAAAATGATAAGAATATTTTAGGAAGTAACAACAACAAAAACAACAAAATCATGAAAAACTTCTTCTTTTAAACGAACATATTATTATCATCAAACAAAAGCAAACAACTTTTAAATTTTTTGTTATTATTTTAAAATTTATTGCAAAAAAATTTTCTTACAACAAATTGACCCAGACTTTCATTGAACTTTTATTGTGAATTTGTCAATTTTTAAAAAATAAATCAAAAAAAAAAGAATATTCGCAAAAAAACTCTTTCAATTTTTGAAGAACAAAGAAATTAATCAAATTAATTGATTTCCACGACGAGGTCAAATCACTAGAATGTAGTTCTTTTTCCTTGTTACAAGATTTTTTGCTTTCATTAAGCAAATTAATTTTGGTAAATTACGTTAATTTACTCAATACTAATTTAATGAAATTAATTAATTAAATAAACGTGGAATAATACTTAATGATTTGACTAGTTTCTATTTACTCACCTTTCTATAAATTAGAGAAAAAAAATGTTACTATGAAAGTCAAATTTACAGGCGAGAAGTAGAAATGAAATTAGTTTTGTTGTTTGTTTAGATTTTAATTTGATAAATAATACAATTTTTGATTTAATGACTTTATGGGAGATTTCAAAAAAATGCAATTTATAATTTAAGGTTTTTTATTAAAGCCTTTAGGCCTCGAATTTCAAAAAATATAAAGAATAATGAATCCACACAAAGGAACATAACCATAATCACCTTATTCTAGATAATATTCACCTCATTAAATATAGAATTAAATTATAGATAAAAAATACAGGAATGACATTGACATTCAGAGTATACAACATTAATTAAATATTATAATAAACAATATTGTATAAATATAAACGAATGTAGTTTACTTGCTTGTTAATGAAAAAAGAAAACAATTCATATTAACTACCAAAAACTAACTAAAGTTAACTCTTAAAATATTCACCCTTCTCAATTACTCTTGTATATATTTATAAGGGAAAATGTATTATTTATTATGAAAATTATATTTTATTCTGTTTTCGAAAGACTAATGATAGACTCTATTCTATTATAATGAACGCCACCCCACCCCTCTATTTAATAATATTAATTTCATACAATAAAATAAATAAAATATAAAAATGGACGAACATTTTTCAAATTTTTTATCGTTAAGACAAAATACATGTGCGAGTATTAAGTAGAGTCATATGCATTATGTACGAGTTCACAATGTTTTTATAGTTAAAGATAATAAGGTTTTATGTTTAATTTGTTAATGTATTCACTCTCCCTTCTTATATGTAATTATAAGGACCTCACGTTTACGTTAATTATTTGAAGAGTCAAAACTTAAGACAAAATGCCTATTTATTTAGTGGAGAAATTTTACTTTGGAGACTAATTTAATCTGTTATACATTATAATTAAATATTGTGAACGAGCAGTACATTACTATCAAATATATTTTATTATCTACAGAAAAAAAAGCATGTGCGGCATGTGACAAAGATAAAGTGTGAACAGGGGATTTGTTAATCACAGCCGTACTTGTTTTTATCTTTTTTTTAATTATTAATAATAAGAATAAACAATAAATTTTTGCAAAAAAAAAAAACTTTGATATTGTGAATTAGAAAGATCAGTGCATGAGTAGGTTATGGATGCAGACCAGATAAAAATAAATATTATTGAATTTTTTTTTTGTGAATTTGTGAAAATAAAATAATTTTGTTTTTTGTCGCTGTATTTTATTTTTTTTATAATAAATCATTTTTAAATACAGTAAAATATAAAACATATCAGCGGATATAACTATTTAGTTTGTTTTAAAAACTAAGAAAAAATATTATGTAAAATTTACTGATAAGTTTTCTGTATTCTATAATTATGTATGTGTGTGTAGGTGACTTGACTGTTTAATGTTGAAATAATTATAATAATTATAATTAACAAAGTAAACAGATATTTGGTGCTAGAAACTTTATACGAATATTTCCTAATAGCCTTTAGATTAGATGATTACACAGAGGAGAAAGAGAGGGAGAGAGTTAATGTTTTTTTTGTTTTAAATTTTGTTTACATTTTATTATTAAAGCAAATATTTATTTTCATTTTTTTGTAATGTAAATTAGCCATTGGAAACTGGATGTTTCACCATTAAAAAAAAATAAACTAATTAAAAATCAAAAAAATTTCAGAGCATAAAACAAAATTGTGTATTGATAAGAAAATTTAACACTAAACATAAAAAATTTTCTTCTTTTTGCTTCGGATTTTATGTTAATTAGATTTTTCTGTTGTTGATTTTCTTTTCACTCTAAATTATTAAATTGATTTTTTTTTAATTAATTTTTATCTTACATTATTTTGTGTATTCCCCGCATAAACTTTTTTCACAATTAGCGTTAAACTAACAAACGCTACTAATTTCAATTTTCTAAATTTTCGGAAAAATTTTTTTTAATTTTTATGAAAATCCAATTTTTTTTATACAGAAATAAAACGAATAAGTTTGATAATCACAACTAAAGATAAAATAAAAAATGTTTGTGGCTTTTTTTTTCTTGGTTACACGTTACTACTTTTTTGTTTTGTGTAGAAAAACTTAATAAACTGTTGACAAAGTTACACTGAACTTAATTAAATTTTTATTTAAACTAACAAAAATTTGTTTTCTTAAATTAAAATAATTTTTTTTTTTTGAAAACATTTATGAAAAAAATAATAATAATTGTTTCTGCGTCATATACAAAAATTTGTGTTGAAATTAAACAGTGTTTTAGAAATTTCCGGTTAAACAATCAATCTTACTTTATTTATAATAAATTGAAAAACAAAAAGATTTCATTAATTTAAGTTGCTGATGATGTAATATAGAAATGTGACAATTGTCAGTATTGTAATTTGTAATAATTATTAATTGATAATTTATTTATTTTATTAATAAAAAATTTTATATTTTGTTCCAAATATAATCAAATTAAAATGAATTTTTATCACTAAGGAAGTAAAAGATAAAAAATGATCATAAAACACATAAAATGAAATAAAAATGAAATGAAAATAAAATATAAAAAAAAAAAGATAATTTTTCATAAATTCTTTGTGTATCCTACTCACAATTACAAATCGACAATTCAACTATTGTATTGAAATTATGTGTAGAAATAATTCAACTATACGTTATAAATAACTAATAAATTTATCGTTACTTATTTTATTTATTAAAATAAGAATAAAATGTTTGAATGAAATTTAACAGACATTATCTAAATAATGGCATTATTTTATGTTTGCAAATATAAAAAAGAGTTATGACTGATTTAAATAAGTAAGATTGGTTAATTTATCTTAAATATTTAACTATATGTATACACATACACACTCAATTTCCTTAATCTTTTAGTCAATTGGTTCATTTAATAATTCGGGTATTTTTCACAATAGATAAAAAAATTAAACAGAATTAAGAAAGAGAACAACAGTTTTGTATATTCTTCATAAAAGTTCAAATTAAATTGGGGTGAAACGTTTAATAATAAAGAACTATCCTTAAATGATAAAAGGTTTAGCACGCACATTTATATTCATTTATAAATAAATATTAGAAACAAAAAACATATAGAAATCTCTTTTACTAAGAATACAATAAGCGACCAATAAATAATATTTGCAACTTACATTATTAAGATTTTTATAACGCAAGTGAAATTGTCGTACAAAATATTGTTTTATTGCAAAAATATTGCAAATAAAAAGATTTCTGTTGTATTTCAGTAGATACAATTGTCGTACAAAATATTGTTTTATTGCAAAAATTTTGCAAATAAAAAGATTTCTGTTGTATTTCAGTAGATACAATTGAGAATATAACAAAACGCAAAATTATTGATTAGAAGACACACATTGGTAACTACGACATAACAGTAAAAAGTAAAAACACAACACGCACAAACACACACATTAGATCAAATTTAAAAAAATTAACTAACTTTAATTTACTAAAATGAAGAAACTTTTTCTAAAAAATAATAGAAAAAAAAAATATAAACTAATTTTTTATCTTAACAAAAGCGGAAATGAAAAAAATCTCCTAACATAAAAATAACCGGCCGCACTAGACTAAATACTAGAAGCTATTTTTTCAGCGCAGTCCATTTTCTTTTCTATATCCATTTTTCATTTTATTTAGGATGTTTACAATATGACGTGTCTGTTATTTCAATAAATTTTATCAGTTTAATTATACTGAACAAATTGTTAATTTTTGGTTATTACAATTACAGTTACAATTACAAATGAAAGCACATATTATATAAAAAAGTGTTAAAAGTCGAAATTACTTTTTGTGATTTCTAAATGGAAACAAATTGATTTATTTATTTTGGCCTTTAGTTGATCTTAACAACGTGAAATGAATGTAAATTTTAACACTTAATCAAATTGTGTGTCTTTATGTGAATATTAAAACCGATCTTAACAGCTAATTAAGAGAATTTTAAACAGGAACATAAATTTAATACAGAAAAAAACACAATAGCTAAGTATCGTTGTTTCTTTTAGGCACCGCACCGAAGTACTAAAAATAATTTATTTTCAATTTTAACGATAATTATTCGCATAATTAATATTGGAAACAATAAAACAATTCAACAATATTTGAATAATATTAACTTTTTAATGAAAAATATTTTATTTATGTATTGTGTTTTACTCGATTGGATTCGCATTTGATAAATAATTTTTCCCATCATCTGGGAAAATAATAAAAATTCGTGTGAGATTCTTTGAAAAAACGCCAAAAATAGTGAAATTTTTTTTTAGAGGGATATTTAATATAAGGAAATGCTATGTGTTCTGTGCTTTCGTTCGGAACACAGCCTTAAAAATGTTTTATATTTGTTCAAATAAAATTAGATGTCGCCGCATTGACTGCCCCTCTGAAATGAAAACAACTGTTTTATTTTTTATCTTAACGTTTTTTGTTTGTATATTCAAAGAAATAAACAAAATAAAATATGTAATACAATATTTATCAATGTATTATTAAAAAGTGGGAGAATAGTAGGTGGGAAGTTAATACAATTTTTATTTTTTTTTTAAATTCAGACAAGAGAGAAAATGCTAAATTTCTTTTAAGATTAAAACTCAAAATTAAGACGAATGTTTTCGTTTTATCCCTGTAATCCCCCTAATGTTATATGATATTTCTTATTAATGTCATCATTATTGGATCGACTATCTGGGTAATAAGACATTTCCAAAATTGTTTAAGCAACGTTTGAAAATCTATCTCGTTAAATTTATCTCTGTTATGTCATATTTGAGGATGCACACTTTGCTCAAACAGAGGTTGAATGCATTCACTCCTCTAAAATTGAATTGCACTGATGTATCAAAACAACGAGTGATCTGAATATTGTAGATCCTTAATAATAAGACATACGTTGAAAAGTTTTTCGAAATAAGAGATCAGAAGTAATAGGCGTATAGCCTTAAATCTATAATAAAATTCTTTATCGAGACATCAAGGTTGTACAATATTATAACTCTATATATACTCCAAGGTATATCACTATAGAAAAAAAAGTTATTCATTTATTATTACCCATCAAAATAAAAGTGTTGGGAATAGTATTAATTACTTAGTCAAGTCTATTAAAAAAAAGACACAAAATAATTTTTAATTATAAAAATGTATAGTGAATATTTATATTTAATTAAATCAATAAATAGACGAATTTCTCTATTTGGTAATTATCAAAATAAAAAAAAAACGATTGTATTTCTAAACATAATAACTACATTTTAGTTAATGACTATTGTTATATTTGTACAAAATCGTTCTATAATAACTTAATTGTTTTTAATTAAAAATAAAAAAAGTTAACCGATAAATAGTTGGTGTTATCAGTAATGTTACCCATGAATTAATAATTTAAATGGTTTAATTAGTAAAGATTATTATTTATCTATTTTTTTTAAAAAATACAAAATAATAATAATTATCAATATTTAAATGGCTCTGCCGATACGATTAAATCATATCACAAAATTTATTATTTTCACAATAAAATTTCGTGGATATATTGATAAAAATTGTTTATTATTAAATTTCCAGTTAAAAACAATTAATATTTAGTTAATATTTGTCATTTGATGGCATTTATATTTTTTTATATAATACAATTTATTATGAAGAATATCAATCCAAATCTAAAATATTGGTCAGATTAAATTAAATCGATACAAAACATCGTCAAAAAAACAACAACCAAGATTTTAATAAATTTAAATATCTTCTGTAAATAAAAAAAAAATATAACATAAAAAATATAAACTGGATCTGAATATATTGATTTTAATAAGTATTTGAATGTCCTTGATTGGTGTTGATGAAACTAAATTCAATATTAAATAACTTTATAGCGAGAAAGAGATAAAAAAATGTGTAAACCAATGTGTTAAGTGTCTGCAGTCTAGTCTATTTTCCTAGTCTAATTTCTCATTTCAGTGTTTTTTCTTTGTACAGAAGAATTTTTACATTATGTTTATTCCGCCCACAACCACCCATCTATTCTGTTAAATTCTTTTTCTGTACAAACGTATTTGTAAAAATAAAATAAAACAAAAAACTGTACGTCATATTCCAGAATAACATATTGAATTAAATTCCCCAAAACGTCATCAAATAAAATGGAATAAATAAAAGTTCATTTGTTTTTAATATTTCAAAATAAATTGAAGACAAAAATGAGGTAACAATTCCTTTTAGTACATGTAAGTTTCTGTCTATGCTGCATACAATGAGCTCATATTTCTACCTCTTCGGTTTAAATAAATTTTAAACATTTTTTTCTAATTTTTGAGCATTTTATCTTGAATGAACTCATATAAGAAAATTTGACAGAAAATGTAAATACATCGACTTAGCCACTTGCCACGGGCTAAGTCATGTTCCACTCTCAAAGAACTAAAGTCAAGGTATACTTTAGGTCTTAGCCTCGACTATAATATCTTGTTTTCGATTATTATATTAGATAATAATTAGTCTCTGTAAATGACCCTGGTAGTTGATTACAAATCCTAAGTTAAAAATACAAAACATTCAAATAAAATAAAATACTTAAGTAGCTCCTCTTTCTTTACAAAAAAAAAAAACTCCTTTCGTCCTTCATCAACAATTAATTTCCACTGTTTTGGACATTGAAATCATCAATATTTATTTTATTTTACTTTTGACCTTTATCTATTATTAATTTCTAATATATTTTTTTTATCTATATTTATTTTTCATTCTTCAAATTGATTTAAATAAATAAAATTTTCAATTATTTTTCAATTACAAAAAAAAACCAAAAAAAAAAAAAGAAACAAACGAACGAACAAAGCCTACAATTTAATCTTTTTAATTTTTAACAAATTATTAAAGTTATTCTTTTGAGATAACCAACATATGTTAACCCAAACTGTCCTTGAAAAAAAAAATAAATAATTAAATTTAATTTTACATAAAAATAAAAAAATTATGAAGGTAAAACGTAAGAATTGAATATTTGTGTTAAACTGAAATTCTTATTACAAATTTTCTTTTCTTTTGTCAACATTTTTCATCATATATTATTTATTCAGAATTATATTTCAAGTATTTTTGAAATGTCACTTACTAACAATATGAAAATAGACACACAAAAATTCGCAATAATTTGTAACAAAATATATTACATGATATTTTTATTAAGAGCCGGTTATTTGCAGTGTGGTTTTTGCGGGTTTTTGCCTATATATATTTTGCCAACATTTATAGTTTATGCTTCGAAAGAGTAGTACACAACCAAGACAGATTTATCAATGAATTTTTTTTTTTATTACGAAAGATTTTGATTCGAGAGAGAGAACTTACGAACGTGATTAAAAACCATCTTATGTTTCATTTTTATTATAAGAAATTACTTGGTAATTATTTACTCAAAAGTTATGTTTTTATGAAATTTTGAAATTAAAAATTTCTGAAAAAATATGTACGATTCAATTTAATTATTATCTTCAGATTTCTTTTTAAAATGAAAATTTCTAATAAAAAAAAAATAAATAATTTGAATTTCATAATAATTTTAATAATTTGAAGGCCTTGTAATATTTATTAATTAAGTTTGTTAAATACAAAAGCGTAAAATAGTTACAAAAGAAAAGAAATACTCAAAACGTCTTAATGAACTCTTTGGTTGACTTTTTGATTTTTAATCGAGTCTTAATAATTTATAAATAATAAAATTTAGTCGAGTCTTAATAAATGCCCATTATCTGTTTACTTTAATTATTGAATGTCAGTGTCACTATGCATTTGTGGGTGTTATATATGTGTTTGTGTGTATGTGCGAGTGTTTCAACAAATTTAATATAATTTCTCTACAAAAAGATATTGTTGATTTAGCGAAAAATAAAAATGACACCTCTTTATGACGTTTGCACCGTAATATTTGTATATAAAAATATGTTGCATAGAAAACGTATAGAAAATATATTTTTATTGCTGATATAAAATTTAAAAAAAAAACCCACGCACACAAAATAACGTAATAACTCACCCATTCCTCACTTATAATCTACAAATAAAAACAAAAAAAAAAAAACAAAAATAAAAAAACACCCTTACAAAAACAATTCAACCCTCCCTAGGTGACTATAAAAAAAGACTAAAAAAATATGTTGGAATGAGAAAATATTGCCTACATTTTATATAATTTCCCCTTTTTTTTCGTTTTTTTTTTAATCAAATAAAAATGTATAGAAATAAAAAAAAAAAAAAAGGACGAATCTTGTTGTGAGTCACGCAAGAAATTCTTAAGATTATACGCAACAAACGAATGGTGTTTTTTTTTTAAAGGAAGGTAAGGAAAAATAAACAAAAGATAATATTATAGAGAATAAAGGAAAAAAAAAACGTAAAACGAAAAAAAGGAAATTTAAGGAAAATTTTTAATAGTCTAATGACTATTACGAATTTTCTGTATGCGTATTTTTCTGTATTTTCTTTTATTTTTATTACGTTTGGCCAGTTTGTAATCACACACCCAATTACAGACGTGGATTTATAAGAATTTTATATTGGCTGATGATGTCTTATTTTTTCTTTAGGTTACAATTTTATTACTACAATAGTCGATCTTAAACTTTATTGTTTCCATTCCAATATTAATTGTGTAAAAGAATTTTTTTTAAGTTAATTTGAGAATTAATGATAAAATTTAAATGAATTTTTGTTCATTTTGCTCATATTGAAGTTTATATTTCTTGGAAGTTAACCTACATTAAGGTCGAAATATAAAGAAAATTATAAACGCATTTCTTATTAGAAAGGAAATATTTTCAATTGAAGGATTATAATTAATATAAAATATTGAATTGGTTGTTAAGCCAAAATTAATTATCTACGACAATCATTTATTCAACCAATTAGATTGTCAAAGGTTTTATATGACAACCAACTAGTTAATAAGAATTTTTTGTTCTGTTATATGAACTGAATTTTATGACTTTATAAATGAAAGATAAACTATAATTAAATGAAGATTCTTTCATTTCAATTCTTTTTATATGGAATTAGATGAATAATTGAACCCGGAGGGAATAATCTTACCTTAAAATTTACACAGTCCACCATCAATAGTATATATTTTAATTCAATATTCACTCAATTTCATAGACATAATAATAATTGGAGACTTAAGCTTATTATTATTAAGTAAGTGTATACTTTAATGTACCAGCGTAAGTAAGTTTAATATTATTGACCTAAACAAATCAAAGAAAACAAATTAAAAACAATAAAAAAATTATGACAAACACACAAACGACGAGCTATTTACAAAAACACTTTATAAACTAAGGCATATTTTTTACAAATACTAACTAGTATTTACATATTTTAAAGTTTTCAGTTTTCACACTTTAGTATTAGTTTAACCGCTCATCCACAAGGACGGGAGATAATTTTGATCTACATGCTGTAGCATTTTCTTAAAGTCGGCGAGTTCTCTAATGAAATTAGTTATATATTTACTAAATTTTTGTAATAGACTAAAAGACCTTCAACAGTAATATGTATTCTTCCCTTCATTGTAGATAAGCATTAACTTATTTAGCTTCATATACTTTAGTATAGAAAAGAAAATATATTTCATATCGTCATCAATCAGTCTGAATAAAAAAAAAAACACTGATTTCCATTTATAGGCAACAATTCAATTTTAATTAAAATCTAACATTAAGATTACATTATTTTGTTTCTATATTTCTGTATATGTGTATGTGTGTGTGTGGTGTGTGCCCTCAATATTGAATAAGTATTTTTTAAAAAAGTTATTTCATTATATTTTTAGATTATTAGAAAAAAAAAAATAGGAACGATTAAAAATGTAAAAATAGAAAATAAAAACTGAAACTATAATAATAAAGTTTTGTTTTCTGTTTTCTGTTTTTTTTTTTTTATTAATTATAGACATTTTTTATGTTGATCAGATTATTAAGTTTTTCCATTTCTTTGTAATAGATAAGAAATAGTACAAAATACTACTAAAGCTAATTAATTTTTGCTTTGATTTTAATCTAATCCATAAGTGTATTAAAATTGTAAATGAAAATAGAAATTATGTGAAAAGTAAGGTGCACCTTATTATCTAATGAATTTTATTGTACATAAACAATTAAGTAGAAATAGTGTAATTAATAAGATAGCTACCCTTAACAATTGATAACGCTCTATATGATATCATAAATTTTAAAACCAAAATAATAAATCGATGGTTCATTACACGAAACTTTTAAAAGTCCGTCCAGTGCGATTTTGATTTAAATCTACGTTTAGCAAAAATAGTTTTTGACGAAATGTAAACAAAATTAAAAATAAAATAAAAATTTACTTTGACCATATGACGAATAAAAATGCTTTTAATCTGATTACAAACAGACAAAAATTAAAATTTATAAAATGTTCTCTCTCACAAAAATAAAATTATATTATTAGTGAAATTATAAACAATACCCATAATTGTCTATTATTATTAATAAACTATAAAGGCTAAGTTATATAATTTTACAAAGATTTTAACTCGTGTTTTTTAAAAATAAAAATGAGAACAAATTTATTTAAAGATTTATATTTAAAATAATTTTAAAACTAAACATATAAGAAATTATAAGATAAAAATATATTACGATAAAAAAAATGCGTATAGAAAATATTTACATGGATGAACTAAAGAAAATCATTGATTTATATCTAATCTTTCTATTTTTACTTTTCTCTGTAATAATTAAATAATTTCTATGTACCAACGAATTATAAAATTAATTATGTAGGAATCTTATTTTTATAATAAAATAAAAATTTAAAATAACCTCAATAATAACTCATCTAAATCTAGAGAGAAGTAAAGGTGAGAATTGAAAAGAAAAAATAAAGAAGAGATGATTTTAATTAAGAAAATATGTAATTTAATTTTTTATTATACATTACAACAAATAATGCAACTATTATGACGTCATAATAACATAGAAATCATAAATTATTAACATAAAATAATCAACTTATGTTTCACTTGATTTTATTAATAATTAATTATTATTTAATTTATTTATAAATGAAATAAATGCAGAACAATATTGTTGTGTCGTTTTTCCCGCGTTTTATTTTCATTAACATTTTTTTTTTGTTTTATTTTTTTAACATTTAACATTTTTATAATACAATAAAATTTCATCAAATAAACTTTATGAGACCTTAAATAAATTTGTCAAAGAAAACAATAGAAAAAAGTAATAAAGTTACACATTTTTTTTTTCTTGTTTGTTTTAGTTTGGGTTGTGCTAATAGAATCATCTAAATATTTTTTTTTTATATTTTCAGTTTTAAGTTTGTAAGAATTTATAAAAAAAACGACACGTTTTTTTTAAAAAAAATTTCTATAAATATTAAACATTTTGAATCAACAACAACAGACAACAGACAACAGAAAAAAAAAATAGTTTTGAAATTGAAAATGTACAAATGAAAAAATAAGAAGAAATTGCGTGAGAATCGTATTAACGTACTTCTGTCAATTAACTTATTACATAAAATTATGATAACATTTTTTATTTTCTTCTATACTTTTAGACATTATATTTTTATTTCTGTGTTAAATCTTTTACTATTTTTTTTTTCATAATTATTATTATCAAAATATTTTATTTATACAGTAAAAAAAAAGTAGAAGTTTTATTTCTTCATCGTAAACAACAAGGTGTGTTTGTTTGGTATAATATGGAATTTAATTTTAAATGAAAATGAAAGAAAGATGATGAGAATTTTAGTTTAGTAGACTAAATTATAATGACGTATTTAATTAGGAAGATTTAAGGATTTAGAAAAAAGGTAATTAGTAAAAAAACAAATTGCAAATTTGAATAATGATGTTAGTTGATCGAATACAACGAATAAAAATTATTTTGAATAATGTGAGAGAGAAAGAGATAGAAGAATGTTAAATATGTCAAACTATTAACCATTAATATTTGAAATGGGAACAACCCATTTATTATATCTTTATATGGTTTTGAAACTTTAACTGTGACAGTTCAAAATATAAAAACCTTTGATACGACCACTAAAAATTCCTACAAGCCGAATATTTTTGGTTGTTAATCCAAGTATGAAGGAACACTGAAAAATTATTCATAATTTCATTTCAGGAAATTGTGAAAATTCTTCATAAATTTATGTAACATATTTTTTTTTTGCTGTTGTTGTTCTGGCAGACTGAGAATTAATTAATATTTCGACACATTCCTACCTAAATTTTATTGAATTACTTGTGAAAAAATTGTTTTCTCTTTCTTTTATTTATTTTTTTTTTTCAGTTGTTTCTTTTATTTATTTTTTTAAAGAAACAAAAAAAAACATATGTTTTGTCACTATTTGCAAAAAAAAAAAAGATGAAGAAAGAATAAAAATAAACGTTAGAAAATATTTTGCGCTAAACATTTTTTTGTCTATTTCAAATTGTTTAAAAAAAAAATAAACAGAAAGAAAACATTAAAAAATTTTCAAAAAAAATTGTCTTATTTTCTAAATTCTAAAATCTATTTTTAAATTTGTATTTTTTTTTCTTGTGTTATTTCCGTTTTTATGTTTAAATTCTAACTATAAAAAAACCCATATGGTTTATTACTTTTAAAAGACAAAAAAAAATTGGAGAAAAGACACGCAGATGACGAATTTATAATTCATAAGTAATTCAATAGACAATTCCCGGTGTCTGCTGAATCTTTCAATGAAAACATTTGATTTTGATTTTGTAAAAGAAAAAAAAATAGAAAAAAAAACTAAAACCAGAACCACTTAATTAATTTTAAGCGGATAATCCTGATTAAAAATAATTATCAATTTGACTTAAGGTTTAACTTAATGTTTTTTCTGTGTTTCTTTATATTCTAAGTTAAACTTTATATTGTTCGAAATAAAAATATATATTCTCTGTCCATAAATGGGGTGGAGATAAGAATAGAATAAGCAGTATGGCGCCAATCTATAAAAGAAAACCAGTATGAATATATTTGCTAGTTTACTGGCAAGGTCTCAAGGCTTATTTCAATAAAATTGCGAAACCCATTTTCTTTTTAGCTGTTAAATTCTACATTAAACATTTTTCCTTTTCTTTTCTTCTTTTTTTTCCGGATACTAAAATTTTATATAAGCAGATCAATACTATATTATTCATTCGTTTTTGTTTTTGTTTCGTTAATAAACAATAAATCTAAGGATGGTTTTTTTTGTGTCCTGGTGTTGTTAGATGTTTCCACATTAATCATTGAGTGGAGATATTAATCATTTTATTCTTATTATCTATTTTCTTGTGTTGGGGATGAGGGAGAGATGTTTATAAAACATTTGGAGATAGTCGTACCTATTATTAAGAAACAAGGATATATACTTATACTAATACATAAAACAAATATTACGTCATAAATATAAGACTAAGTATAATTCAGTATAACAACAATAATTGAATATTAACTATTTTTTCAATCACACCTCAAAATGACCAATCAGAATATTATATTGATGAAAGTCGAGCATGTTTCCACTTTACGTGGTTTAAAATGCATCTTAAGATATTTTAAAAACAATATTTGATTTGGGAAAAAACTAACCACTAATGAAACATTTTTTACTTGTTGATCCTGTCTCATAAAGCTGCAATTATGCAATTTAATTCATCGTTTCCTTGTTTAGTTGAAAATATAAACAAAACAAACAAAAAGAGTATTTAAATCAAATGTCAGTAACGTTGACTGACGGAAATATCGTAAAACAAAACTTACAAACAACATCAACAACAATAGCCAATTAATGGCAGAATACAAAATAAATAATTAATTGTATAGTTATTAGTTACTTCAATCTTTAACGTGTTGATGCACATATGATGAATCATTAGAATAGGAAAGTACCAAATAATAATCTAAGTAGAATTCAAGTGAAATTTAAAGCATGTGTTTTAATCGTGAATATTTTACAAAAAAAAAACCTATAATAAAAATAAAAGTAAAAGAACGAGTAGTGAATAAACGAATTTATTTTTTACATTATGTATAAAATTTATTGTTCGCATTTTGTAATTGATATTATTAAATGATTCAACTTAAATCTAATGTAATATAAAAAAAAGAGAGAAGAACATTAAATATTTGCATGTGACTAAAAAACAGATGCTTAATTATTTTATTTTGAATTAAGAAATTAAGCCGATCAACATACGAAAAGAAATGAAATATAATCTGATCAAAATCTTAAAACTGATTTCAATCAATCATCAACACTTTATGTCAATTAAAATCGGAATAGATTTTAAAAAAATAAATAAATTTGTACCTATGACGTTCAAAGAAATCACGTTTTTTTTCGCATTTTTATTTTTGTTTCTTTATTTAAATTTTTTTTTTGTATTCGAAAATATAAATACAAAATAATTCATTATATAAGATTGTTTCTATGTTAATTTTCCCTCTCTGTTTCAAACAAGACATAAATTAATTTATTTAAAATATAACAACAAATGATTACATTGCTATCAATACAAATGTGAATATTTTTTTATAATGTGAAATTCGGAGAGAAAGAGAGAAATAGAAAAAAAAATATTAGCGTTGGTGTTTTTTTTTCGCTAATCTTCGCGTGTGTTGCGTTAAAAAGCCGTCGTATTTTTTTTGAGTTACAGCAAAAAAAAAAAAAATATAATAATTTATTGGAACAAACAAAAACCCATCTAAATAGAAAAACTATAACGACATAATTTAGTTGAGTGAACATAAAATATTATTTATAGTGTTTTCTACACTATAGAATTTGCACTACAATGTTACATTTTCGATTAAAATGTTTTTCAGTCATGGAAAAATACTGTGTTTTTTATTGTTGAATTTTTTTACACCACAAACAGATGTCGGTTCAGTTCAACAAAGTTTATTTCGAAAGAAAAATTGAAGGTTTTTATTGCCAATTAAAATGAGTGCAGAATTCAAACATTATTTTTTGCTCGACTGAAATTAAGGCCAACATACCTACTGAGTGCACAACGAATGTTGAATAAATGCTTCACATTGGAAGACACCATTAAATAATTTAAAATGCAAAAGAATTGAAAATGTGCGTACCAATAGGTTATTTATGAATTCATTTTAGTAAATCAGAAATCTATGTAAATTGATTCTTAAATGAAAATGTTAATCGTTAAAAATGCTAAATAAAATGAAAAATTGAATTTGACAGTTCCAATGAATAGTTTTGGTTTTGTTTTGTTTTTTTTTTTGTTTTACACCATTTAAGTAATAGCCTACTATTATGAACGATTTGAAAATATTTTAATGTTACGGATAAAAACATCAAAAATATAAAAAGAGGTAAAATGATTTAAAGAAGTTTTAGTTTAACATTTATCACAATCACAACATTTTAACAACAGTTTAACGTTTTGTTTATAAAAGTTAAAAGCGCACGCAAAAACTGATCAAATGAATTAATTAACTCTTTGTAATGTGTATACATTATTCTCTATTTTTATTTAATTTTTTAATTTTATACCACTGAAATTATTTTAGGTTTTTTATTATAATATTATAACAATATTATTTCTCAAGAATTGTCAGTTTCCGTCCACTTCTATGCCCGTTTAATATTAGTCATACATTTTGTGTTTTGTTTTTGGTAATTAAGAATTTAAAAAAACGAAAAAAATCCCGACAAAAAAAGAATAAAATAAAAAGAAGCAATTTATTCAAACAAAAATAAAACAGGTACCTTACCTAACACTTCTTCTATCTGCTTACAAAAGCACTAAAACAGTATATATTTTGTGAGAAAAAGATGGCGAATAATGACATTTGTCTATATTATTTGTTGTGCTAAGTAATTAAAGATTTCTAATATAAATAACACAATAAAATATTGTTGTGATATATTGGATTGATTAGCTAGTGCTAGTGCTCATATTGAAATAATAGTGATAAGATAGTTTCCTTTAATTATTTGTGAAAGTGAAAAATAAAATAAGAAATTAAAGTATAGAGTTCTATTACATTGTGTAATGGACAGCCGGCTGTCAAAACCCGGCTGGCAAGATAATATTTAAAAATAATTTAAAATATTTATAAAAAGACTAATAAAAAAAACATTCGATTTAGGTCAGTGAAATTATATCTACTGTCGGTACAAAATAGTACCAAACAGTGGCGAGTTCAAAACACATATTGATAAAAATAAATAAAAAAAAAAAAAAAGATTATTTTTGTTTTCAATATAATAAAAAAAATAAATAAATAAAAGAAACAACAAAAATGTCTGTTGAAATTCTGCAAAAAGCGTTGCACGATGCGGCAATAAAGCTGTCTGTAGACCCCGCTAAACTCATGGAAATAATGATACAAAATTTAACTACAATTGATGATGATGATGATGATGATGATATGGAAACAAACAAAAATAATAATAAAAGGTCAAATTCTAGTGTGCCATTTATTATGGATATTACGAATGAAGATACTGCTCCAGGAGGAAGTTTTTCAAAAAGATCAGCACTTGAAAGTAATAGTTCTTCCTCAATCGAGGAAATCAGAGAACAGAAAAAAAGTAGATGGGATGAAACCAAGAATTCAATGGAGACATCCAATTACTATAATGTCTTAGACGGCAATGAATTTACAATAGCTGACGTTGATAGAAGACGAATCAAAAAAAAAGAAGACCAAATTAGGAAACAACAACATGAGGAAAATCAAAGAAAAAAACAGAATGATTCGAAAAACAAGACAGAAAAAGTGATAGCACCCTCAAAAAACTCACTTAAAAAGGGAAAAGTTCCACCGATTCTTGTGGCAAATTTAAATACCAAGAAATTTCAAGAAGAAGTAAATAAGGAACATAATCCACCTCATTTCTCAATCAAAATTACCAGGAATAACAATAAAATTGTTCGATGCAACGATGTTGAATCACATAAAAAAGTGTTCGAGTTATTAAGGAAAAATAAGGTTGATTCTCATACATATACCCCAAAAGAATTTAAAAAAACTTCAATTCTATTAAAAGGAGTTCAATATACATTTACTCCAGATGAAATTATTGAAGATTTGAAATATAATATCCCAAATTTAGATATTTTTTCTGTAAAAAAATTTGAAACTAGAAAGTCTGTAAGAAATGGTATCAAACTAGACAGTTTTGTAGTTCAACTCGATACCGACAATATGATAAATGAGCTGATTAAATTACAGTTTGTTTGCCATCACAGAGTTAGGTGGGAAAAATTAAGAAAAAGTGAAGTAATTCAGTGCATGAATTGCCAACGTATTGGTCATGTAGCATCCTATTGTAATTATGCATATAGGTGTGTTAAATGCAAGGAGGTGCACAACATTGGAGAATGTCCCAATATTAAAGGGGTAAATGAGCCTTGCTGTGTTAACTGTGGTGAAGCTCATCCTGCGAATTATCGTGGTTGTAATCAATTTAAGAAAATTGAGGAACTTCGAAACAAAAATAAAAGTTTAAATAGAATAAAAGTGCAGCAGCAACAAGAAAATATTAGGTTTGCAAGAGATTCAGCTCGAAGAATGACGCAAGGGAATATTAGTTATGCAGATATAATGTCTGGAGAATGTAGCAAACAATATCAAAATAATGTAAATATTAGAAATGATCACGAAACCCAAAATCATTATAATATGATAAATGACTTGGAAAATAATTGCAACAACAATAATAATTCTAAAAATGTAAATTCTTTTATTACAACCGAATGTGAAAGATTATTTGGGTGTGATCTTTTTAATATAATAAATAAAATTAATGCGTTTCTGCCAGCTTACAATAGAAGCAGTAACAAAAGTGAAAAACAAAGCATGTATCTAAGTTTCGCGTTTAGTATATGTCAGGGAACATAAATAAAAATTTAAAAGTAATAATATTGAATACGGTATCATTAGTTAGTATCCCTAAACGAATTTCTTTATGTCACCTTATTAAAAAACAAAACCCAGATTTTATGATGCTACAGGAAACAAAACTTAGAACACAACACAAATTTACAGTGGATGGATACAATTTCTTTAGAGTTGATAAAGCAGACGGAATTAGAAGTAATGGTTTGGGTATTTTGATAAAAAACTCAATTAAAACGGATAAAATAATAATTAAGGACGTAAAATTTGTTGAGGTCTGCTCAAATATAATTTATTTAAGTAATAATAAAACCGTTCTTTTGGTAAATATTTATGTTCCAGGACAAACAAACTTTTCAAAAATTGAACATGACTTTAATGCAATCAATGCTGAGGGAAAAAAATATACTTATGCTATTTGGGGAGGTGATTTTAATGCACGTCATACATTTTGGAATGATAATACAGTAAATTTAACCGGGGCAGCGGTGTATAACTGGATGGATAATATCATAAATCATGATCTATCTATCATTGCCCCTAACACATGTACTAGGAACCCATCGAATTCTTTTCTTGATTTTTTCATAATTTCTAATGAATTATTGAATCTAAGTCAAGGAAATGAAAATTTTTGTTGCTTCACAACACCCGCGGAATCAGATCACAATGCAGTTGTGCTGAAAATTAGAAACAAGAATATAGTAAATTTTATTGGAGCGGTGCCTCCACAATATTTTGCATATCAAAATGTTCAATGGACGGAATTCCAAAGATATATAGAACAAGAATTAGATTTGTTATCAATTCCCATACATATAAATTTAACCAATGCAGAGATTGACTTATATATTGTTCAAATTTCTGAAAAGATTAAAAACGGTATATTGGAATTTATTCCTAGAGTATGCCAAAAGAATTATAAATTAAATAATTTGCCTGATAGCTTAAATAAATTATATAAGTTTAGACAAAAATTGAGAAAAAAACTAAATCGCATACACCATAAAACATTAAATAGTTGGAATCATGAATATCGAGTAGTTGGATCACAAATTAAGTGCTTGTCAATCATAATTAAGGAAACGACTTCTATGTATTTGAATGATGTTTTTCAAAAACAACTAAATGCGATTATTCCTAATAATAACATGTTTAAAGAAATTAATAAAATAACGGGTCGGAAAAAATTTCAGGTTATTACCAAACTCATAACTGAGGATGATGAAGAGGTTGTAGATTTGGAGAAAATAGTCGAAAAAATGGGTGCACATTACAGTAAAGTTTTCGGCGATAAAGAGCCTTCACATGATCCAATTTTCGCATCTGTGATTAATAGTGCAATCAGGAAATTTGAAAATGAAAATAAAAGTAAAACTGTAGCAGATGAGTTTTCGTTTCAATCAGTCTGTAATTTTGGAAAAGATAATCCTTCTGATTATCCATTGGATAAAGAAAAATTTGTAACGTGCGATTATCTCTCTTACATTGTTAAAACTCTTAATAACAAAAAATCTTACGGCAATGATCTAATATCAAATCATGTGATCAAAAAATGTCCTCAAATCCTTGTGTATCAATTAGTAATTATTTACAATAATTGCATAAATAATTCTTATTTTCCTAGCTCATGGAAAGTCTCAAAAATTATGCCCATTCCAAAACAATCTAAATCTGAAAAAGCTCAGGATTTCCGTCCCATTTCTTTACTGTCAAATCTTGGAAAATTGTTAGAGAGAATCATTGTTTTAAGAATGAATGAATTTTGCTATGAGATGGATACGGAACTTATTCCAAAATTTCAGTTCGGATTTAAACCAAGACACTCTACTATACATGGTTGGGCTAAACTTCATTCTGATATTGTCGGTAATTTAAATCGTCGTGAAACGACGGTGGCATGTTTGTTAGATGTACAGAAAGCTTTTGATTCGGTATGGTTAAAGGGTCTTCTATACAAACTAATCCATATACATAAACTGCCCAAAGATCTGTGTTGTATTTTATATAGTTTTTTGGAAAATAGAAAATTTTATGTAGAAGTGGCGAACTTAATGTCTTGTGAGTATGAAATAAATTCTGGTGTGCCCCAAGGGTCAATACTAGGTCCCATTTTATACAATTTATTTACCGCGGATCAACCAATTGATGATCATTATTCTACTACTCTGTTGTATGCAGATGACTCAATTTCATATTCTAAATCATGGTGTCCAAAGATTGCAACAAGATATGTTCAAAAACATATTGATAAATTACAAAAATATTATGAAAAATGGGGTATCCGAATTAATGAAAACAAAACTGAGGTGATTGTAATCCGTCCACCGGCTGGTATCTGTAGTAGATCGGTTCCTCGTAAATCGAGAAACGTAAAAATTAAAATAAACGGCCAAGAAATAAGCCCCAGTGAAACGGTCAAATATCTTGGTGTCACAGTATCAAAACTTTTTGGCTTTAATTGTCATCTGCAAAACATAATTACAAAAGTAAATACGGCATACAACATGATAAGGCCTGTGATGCGTAATTCTAATTTACATTTAAGAACAAAAATTATCCTATATAAGCAGTTGATCAGACCTATCATGGTGTATGCATATCCGATCTGGTTTACTGCGTCACCAATTTATTACCATAAATTGGGGCTTATCGAGAGGAAAATATTACGGCAAATTACAGGAAAACATAGAAAGATCCGTTTAGGGATACCCATTTACTTTAATAATAATGAAATATATGAGGAAACTGGAATTAAACCTATTAGAGAATATCTAATGGAAACGGCACCCAAAGTCCTTAAAAAAATGAGATCACACCCAAATAATTTAGTACAAGAACCATTTCACATAGTTATCAATCCAACAAATAAATATCTCTATATGCATTCTATAATCAATAATATTTTCCAAGATCAATTTAACAATGAATTAAAATTTACATATAAAAACAGTATGCACTTCCATAGAAAATAAGAGAATTCTTTAGCTTTAATACTAAATACCCATTATTCTGTACCCTTTTCTCCTTTCCTTTTCTCCTTCCCTTTTTCCTATAGGATTAGTTTAAATATAAGAGTTAAGGTTTTAGCGGGTGCTATTCTACGTAGCTATTATTAAATAATATAGAATTTAAAAAAAAAATAATTTAATTATATAAACTAACTTTTAAGCTAAAATGAAATAATAATTTTTTGAATTTAGGGCTAAACCTATGGCAAGCTCATATGAAATAAATGTTAAAATAAATTTTGTATAAAAAAAAAAAAAAAAAAAAAAAGAAAATGTTAGACACCAATAAAAATAAAATGCAAAAAAAAAAAATGCAAAAGTATATATTTTGTTCTTTATTTATTTGTGTTAGTGTGTGATTGAAAGGAAGAGTATCATTATGACAGCAGGAAGGTCACGATTCATCACAAAAATAATCTTTATTATTTTATTTTATTGTTTTTATTGGTTTTTATTGTTGGTTGTTGTTTTTTTTTCTTCTTGTTACTTCAAAAAAATAAGTACTTTTTTGTTGCGAATAAATCATTTTTTGTTAAACTAAAGAGAGTAAGAGAAAAAGAAAAAAAGAGAACCAGTGAGTGAAAGAGATAGAGAGACCATGATTATTATGTCTTTTAGAAAATTTGTATTTTAAAACAACAATAAATAGTTATAAAGTAATTTCTAAATAAACAATGAATGATTATTATTTTATTAAATAATTTTATGTTTAATTTTGATTACATAATTATTGCTATCTCTTTCTATTACTTTCGGCAAAATAATCAAAAATGAAAAAAAATAAAAATATTGGTTGTTTTTTATTCGGTATTTGGTATAAAATTGATTGACGTCTCTTTCACTCTTATTTTTGTTTTTTTTTTTAGATAAAAATTCTATTTGTTTCGAAATAAAATTTGAAGTATATTTAGGTACAAGTAAATTGATGGAAAAAATTATAAATACAGTAAAACCTGTTACTGAACTCTGTCTAATCGGACCAACATTGAAATGTTTTCATATATTTTTAATCTTTTAATCTTTAAACTTACAACATTAGACCAATACTTTTGATGATGTCATATTGATCGGTGGTAAGTAAAAGTATCATTTCTAAAGTAAAAATTATTCATTCACGAGACAAAACTTTTAAATAGAAATTTTATGTTTGTAAAATCATTTTTGGCAAATTTTCATAATTTCATAAAGTTACATTCCTAAACTTAGCCAATAATCTAATTCTAAATTTTAGACGATTGTATTTATCATTTGAACATCAGTTTAGAGTAGAGTAGAGTAAGTACACTTCAGAATAATGCACACAATGCAATTATTTGTAACATTCTTTTCTCTCCTTTCTCACGACGAAAAGAAAATTACAATAATCAATATTAAGAAAGAAAACTGTCGTCAGTACAAAATATTTCTTCTTATAATTTTATTTATTGGAAATGCTTTTAAAAATAAATTAAAAAATAAGTTCAAAGTTTTGATATTTTCCTTTTACCTAAAGCGCAACTTCTGATCCTTTTTTTAGTAGACTTTTTCCAATATAGACTTTTCTTATAAATACAAACAATGAAAGAAAGAAAACACAAACAAATAAACACTACTAAAGCAGACGACGACTGGAAAAAAAAGACTGTAAATATAAACAGAGGAGAATATATTTGATTTTTCTTTTTTATCTTGCAGTCATTTTAAAAATAGAGAGATTTTCATCTCTTTTTCTTTTTGGAGATGAGAGAAAAATTTTATATTACGTAAAAATGAAAGAAATATAGAAAAATTTATTTAAAACAAACCTTTTTTCTCTCTCTCTTGCTTTAAATTTTGTTATCCTTTGTAAATAATTATTTTGATAAAAAAATATTTTTTATTATTTTTATTCTTTAAAATTTCCACAAAATTTTCATTAAAAAACACTTTCATTTTTTTCCTTACATAAAAAAATATTTAAGATTTTTACTTCATTACTTTTAGGATTGTTCAAAAAAAAAAAATAAAAAATTTTATTTAAAAAAATAAAAACAAGAAGAAAACATAAAAATAAAACAAATTTTTAGTTTATTTGTTTATTTCTCATAAATATGCAAGAACAAACATTTCTTTTATTTTGTTTCTTATTTTATTTTAAACTTTCTTTTATAAACAAGTAAAATGTTATTTAATAATATTTATTTTATTTAATAAATTACCACTCTGTTTTTTTTTATTTTTTCTTATAACTTCAACTCACATCAACATCTAAATTGAAACTGATCATCAAACACCAACAAACATCAAACTAACAACAAAAAACCAATTCGAAACAAAAAAAAGTTATGATGTTATCGATTACACAGTATTTAACGGTTGTATTTTAATTCGCCATGTTATCATTTCGCCGTATATTTTTACTTACATTTTAAAATAAACAAAATTTCACAAGATTTTATAGCAATATTTGTTGTCATCATCTCGTTTATTTTTTACAGTGACGTCAATTTCTTTCTCGAAGAGAAACAATAAAAACATATGGTGCAATAGTTAACAACAGAAAAATGATAAAAGACATTTTAGAATTAAAATTAATATTTGACTGCGAAAATTATAGTTAAAAATCTATAGCGACAAAACGATTGTGGGCGAAGCGAAACGAAACTTCTTAAAGAAGGATTCCTGTATATATTTACATGCGCAAAAAAATTTTTTAATTGTTTTTTTCAAGGTTTAGGTCATTTATTTAAAAGTTGTTTATTTAGAATTAGATTGTTAAAAATAGCCCACAATAAATTTAGAATAGTGAAATTTTGTTAACTCTATAAATATTTTTTACAAACAAAATGTTTTGAATTTAAATGTAATTTGTAAATTATTTTTTTTGGTCCATTTAAAACATCAAGAAATACGCGACTCAACGTACAATCTAAAAAAAATAAACAAAAAAAGAAAAAGTGTGATTCTGCGCTCTTTAATAATATTAGCAAAAATTCATTTGCCATTTTGTGGGTATGCGTGCGACGTAATAAATGATGATTTATTATCAGAGCTGCAAAACCTGGCCAAAATTTTTCATGGGCCCAATATTAAAAAGTCGGCTCGGATTCGGGAACGGGTTATGGACATCCGGTTTATATACGGGTTTCGAATCTGTAATTAACAGCTTTCTTTTAGTAGCAGTAGGTAACATACAAATTTTCTTATAAATATAATCGAAGTTATAAATTAATCGGGCATAAAGTACAATGCGACCAAAAACAACAACCAAAAAACAATTCTGTTTTGTTTAAGTTTACTTTTATAATTTTTGTTCATTTGCATATATACCTATAGTTAATTTAAAATATAAATTAACAAACATGTTTTTGCGTTTTATTATGATTTATGACATTCTCGGGTTACGGAAACAGCTCTGCTTAATATTCACACACACCTGTAAAATTTTGAATGAAATTTTTTTTTACGTTGGAAGGGGAAAAATTACAAAACAAAAATATAAGTGAAAATGACAGCTGCAAAAGTTGCAGTTATTTCGGCGTTTTAATTTTGTAAAAGAAAAAGTTTATGAAATGAAAATAGAAAATTAAAAATATGTTATGTTCGTTCTTTTTTTATTCCATTATAATATATAATTGCTACACTATTTTGATAACGATGATTCCACATATAAGTTACTACAGGTGCTTTGAAAATTATATTTATAGAATATAAATTATGCATAAATATTTTTATAATTACACTAAAATTTAAATACATATCACAATTATTTACATATTAACAATTTTTTTTATTATAAAACTGTATAGTAATGTAGATAGTCAATTGTTGAGTCAACGACAAATTTTTTTTTTATAAATTTACTTTCATCAATTTTTAGAAAAATTAAACCAAATAAAATTCAGTAAACTTAACGAATTATTATTTTGTAATTAAAATTTCTTTAAAATTTTCTGTAAGAAAACAAAAACCGATTTCATTAGAAATTTTTTTTCTATTATAAAAAAATGGGTCGCCTCGCCAATATAAAATTATTATGTCAGAAGCAAATGTTTATTTGTTGTTTTGTTTTGTCAAGATTCAAGCCTTACAATTATTATAAAATGTTAATCTCATAAATAAAACAAAGTATAACAAACAGAAAATAATTATATAACAACAAAGAAAAAACAATGTGATTTGTCTTAAACTTATCTTTTATCTTTTTTTTTTCATGAATTTCGTTTTACATATTTATCAATTCCAAATGTTTTTTACTTATTTATGGTTGGCCCATATTCAGGTTTAAGAGTAAGTAAGTAATAGTAATAATAAAGTAAATAATAAGAGGTAATTTATAGTAAACCTACACAGAAATCTCTAAGATTCAACAGCTCAATGATTCTTGTAATTATTTTGACTTAATTACTATTTTTTGATGAAGATGAATTGTAACAATTTACATAATTCTTTTTTAGATTTTAAAATTTAAACAAATTCTATCCGAATGATATTCGGTAAAATTCGTTTTGAAGAGACAAAAAATGTTCATGTAAATTCTCTCTTACAAAAGATAATAGTAAAAATTTTATCTTGGAATAATTTTCAATTGTTTAAAAAGTGTGAAAATTGACAAGAAGTAGATACCATTTATTTTATAGGATGTGAGTGAACACGTTCGGTTTTTTGTGGGTGGTATTCAGGTTATAATTTTGTTTATAATAATATAGTATTATAACGACATTGAACTGAAGCAAAAGTTTTTTCCAGCATTGCATATTATTAGAATGAAAAAAAAGTTATGCAGAATACAAAATAAATTGCATGCAATTTTTCTTTAAAAAATGTCAAGTAAATTTATATAAAATATATAAGTTCGTGTGATATTTTTTAAAAAGAACCTTTCATTATACCTAGTACTGATTTTAATCATAATAAACCACAAATCATGGTCAGTTTATCAAATATGCTTTTGAGTACCTAATAACTAAAGAGGTTAACTATTATATATACCTTTTATGATTTTAATTAATTCAAATGAACAAGAGTACACTAAAAAATTAAAAAAAAAACAAACAACAAAAACTGTTGCATGTCATCATAACAAAAACATCAACAAACTTATAAATTATGAATTATATATAATAAAAGAACACAGTAATATATATATGTGCGAAATATTATAGATTTGTTAAATTATAAAAGAGGATTGTTGTCATCATAATCATAATATATCAACTTATTCAACACATAAATATACACACACAAACACACACACACACCCACCCACCCACATATCCATTAGAAACATATCACGATAAAAAAAGTTCAACGGACGTTCGTATTTTGACATGAGTATACAATACATATTACATACCTACATGACATGACATGCTAAATAAATTGTTAAATTAATATCAATTCCTCACTGATTCCTATAGATAAAGAAAAGAAGACGATCCCAAATAATATATGTATGTATGATACATGAAACAACAAACACAAACATAAAAGTATATTTTCCTACAAAATTTCATTAAATAAATGTTTGTTGAGGAAAAATAAAAATAAAGAAGAAAAACAAAAAAAAAAAATTACAAATTAAAACAGTAAAATCGTCAAAATGTCTTGACTTGACATTTAACATTAAAAAATGTTTTCATATGTTATTGATCTGGTAATATATAGGGTGGTTTTAACTTCCATGTATGCACAGATTTTTTATTATAATCAAAAATAATGATTATCTTAGCCTTAGTATCATCAGTGCCAGTTAAATTCTTTGGTGATAATACATCTTGTGGCTTACATCATCTACGGTAGCTCCACACAATCATATGATTCATTATAATAATAATCAACATTTAATTTTTACTTTACTCACTACCTTTCATTATTAAATCATTAAATTGACGCCTGTGTTAACGTTTGGAAAATTCATGAGAAATTTACAAAAGCGAATATACAATTTCCATTCATTAAATAGTTAAATTTTTGATTTATTAAAAATAATACAGTTTTATTAATATAATATTTCGGTTACAAAAAAAAAAATAAAATAAAATTAAAACTAAGTACAAGAGTGGTGCTTTTATCAGTACAAAAAAAAACATACAACTTTTTTTTTTTAAATAAGAATTAGGTAAGTAAATTATTTATAAAAAAAAAACCAATTGGTCCTGTCATCACAAAAGTTTATTTATAGAACAAAAAAAAAAAGAAAAAATTAAAACAATAAATGAAAAATTTATCAATTTAATTACTTTAGTTATTTTTTCTATAAAAAATAAATATTAATAAGAAATTAATTACTTCAGTGACAAGAGACCAATTAATTATAATTAATTTAATTTAATTAAATTAGAATTAATATTATTATTATCGATCACTCAGTTCTGACCTATAAACTAATGATGGGTTTCTATTTACTTATATTTTAACGAACTGTAATTTTTCTTCTCTTTTTTGTTTCTTTTTTTTTGTAAAAATAAAAAAATTAATGAAAGAATTTTTGTGTTTTTTTTTTGTTTTTGTAAAAAAATAATAAAAATTTGCATAATTTAACTTCGTGAAGTGTATTCTAAAATAAATTTTAATTATGTAATTTCCTGAACTAGTTCGTGTTTTGTAAAATTTAAAATATAAAACTTAATTTAATTGTTACAATATTTTGGAAGAAGAATTAATGATATTTTATTTCTACCATCCATTAACATGTTGTCGATTATTCTTTCTCTCTTCATAAATCGGTGCTGGACAACCTGAACATGAAGAAAAAATAAAACAAATAAGAAATAGAGTTATGAATTAATAATAGATCGTCTGATTTAGTACTGTCTTATCTTATTAAATTTTCGAGTTATGTATAAGATAATTTACTTTTTTTTTAATTCAGTCGTGTATGAATTTGCTCTTTTTGTGTGCGATGTTTTTTTTTCTTTCGGAAACAACAACTCATTGAGATTCGCCATACTAGTTAATTATTTTATGTTTATATTTATTTGAACGGAAGTCCAATTTAAATGAATGTCTTGTCTATTTTGTTTATAGTAAAAAAAAATATACCGAAAAATTGTTTCGATTATAATCGTCACGATCAAAAAATTATTTTCTTTAGTCAATGTTACATGCTCATCGAAATAAGTTTAAACTTTAACATTTAAAATAGAAGAAAGAAATACAAGTGTTATACTCACGACAAACAGAACAATTATCTTCATCAGTACCATCACCACATCCATCACGTCCTGAACAGATAATCGCTGTTGATCTGCAACGGCCATTAGAACATCTATATGGACAGTAGCGATTACCTCGTGCATTTGGACTTGTTAACAAACGTAAAAAGAATGATGGAACTGCACGTGAACCACATAAATGTGGTGGTTCATCACTTGCGTCTTTACATGAAATTATTGCATTGCAATATTCATATTCGGGTAGGCATTCGCCACTTTTACATTGGAATGTATTTTCGGGACAACTAAAACAAATGAATTTTATGTCATAAAAAATTATTAAATGATGTTTAATAAATAAATTAAGAACCTTCCGTATTTGGTCCAATCACAATTGAGTTCATCTTCACCATGAGGACATTGTCTTTTACCATCACAAAGTGCTGCACGTGATATACAACGACCACTCTGTTCACATTTAAATGTTTGCACGGGACAATGACTCCCATTTATTTTTGGATTTTCATAACATTCTTCATCAGATGCATCATTACAATCTGGTCTACCATCGCATACAAAGAACCAACTTATACAGACACCACTTGATCGACACTATTATAAAGAAAAAGTTGATAATTATTTACTGGTTGAGATTTAGATTCTAAACAGAAACTTACTTGAAATGTTCCTGGAGCACATCCTGTATTTTGCGATGAACAAAAGTTATTCTCTTCAGCTTGATGAGCACAATCACAAACGCCTTGGTGATTACAACGTGTATAAGGATCAGCTAATTGACATTGACTATTTGCAACACAAGGTAATCCCAAAGATACTGGTCCATCACCAAGATCAATCCTTGTTCGAATACCTACAAAATTTCTCATTGATTAATTCACAAATATTTATTATAATTTTTTTTTTTTACCTTGATGCTTAAATTTATTTCCAGTTTCTTGGCTATAATTAGAATCAACACGAAGAGTAGGATATGTGGTTGAGATAATATCTTCAGTGGCTAGAATACTTGCAACAGTGGTTGAGATTGGTGCTTCTGGTTCCATGACCGTGGTCCTTGAGGCTAAAGCTAAAAGCGTTTGGGCTGTTACTTCATTGATAAGAACTTTTGCTGTTGTTGTGTCCACCAAAGGCAAAGCGCCATCTTCTGTACGTGAAGTATTTAAATCTGGAAGATCATCACTTTCGGTAATTTCTTCTTGAGCTTCTGTTGTTTTTTCTATATTTATTGTTTCTGTTTTAGTTTCGATTTTTTCTGTTGTTGTATCAATTTTTGTTGTTGTTATATCAATTTTTTCTGTTATTATTTCACTTGTTGTTTGATCATTGTTTATGTTAGTGAAATTTAAAGCATTATCTGGGAGTGTTGTTGTTTTTTCTAATTCAGTCTTTGGTAATTCATTTGTAGTTAAAGAATGTTCCTGTTCTATATCATTTTCTGTCGTTCCATCTATTAATTGTACAGAAGCAGTGGAAGTCTCAGAGACCTCTTTAATTTCAGTTGTCATACCAGTTTTATTATCATCATTAAGTTCAGTTTCTTTTTCTTCCTCTTCTTTTGTAATTTCTTGTACTGGTTCTTCTGTTTGTTCTTGCTTCTTTAGATCTACTTCTTCTGCACCATGTTCCTTTGTAATCACACTATCTATTATAGGAATATCGCTTTCAGTCGATGATGTCTCCATACTTGTTAATGCCACCACGTCTTCTGGTGTAATTAAATTCTGAATAAGCTCTTCAGATGTCTCTTCCTCTGATGTAATTAAATTTGGAAGATTTTCTTCAGATGATGTTGCTGTTGTCTCATCAGATGATAATTCTGATAAACATCTAGCTCCCAATTGACGTGATGGTGTTGTACATTGACATCGTCCAAATAAATTTGGTATTAAAAAGTCACAATGACTATTATTTTCCCACATTTTACAATGTGTATTACTGTAGCATACTGTTCCAGGTTTTGCCGCTTCAAAAAGATATAGAAAAGAAAATTTAATTAATTTAGATTTAAATTTCTAAACTTCTCATTTATTTTTTCATTACATTAATTAATTATTATTATCATTATAATGTTTCTAGAATAAATTAGAAACTAAAATTTCTAACTGAAGTATATAAAAGAAGAAACAAAACAGAAATTTATATAAAAAACAAAAGTTAATTATTTTATTAATTTTAATTGCAATTTAATAAGTAATTAATAAGGTTATTATTATGTGTATATGTCGTTTTATTGAATGAAAATTAAATATCTACACGATATTTCTAATTATATCTTTCATTATTTTTCCCAATACATCAAAGCAGAATTTCTTTTTAAACATTTTCCACTTAAACAACATTACTGCGATCTTGAGTTTAAAGAACTTATTATTTAATTGATATAACAAGATCACATTTTCAATTAATTAATCAATTTTTAAACCTGATTCATATTAATCAATTGAAATTATATATTTATATAGTATGAAAATATCTGTAGGCAAATTTATATTTATAACTATAAGGAGAAAATATATTGTTAATTTCCCATGAAGCTGTTTTTATGGTTGTTATTATTCTTTGCACATTCTCCGTCTCATATCATCATAACTCAACGTATTTAAATACCGGTCAATTTAAACTTTGTATATATTATAAATTTTGTCATATATACAAATATACACTTTCACATAAATGATCTGATCTTATTATAAGCACGTGCTTATTGATTTCAATTGTAGTTGATACGAGTTGACTTCTAGTGTGTGTGCGCACCCTCGAAATAATACAATAAAAGATGATTCTCGTGTGTCATTCTCATCATCATTAAATGTTTTTTTTTTCTATTCGATAAATGGTTGTCATAAAATATGTCTGTTGTATTTTTTTTTTAATCATTTGAAGCCGTATGGATCATGCTGTTCAATAAAACTAATTAACTTTTAGTTAATTTCATTTATATTCTTGTTGAATTTTTCAAAAGTTTTTTTCAATTTTCCACTAACATGAAATTGTAAAACATTCTAACAATACATTTTATTTAATAACAAATTAATTCCCTTTTTATTATGAAAATATGATGAAGCATTTTCCTCTATCATTTTACATAATATGCGGTACACTCTTCCTTTTGATAAAACTTTATTATTTATAATGATTTGCAAACGTAACACAATATTTCTCGTAATGAAAATAAAATTCTACGGTTACCATGTGATGATTTATAATTTAACGGCGTTGAATTAGACACTTTCATTGCTTATTAACGTTTAATATTTTCTAATTAAAATTTTTGTTTTTTTTTTTGCTTTTGAAATAAAAACTTGAACGGTTTTTTGTTCATTCAACAAAAAAAAAAAACAAACTCAAAAAATTCCATTCAAAAAATAATAAAAAATAAACGCATTTTGAATTATTTAGCATAGATATTTTTAAACGTTATAAATTTTCTTTATCTTCTTGCAGAATCCACAAATCATTATCATCATCATCATCATCATTCCAGTCATAATAAACAGCAAAAACAACAATGTTATAGTAAATGAAAACCGTTAAATAATAAACAATAAAATCAATTTCTTATGGTCTTTGCCGTTCTGTCATCATCATCAACATAATCACCATCATCAACTTATGGCCATAATATGAAAATGACTAAGTGTAACCACTTTGAAGTACTTTTACCATATTTGTGGTTATTTATCTCTCTAAACATATAAAAATAGCACATACAGGAAAACTAAACGTATCTAACAACTAATAAGATAATCTTCCTTTAAACTTGACTTTTAAATTTGTTGTTATTGTTTTTTTTGTTGTTGTTGTTGTTATTGTATTTTTATAAATAGTTTCTTGTTTGCTTTCTCTGATTATGGATCTTTTTGATTAAAACAATATGTAGTAAAAAAAAAGTGATCAATCTGAGAATTATACTCATCATATATAAACGGTAAATATTTCTTTCAAAAACAAATATCCCAGTTTTTTTTTTTGTATTTGCGCTTTTATTATAATCAAAAGGACAATCACCTAAAGAAGCGGTGAAATTTAATAAATCAAAAGAATAAAAAAAAAACAAGAGAAATGAAGATCAATAATAAATTTATTGCGGAAGCTAAAATTCTATTCACTATAAATAAAATTATTAATTTCAACAGAAAATATTTAACTTTTTTTTGGTGTTGATCTGTCAGATTTAAAAACTCGATGAAATCAAATCAGTCCATCAATGACGTTGTTTGATTAATCATATTATTAAATTCAAATAAAAAAAAAATGTGTTGATGGAGCGATTAAATATTACAATAATCCAATAATTTTTTTAACATTTTTTATTTATGTGAAAATGTTCGTGGGTGGCATAGCGATTATTTTGATTCGATTGGCATATTAATTATTAACTGACTGACGTTGAGCGATATCTATTAAGTAAAATGAATCTTCTTGTATAATTTATTATTTTCCAAAGTGATAATTTTTAAGTTTACTAAATTAAATTAGAACAGATTTGTTCTTTTTCAGTTTTAATGAAGAACTATAAAGTCTGGGTCATCTGTAGCTTCATAAAAAAAAAAGATTTGTGTAGTTATAGAGATTTCAGAGGATTTTACATGATGGACTAATTTTATGATTTGCGTATTTATTATAAGATAATTAATTAAATTTAGCTAATGTTGAACTTATATATGGGATAAACAACGAATATTCATTAAGAAGTAGCACGCAACAAACATTTTATACATTTAAAAATCAATTGCATAGAAATTCTTAAGATATGTATTATAATATATGGGATTATGGGATTGACATAACTGTCTTATATTATACTGTCACAACAACAGCAACAAATATATAAATATGAGGTCAATACTCTTAACCTTCTTCTTATTCTTATTCATCGTCTGCTTGTAAAATTTCTTAATAAATAAGAATACATATTTGATTTTATATCCGATCTGTATTGTATTATACAACAGAATGTTTTTCATTCATAACAATTTATTATTGTTTATATTTATCACTGGTAGTTGAAGTTCAATTCTATAAATATTATGTTCGATATGCGTTAAATTAAGTTAATTAGATAATAAATTAAATAGTTGTTATCGTTTCTATCAAGTAATTATATGATTGTGCTACCAGTAATTAGTACTATGTAAATTTCTGTCATCATAACGATTGCGATGGCGATTCCAACAGAACATTGAAGCAGTTATAAGTTTTAATAGTATGCACTCTTTCATTTCTTATTTAACTTCTTTACCATATCTTTATATAACTTATGACAAGACAATGACGTATCAATTACTGGTTTTTTAGTATGAAAACAGAAGAAACCAAAAAATTAATTATAAACAAAAGTCACATAATTCTACTCTGTCTCTGTTGTGTGGTAGTGTGGTATACAGTTACATTCTTTAGAGTCGCGGTCTCGGTCTCTTAGAATGACAACAAGCAAATAGACAGTCAGTCAAACCTTTACCTTATTTATGTATTTTTATTTTGTTGGCTTATATTTTTTATTCTCAGCATTCGTATCATGAAATATTAAGAGGAAGAATAATGATATTTTTCTTAGCGCATCGCACACACCGTTTGACATGAATATATTATTTAATATTCTTTAATATAACTCCGAGCAAGCAAAAAATAAATAAATAAATAAAAAAGAAACAACAGTTTATTTCTTGGGACACACATGACACATCGTACATAAACACCAACAAAAATTATATAATTTAAAGCGGGGGACGCGGATATCCATAAATTGTAATTCGACTTTAGTTTTTTTTTTTTTCTTCTTACTTTATATTTTATTTATTTTTTTTCCTCTTCATTGAAATTCAATTTTTTTGTTTTCATTTTAAATAAAAAAAAAATTTAAAAATTCTTCCACGAAAAAAAAAAAAATGTGAACAGTTATATTTTTGTATGTCTACAATAAATATAACTCAATTCAAAAAATATATAATTGTAAATTTTTCTTGCGTTTAATTTCACAAATTTATTTGTAAAGAAAAATAAGTGCCGAGAACTATTTCTAATTTAAAGTCTTAAACATAAAGCTATTGACCCATTAAACTAGTTATTTATAATATAGGAATAAAAATATTACATCATTTTGTAATTATATAAACAAATTCTCTTCATTATTACCAATGTTTAAATTGAACTTCAACTACCTTATACGTACTGTTTCAATGATGGTGTCAATTACATTTCAATAATAATTAGAATTTATAAATTAACTGTGGCATTACAGTTTAACTGTAATTTCTGGTTTGTATAATTACATCAATTAATAATATCCACTCGTATATTCACATAGAATACGTGAATGGGTCAGGTAAAATTATAAAGTTTTCTTCTTCTTCTTTTTTTGGGATTGAATGAAAAAAATTGTTTTTCATTTTGGGTAACGTCCTACATTGCACAAAACACTCATCGTAATTTAAAACACTTTATATGTTTCGATTAGAATGGATCGGATGCTTCATTAGCCTAAATTGGTAGACCTCAATAATTTATAAAAAAAAAACAAACAATACCACAATGTACCTCTTATTGAAATTAATTTAATTTTCTAAATAAAGAAATTTTTCAAAAAAATATAAATCGGATGTACATAGTAATTGTCGTTAAAGTGCAAAAAAATAATAAGAAGAAACATTGAGACTAAATGGATGCGAAATTTCTCCCAAACAAATTTTCTATTTTAATTTTTTTTTTTTAAACTCCGGAAATTCGTTAGACAATTTTTTTTTCCCCATTTTTATTTCTTTCGTTTTTTCTTTTTGTACTTTCATGGAGGAAATTTCCTTCATTTATACTAATAATTGAATAGTAATTATATTTCAATGTCAAATATTTAATGTCAATGTCATTTATAAAATATATAGAGTAAGAGTGAGAGTCAAAGGGTTATTTTTAGATAGTTTTTTTTTATGATTAGAATAATTAAATTTTTATCATATTATTTATTATAGATACATCTTATCGACATTTAAACTTATATTCGTTTATAAAATATTGTGCTTATTTTGTAAAGCCTTCATATACCCATTCTTAGTGAATTTCTCGATTTCAATTGAATGTATTCCATTGAATGTATTCCGTTCATATTTTTTATATTTCTTATACTTTTTATTAAAAATGATTTTAATTTTAGCAAGAGGTCAAATTCATAACGTCATAAGTGAAGAACTTTATCTTATTTATATAAATATTGTGTATAAAGATCATTAATTTTTATATACAATACGAAAATTTTTAAATCATACCATGATACTTTTTTTATTTTTCATTTCATGCGATATGTAATGGCTTTTTCTCGTGTAAAAATAATATTTTCATTCTCGTTTTCGAAGTGCAATAACCCTTCTTTATAATTCTTCAAAATGTTGTTGTTTGTTGTTGTTGTTGTTGTTGTTTGTTGTTATATATTTTTCATTTCCATCTCTAATAATATTTGTTGTTTGATGATGGTAAGGTATACAATGCTATTATTTTCTATTTCATATTATTTCTTTTTTTTTTTTGTTGTTTTTAACATAACTAATTTACCTAATAAAGACAAGAAATGATGAAGAAGAAGTTATAGAAGAATTATTATATTATGTAATTATTATTACATTTTATAGAATGAAAAAAATAAAACTTCCTTTTCTTCTTTCTTATCTATCTATATATATATATATATATATTTTCTTTTATTTCAGAATGTATATTAATTAGAGTACATTAATTTGCGTCTGAAAGACTTGGAATGGGTTTATGACGGTATATATATATGAGAGAGGGGAGTTGAATAATGTTTTTTTTTTGTAAAATAAGAAAATTAAAGAAAAACTCAACTAAATATAGTAATTCATTTGCCTTATCTGAGACTATAATATTTTTAGATTACACATTAGACATTCACTGGTTTTTGTTTATTTGGCAAATCAAAGTCATTAATTAAGTGCTCAAATTGTAAACGTCGTAACCAATTTTTTTTTTATAACAACTAATTGCCATATACAAGAATCGGTTACTAATCTCTTTATTCTATAATTGCGTTATTCTTGTAAAGAAAAAAAAAGAGTGGAAAATAAAAAATGGTCGAAAAAAGTTAATTATCCAAAATTGTAAATTCTAGTTTGTTTTTTTTTTTTTTTGCCTAAGTTGTATGAAACTTGTAATTGGTTACACTTGCCATTTTGTTATTAAATTGCGGTAAAAGTACTTTGCTTACATAAATATCCAATTAACAATTTCTTTTATGTTATTTTTCTTTGTAAATTTTGTATAAATGAAAAACAAAAGAGTAGAGTATATATATATTTTTTTAAATTACTATACGGTAATTATCATTTATCACATTCTCACCGTTAAAACTATTAATATAATATAGTATTTTGCGCTTTTTCCCCCACCTACATCATCAGAATTTATTTAAAAAAAAACCCATTCAATAGAACTTTTCTTATAATATAACAAAGAATGTTTAGAAAAATATTATCAAGTTGTTCGCGCAATTTATATAAATACATTAACGTAACATACTATCTTGTACATAGGTACATATAAATTCGTTCTGATCAAAAAACAACAACAACAAAACAACAACAACAACAAACACAAACACAAAATAAAATGAAATGATCATGAAAATAGAGTTTAAGAGACTGTCTTTTACTTTGCGTGCGTAATGGATCTTTTTTTATGTTAATTTTAACCGCATCTTTAATAAAGCAGAAGAAAAAACATACACATAATAAACTCTTTTGTGAAAAAAAAAAAAAATAAACTGACATATGCGGTAAAAAGTGTAATAAAAATAATAATAGTAAATATATAAGATGGGTCAATTAGATTCTAATAATAACATATGTACCATTGTCTTTTTATTCTGTTTTTATTTATTATTTTGTGTTTTGACCCAGTTTTTATTCTACACATGTTTTGACCCTTTTCTATCAAGAAATAAATACTATAAAAATTTTGTTATAAATTTTCTTTTTATTTTCATTGTTTGCAGTAAGATTAATTTAATTTAACAATTTCATATAATAATATAACAATAATAACGCATCAACACAATAAGATTTTAAAATGTATAACACAAACATACACAAAAATTATCTGTGTCATTTTAAATTCAAAAGTAAAAGAAAAACGTTAAAATTGCGTCAATTTAATTTCTTTTGTATTTTTTTGCCCCATTCTTTATTCGTTAGAACGTTTTTTTTTTATTTTATTTGCGAATTGCAAATAAAGAATCAAAAGGAACAGAAAATAAAAATTGAAAATAAAAAATAGTAAATTTCATTTCATTTGGAATTAATGTTGATTTTAGACAGTTGTTTTTTATTAGCTTTATTTTGGGGTTTTTATTGGTTAAATTTTTAAGGCTTAGCTAATTCTAAATTTGTCGTAATTCATTATGTCGGTTTATTCAAAAAATAATGGAATCAACATTTTAATAAGTAATTCATTGAGCTGATCACATCTTTGTGCATTCCAAAAAGTAAAAAATTTAATTATTTGTATGCTCAGAAATGCCATTAACACAGTTGAATTTTTAGTATTCATGATAAATATTTGACATCTTTTTTTTCTTTTTTTTTTATCACGCACGCGTGATTCAATTACGCTTACACATAATTACAATTGAAGTTCAATAATTAATACAATTTTAATAATAATGACTGCAGTTCAACCAAACATATTCTTTTGATTTAATTAATTCAGCTTTATTAATCGTTAAAAAGTTCAAGAAACTTGTCATTCCAATTGAAATAAAAAAAAACGCTATAATTTAGAAGCGGAAATCGCATAAATATCGTCCTATATGAATGTGTGTGTGTGTGTGTGTATGTGCAAATTAAATAACAATCAATCAATATAGAGTCTGTAACAGCGAGCGGATTTTTTTTTCTGTTTTGAATTTTTGGTTGTGATTAAAATACAGCATGTGTGTTATTGCTTTTTCATCGAATATTTTATATAAATAACGGCTTCTTTTCATCGCGTTCTGTAAAGCATAGTTACAATTATTTTTCTATTTTTACTTTTGTTTCTCAGAGTATTGTTGTTGTTGTTGTTGTTGTTGTTGTTGTTGTTTGTTTGCTTGTTGGTGTTTTCACCTGATGAACGATCTTTTATATTTTACTTATACATCTATGTATCTTCTTGTGCAAATAAATTCTTTTAAAATTGATACAGAATTACAAATTTTTACTGTGTCACAATCATCTCGAATAGAATTTTGGTTTTATTGAAATTTTGTGACATAATAAAAGTCAATATTATGTATTGAAGAAGATGAAGGAACATAAAATTTTATGTTTTTGAATGAAAATTTAAATCTATCGGTTTTAATTTTCTCATATCGACAAAAGGAAGTAATTACCTGTTCTTAATAAGCTTTCATCTAATTAAAATAACAAATATACATTTCTCTATTATGAATTTAATTATATGTTCTTTTTTTTCTTCTTTAAATTAATTATTTCTAAGAAACACAAATGGTCTATGTTGTATTTGTTTATATTTTGCTGAGAAATTGACAATTTCATGTGACTTCCTTATTGTTTTACATGTTTCTTCTATACTTTTAATTTTAATTGACAAAATGAATTTATCATTTATATAATTTCATTATTGTAGTATTTAAAATATTTAAAGCATTGCATGTAGCTTCACATTAAATTTTAACTTCATTTTTTTTTTAAAGAAAGAAAAGAAAAGAATAAGAAAAAAAAAAAAGAAAGAATAAAGTCTCATTTGAAATCATGAAGTAGTATAACTATTTTCTAATTAAATTATCTTGGAAGTTGTATAACATTCATTAAAAAGAAAAAAATAATAATAATAAGAACAACAACAACAACGAAAAAACCACAAAACATTTAATAATAATAACATAAGACCAGAAGAAGAAGAAAACGAATAAGATATGAATAAGAAAAGAATGAATTAGTTAAAGAATTTCTTCGAATAATAATCAATCTAACTGGACAACTTTTTTTTTCTATATCACAAATTTAATTTTTTTTTCTTTAGTTTGAAAATTCTTATACACACAATTTAATTTGATAAATTAATAATCGATTAATCGATTAAATTTAATGCGATTAAAAAATTAATCGTTTAATAATAAATATTATTTATAAACTTTTCTGTAATCTTTTTATATTTTTTTATTATTTTAGCGATCGTGATAATAATTTCTCAGATTCTTACAGTAAAAAAATGTAATTTTATAGTTTATTTTTTAATGGATTATTGATAAATATGCGTAAAGTAGTGTAAACATTTTCTGTAACTGTTGCATAATGTGTCACGTTTCTTTACATTTTTTTATTATTTAGTTTGACTGTAATTAATAGTGAAGAAAAAAGACGTGGTTCTAGAATTTACATTGATATTTGATTTAATTATTTTTGATGGTAATACAGTTAAATTCCTAAACAGTAATGAGAATAACAACCAACCAATTTTTAATTTATAATTAAATACAAATATTCTTAAGAATGATAAAAGAAAATTTTCTAGTATGAAATGAGGTGATCAGAAGAGTGTAAACTTTAAACTTCAACTTTATATATGCTTTGTTGTAATAAGATGTTGGAAAATGTACAGCTTATTGAAATAGTTTAATTATTTTTTATGATGATCGGATGGTGATCACTGCGTCTGATGATGTAATTTTATTTTGCGTGCGCTACATTTGTACCTGTAGGTCTATAACGTATAACTAAGTCAATAAAAATTAAAGATCGTGTTTCACCTATATATTTTGATATAGCAACTTTTTATTTATTTATGCATAAATATAAAACATTGTATATACGGACGGAAATTTAATCTTGATGTGATTATTAATATTTAGTACTTTGTAACAGAAAAAAAACTGTAATTGAAAATAGCAAAGTGTTATAAATGCGGAAAACCCGTTGATATTATTGTTATTTCTTAAGATCTGTTAAACCCTGTTTATATAAGAAACAAAAACTTCATTTACAAATTCTTATAATGCCCGTTTGCATTTAATGCATTTTAATATTGACCGCATGAATTTATAATTCTCTTAAATTCTTCGTGTGTTTGTACTTATTTCTTCCTGGATGGATTCCAGTTAACTGAACAACACTATACAGATTTTAATGTTATTTTTGTTTTTTTCTCTTAATTAAAAATTTGATCAAATTCAGTTGATCGTTAACACGTTTTGTTTTTGAGGGAAATTTATTTAACAAGATGGTAAAATTTATGCAAATAATTTAAGAAAGAAAGAAAAAGAAAATTTTATAATGTTTAAATATACTTACGTGATAAACAAGTATGTTTTCTAAATTGTAAAAATCCTTCTTGACAACGACATGCACCAGCTAAACAACTACTATTTGCTACACGCAATGAACATTGGTCACTCATTAAGCAATCACTTCCAAGAAGTTGTGCTGGAAAAAGAATAAAACAAAATTTTTTATTTGTATAAATAAAAGATGAAGTATATTTTTTACAAAACTTAACAAAAAAAAGTAATAATATTACAGGTATTTTTCTGTGTTTGAGTGTGTGTGTGTGTGTGTGTGTGTGTGTGCATGTGCATGTATGAATGTGTAAAACAGTTATAGGGCAAACAATAAAAATATCTTTTTGACTTTTATATTATTTATTTAAAATAAACGCGCGCAATGAATTTGTTCTGTGAACTGAATAAACATATATCAGGTTTTTTTTTTCATTTTTTATTTTTATTATTTTTCTTTCATTTTTCTTTTTATTTTATCCATAAAAATATTATAAGAAAACGAAACCAAAGACATAAAAAAAAACAAACAAACAAAACAAAACAAATTCATAAGACAAACAAAAAGAAATAATTTTATTTCTTTAATTTTTATTTTATTTTTTTGGGAAGTTAAGTTTGTCGAAGCGTGTTGAACTGGATAATGGCCATTAACAAAAATCCATCAGTCAGTATATACTCCACATTGAAACTTTATACACATCACACAGAGTTTTTATTGGAATTCTTTTTTTTTAATGTGATGCGAAAACTTCAAAATAAAGTGTAATTAAATAAATTAGCAGAATTTTAAAATGGGCGAATACAAAGAAGTAAAAAAGATTTGCGAAGAAAATTATCGTATAGAAAATAATAATAATAAAAAAAAAAAACTACTGAAATTATTTTCTTATGTTATAATTTTGATTAGTTTGAATTGGATTTGATTGGACGTTGCCCTGAATATAAATTAAGATGATGATGATCACATTATTGCTATACAACACGTTTTATGTTTTATTTAAATAAAAAAGAACCTGTATGAAAACAGAATTGTTATAATGGTTTAAACTAAAACATTCTTAAAGCATCTCAAAAGTAAATTAAGAAGAAACTAAAAAAAAATGTCATATACAGAAAAAAAAAAAAGTAAACACAAACAAAGGTGGAAATGTATTTCCTAAAATGTTGTATTTTTTTTTTCAAAAGTATGTAGCACAGAATAATATTTATTTATAAATGTAAAGATTCTTTCTTACCTTGCAAACAAATTGTATTATTATATTGAACAAAAAATGGTGAACATTTACAGACACCATCCATTCCACAATAACTTCCTTTTATGGTATCTGAACAATCCATATCGTGCTGACATCGTGCACCAAGAACCGTTGATAATTGGCCACTTGATATGCTAAATATTGTCGTGACCTGTAATAGAAAATTTTTTATTATTTATTTTATTAGAAAATTATTGAAAATCTTTTTATAAATTTTATGCCACAAAAATATTAAGATTTTTAAAATCTCTTGGCAGTTTTTATTACTCAGTTTTCTTCTATTAAATTTATACAAAAAAAAAATAAAATTGTTTGTTTTATAATAAAGGTCACCATCAAATATTATTTACATTTGTCTAACGCGGTAAAATTTATAAAATAAGAGTTAGTTGACTTCTCAATTTTCCTTATATAATTTTATTACTTCTACAGAATTAATGTTTATGGCAATGTGATTTATTATATTTATTCCAGTTTTCATTGCATTCAAAAATTGTAATTCAGAAGTCAATCGAATGTAAAATGAATAATAAAATTGCATTTATAAATTATATATTGTGTACGCGTTTAACTTTGATTTAATTCAGCGACTCAACAGAATATTGTTTGTCTGTCTTTTGATTTTATTCAATGACTCAACTCAAATTAACTTATATTTATCTAAATAACTAAACTTTTATAATTTTATTTATTTATTTATGACGTTTGGATTAGGATGAGTTCAAATATTATATCCATAAACAACATAACAACCTATTATTTATTTTATTTTGATACGCGCGGTAAATTTAACGATTCCATTGATGAGGATCACTGCCACAGCCAAGTATAGCAGTAGTAGGTTTATTAGAAGTTACAGCTTTTTATTGTTTCTTTTCATTTATTATATTTTTTGTTATTTAAACAGTTTTATGCAATAAAAGGCTATGATTTTTAACAGTTTTATATAACAAATTATGCCAAAAATATTGTTAAACTTTTTCGTTTCAATTTCATAATTGTGTCTAGTCTAGAGGACAATTATGTGCACTGCCAAACTATATTTGTTAGTTAGATCAAAATTTTCATTTACATTTTCGTCTACTGATTAGAGGTAGAGTGCGCATACTTAATTATCATCATGACATGATCATTGAAATAATTAACTAGGAGAGAATTTTCGTTAAGGTAAAACAGAGTTGTTGTCAAAAAAGTTTCAATTACTCTGTTAATTACTTAAATAAATTTAAAGTTGACTTAAAAGAAAAATCTTGTTAATTAAAATTGAAGAAAATAGAAAAAGTGCAGGTTGCACACTTAAAAAGTTGTAACAATGCAATGGACTTAAGATGCAACTGGAATCTTTATGTTTCATTTTTCTGTTCAGTTAATTAGTTTTCACAGAGAAAGAATATCGTTGTGACCACATTAACCCGTTTTTCTGTTAATTAATACGATTGCATAAAAGGACTTTTTTTTCTCTTATTATTAAATTTTTCTTTCAATTCATTAATAATTAGACTAATTAGTTTAGAAAAAAGTATAAAAATCAAGATAATTAATCTCGTAGTTTCTTATGTATACTTTATAACTTCTTGTGGTTTGTATGTATGTTACACTGAAACTCAATGGAATTCATTTTCTTTTAAGTGTCTATTACATAAAACCAATCTATTTGTTATGGTTAGGTTCTAGGTTGTCTAGTCAACCAACACAAACTTATGAGTCACAAGTTTAACTAACTTATTTATTACAAAAATGCACATACAGAAGAAAAATCCTGTTCAATACAAAAAACTTCTTCATTTCTTTTTGTCTTTATATATTTTCAAGACAGAGGTAAGTACAACGAATTTACGGTATTTGATGTTCATTTGATTATTTAAAATTATAAAAAATAAAAATTTTATGTGAAATTTCTTATGATGTTTTAATTTTAATTTAAAAACAACAAAAAATTAAAAAATAAAAGAAAAAACAACGGAGTGAAAGACACATTTCAAAGAAAATTTGTTGCTTTTTTCCTGCTGTTGTTGTTGTTTTATAATTATATTTTACTCGAATAAAAAAACAAACACAACAAAACATGTTGAACATGCGCGAGTAAAAAAAAATGTACTGAAATGTGCCCAACTATATATGTAATTTTTCTTTCAAAGTTACTAAAAATAATGTTTTTAATTTTAAGTAATTGACAAACTGAACAAGATTAGGAAATCTAGATGTCAAATTTTCTCTTTAATTCTTCTTTTTTTTTACCACAAGAATTTAAAACAAAAAAAAAGGTTAAGAATATAGAAACAGTTTTAACACAATAAATTGTTTCTGATTACATTATAAATTATTTTCATACAAAATATTAACAGAAATAAAAAAGAACAGTGTAAGAGGGAAGAGAGATGATATAAAAAAAAAACCGCAAAAAAATAAGCGGAAAATTTCTATAAATAACGTTAGAAATATACAGAAAAAAAAATTGCATTTATCGAATCGAATTTATAAAATGCACGATGCACGCGAATATAATTTTTTTTGGGATATCTTTTGAAAACATACAAAATTGTTGTAAGTAATAATGAAGACATTAGGAATTTTATTTCTTATTCTTTTCACTCAATTTATTTTGACTTTTTTACGTTCAATTTTAGATTCTATAATACCCAACCATCATTAAAAATAAAGTTCATAGAATATCCACGTGGTTTATTATTAGTTAACAGATGCGCGCGCATCAATAAGTACATATTTATAGAAAATAAGGAAATGGATTTATGTATTATTAGTTTATTTTGTATGATGAAATTCCATTCAAAGTATAAAATCGAGTAGAATAATTTTTCTGTTTTTCTTTTTGAATTTTTTTTTTTTTTCTTTTCTTTTTTAATGGATTTACCGTAACCAATTTTTATATGCGATTTTGTAAACTAGAAAAGTTTCTTTAGTTTTTATTTTTATATAAAAAAAAAATACTTAGAATAAATAATTTATTTATCTTTAGATACGATAAAAAAGAGAATGAAGAGAAAGAAGAAGAAAGAAGAAGAATATTTACGTTTACTTTTTGATTTAATATTGTTATGTCATGTCAAGTGATTTATTTATAGGTGTATGTGTGTGTGTGTGTGTGTGTGTGTGTGATAGAATCAATATTGTTGTGTGTTACATTTAAATTTTATAAAATACGTGCAATTTCTTTTTTTAAAAAATCTTCTCACCTTCATTGGGAATTTTTGCATTTTTTTTTTTTATAAAGTTTATTTTTGCTTTACTTTATTTTTTCTTGTTTTTGTTTATTTTTTTTTTCTTTTAATTTTGAATTTTAAACCAGAAACGCGTGAATATTAAGTTTATTCAACTTTTTTCAATAATATTTTTATATAAAACAAAATGAAATGAAAATCTTTTATATTTATCAGTTTCTTCTTTTGTTTCTTCTTATTTTATATTTGTACTTTTTTTCTTTTTTTTTTATATAAGAATTTAAAGTTTACGTTTATGACCATTCGATATGGAAAGTCCAAACTTTAAGAAATGCAAATATATACCATTTATATAAATTGTAAATGAATATATGTAAGTATACAGAATAAGTAAAAAAAATAATATGTGTACTTTAGTTGACTGACCAGAATATATATATAAATTATTGACATACTACTTATTTTACTGTATATAGAAATAAAAATAAATATAAAGATGCGTTTAAAAGTATAAGAAAGAATAAAAAAATGTATATGAATATATAAGATTCCGTAAACGAAAGACAGAAACATGTATAAAAGCGACGAACCTGTTTTAAAAATAAAAATTCTAATAAGAAATAATTTAATTCTATAAAAGAAAACTTCAATTTAATTGGATTATAATGTCTTATTTGGTTCTTTTTTTTTGTTTTTGTTTTGTTTTCATTTTTTTCACATTTAATTAATTTATAATTATTCATTATTTTCCAATTTTGTATAAATGAGTCAACGTTAAAATATGAAATTCAATCAATTCTTTTTTCATTTTTTACGATTATTAATTAATATTATTTTAAATCAATGATTTAATTAATGATTTTTAAATTTTAATTGTTGGTTTGAAAAAAAATGAATACCCAACTCAATGTAATTTGATAATTATGTTAGGATTGATGTATAAAAGAAAACACTCACTTTTTATTCATTCAAATAATAAATAAATAAAAAAAAAAGAATATTTCAAGTTTCAAAGACATAACGTAATAATTATAAAGTTTAAATGATTACGATGATGAACAGAACAATAAAAGAATAAAAGAATAAAAGAATAAAAATAAAATAACTTGCAATAAAACTTAATTAATTGCATTTTTTTGTACATTTTAACAAGTACAGATTTTTTTTTTAAAGATTTAAAAATAAAAGAATAAAACTCAAGAGTTTTTAAATCTTACTGTCTACATATAATAAAGAAAAAAAAAAGAATTGATCTTCGAACAGAGAGTACCTACTAATTATATTTATATTAAAACCACAATATTTATTGTTGAATTTATATTTTCTATAGAAACATTAATTTTTGTAAGATCAGAGATTTTTTTCTTGATAATCTGATCAAAAAATAAATATAATTGCATTAAAGTGCAGGCAATGGATAAAAGTATACACACATATATAGAAAAACTAAGAAAAATGTTAATAATAACAATCGATTCAATTTACAAAAACCTTTCGTACAGTTTGATTAATTATTTTATTGAAGATTTTTTTATTTTTATTGAAAAATTTATAATCAATAAAACGTAAGATTTAGTTAATTCATATTTTGTTTTGGACTATACAATAATATTCGTTGTAATTCTTAGAAGTTATTTTTAACTTACCAATAAAATTAATAATTCGCTTTTGAATAACATTTTTTTTTTTTTGCACTAAAATTTTAATTAACAAAATTTAAAATATTTTATAATTTTTAAGATTTCTTTATCCACCAAAAAGTGGGAGAAAAATTAAGAAAATTCGTTAAGGAAAAACAATAAAAAAATAGTCACTTGCAAAAATGTTTCTCTAATAAAACATTCTCTTTCTCTTGTTCTGAATAAATTAAGACACTTCTGATGAATATCGAAACTTAATATTCAGTTGACTGATTGATTACTGTTCAATAATTGCAATTTTATTTTATTTTTTTTTTTTTTGGTAATGTAATTAAAACCAAATTTATTCAATAACAGGATTTAAGGTTGATAAAAAAAAACAAAAAGAAATTTTAGTTGTTTTTTTTTTTTGCACAAATTTTTACACATAAAAAAAATGTCTCTCTTTTTAAAGGTTGTTTATTGTTACATTTATAAAATCAGTTTCACATCAGTAAATATTGATTATAATCAATAACAAAAAAATTAAGCAAGTACAACAATAACATTTATTGAAAACAAAAAATTTCTGTTTTTTTTTATTTAAATAAAAAAACCAAAGTCAAAAATTTCAAATATTTAATTTTTTTTTTTTTTAAATAAAAATTTCCAATAACGACTTTTTTTTTATTAAAAACGACAAGAAAATGACAAAGTTAAAGTTAAATAATAAACGTTCATCTTGTACGATGGACAAAAATAAACTGATGTGAACTTGAAAAAGAAAAGACGGGAACACTTTTTACTTTTTTTTTTTTTTTACACATAAAACTTCAGAAAAATATACTGTTGTATGTGCGCGAATGAATTTCTTATTCTTGTATCTGCTGCTGTTGTAAATGGTAACTTGTTGGCAGTGTATTAACACTAACATTGGCAATAATCCATATAGACAGAAAGAGAGGGAGAAGAAGAAAGAAGTAAAAGGCATGGTCATTTTTTGTGTGATATTAAGTATGCTGAGCGACAATGTCATGGTTAGACGTATTGCCTTAAACTTGGAACACAAATTTTGAAATCTATAAAAAGTGGTAAAGTTTCAACTGAAAGATTTCAATGCGTTGAATTAAAGAACGCAGAAGAATTTAAAGAATTTATTGAAGAAATTTCCTATAAAGTATAAAATTTTTTTGGCAATCATATAAGAGAAGATGCGTAAATACAGTTTTAATACCGCCAGAGCACTTATAGTGAGATGACAAAAATATTATGCAAATATTAAATATTTTTATAATTTTATACAATAAGAAATCAGGTTTTTACTGTATCTAAAATTAAAAGAAAATTAAAATATACTAATAATGAAGATGATGGTGTTTCTTGAATTTATATATACTGTAATCCAGTTCTATATAATTCTTTTCTGATTATGATAATTTTTTTTTTTTTGTGCTTTTTATAAATTTTCGTTTTTATTGTGTGTTTTAACTTACGGGGACAGTCTTTGTCTTTAAGTTAAAACTGGTTTTTAGACCGTTTTGTCCAAATTTTCTTTTATCGTAAAATTTTAATTTGTCAAAAAGAAAATAGGATTTTCATCTCAATTTTTTTAATGTGAACCGTCATCATATTATAGATATAATAATAAATAGTGGTATGAATATCAAAATCGGAATCTATAAACTCTAATGCCAACAACTCTTTTTTCTTCTCAAATAATTTTTATAATCGTTTTTCGTAGATTCCTTTATAAGGGAAAATTTTTTCTATAATTTAATTTTATATAAAAATATGAAATGCAATAAAATTTAACCGCAGGGTAAATTATTTAATCTTATTTAATGAAACAAAATGTAGTTCGTTATTGTGCTGTGAAAATTAGTCTTAAATCTTACAACAATTCTGTATACAGAACAGAAGGAATTAACAATTACAAAAATGTTTCCAATTAAAGTTTTTATTGCTTTAATCCCAATGTCAATTTTACTTTAATAATTATGATTGGAAATAATAAAAAAAAAAATCAGTTAATTCTTTAGCATCGACAAATTGGGTTTTGGAGTAAAATGCAGTTTTAATAATGAAGTACGAATAATTTAATAATCAATTTAATTGTTCATTAATAATTTGTTATTCAATAAATTTTTTAAACCGTAATTCCGATAAACCAATTACTTTATCTGTAGGTATGTATTTTTATTTGATGCCAATTTCAGTAAATAATACACGAAGCTTAATTTTTATTATTTGTTTATCTAACCAACCTAATAAAAATAATTGTAATTAAATTAGAAACAAACGCTTTGAATTTTATATAATTTCGAATTGCACGAAAAAATTATAAATCGTAAATTCTTAGTTGATGAATGAAAAAGTAAATCTGAATATGGATTTTAAATTAAATAATAAAGTTAATTGTGTTTTGTATTTTTATATAGTAGCTGGTTAAATCAATGTCATTTACGTATGAAAATAAATATAAAAAACAACTTAAATAAAACACAATATGAAAATGATAAGCTGACACAAAAAAACAATCATTTTATTGATGCAAAGATTTTTTATCTTATCGTTGTATGTATCGTTGTAATACGTATATAAGAAAAATAATTCAATCATTGTGTTATTTTTTATTTCATTATTACACAAATAAACTAAATATAAAATGAAAATAGTAATTAAACATAATTTATTATTATTTATTTAATTTTTTGTCTCTTGCTTGCTATAAATTTGAAACAATTTTTAAAAACTGTAGAATTTCATGTGCAACGAAATGTTCTAAATTCTTTCGATGATTCATGATATGCACATGATTAATAATATGCACATATTGTGAGTTTTATATCAAAGTACATATTTTCTATATTTCAGATTAGATATTATATTATTTTTAAAATCATTAACGGCATCGTCAAACTTGCATGTGCAAGTTAATTTTACATACAATACAATGCATTCAAAATCAATGAAATACACTTTCTGGTCAACCCTGGTTTTCTTCGGATATTTTATCGTTAATTTATATGAAAACGCAATAATAAAATAGAGAGAAAAAGAATGAGACAAATATATTCGTGCCACCATATTTTTTTGCGCAAGAAAAACAAAAAAAAAAATCAAGTCTTTTTGATTGAAGTGTCATTCTGTTCTGTTCTCTGTTGGAATTAACAACGTACGAGTTTTTGGAATTGTTTGGATATTACATTATATTAGTTGGTAGGTATTGATAATTATCTAATTTAATAAACCTTTACAAAAAAATGTCTACGTGTCTACTTTTATTTACATTTAAAGTGTACAAAATAATTATTATAATAATTTGATGTTAAATTAAAAGATAAGGGAAATAATATAATCATCATTTAATCGCGTTTAGACAATGAAAAGACATAATTTTTTGGGTGCGTGTGCGATAAAACAAGTTTCAAAGAATCAATAAAATGAAAGTTTATTTGTTATATAAAAAAGAAAAAGACGGAAAATATTAATTTTCAATTTTATGAAATATGTAACAAAATCAGTAAAAAAAAACGAAATTTTGTGAATATTAATATGAACTTTTAGAGGTCATTTGACCTTTCGCTTGGATCATTTAATATAATATGTATTTTATATAATTTAACCAATTTTAAATTTAAAGTGAATAATTTTATTGTATGAAAGTCCAATGTCAAGTCCAATAAAATTATTTATTTTTAAGTAAATTTAGAAAAAAAAATGTTATTGGAATTATTTGTTTACCTTGATTAAAAATCTTGTAATAATTAAGTTGATTTGTTTTTGTTATTTTTTCAACAAAATAACTTTTAAGTTTATTTATCCTATTAATTTTATTCGAAATAAAACACATTTTCATGGTCAAAGTTATTGTTTTTTTTTTGATGTTTTTGCTCATAATCTAATCTAAATTCTAAAGTCTAATATAATAATATAGAATTAATATTCTTTCTCTCTCTCTCTCGTTTTTCATTTAGAATACTTACATAATCAAAGATGAGTGCTAAAATAAAAGCCGGTCCAGTTGTAGATGTATTAGGAGATGAGATGACTAGAATCATCTGGGATTTAATTAAAGAGAAATTGATATTACCGTTCTTAGATATTGAATTACATACATATGATTTAGGAATGGAGTCTAGAGATAAAACAGATGATCAAATTACAATTGATTGTGCAGAAGCTATTAAAAAATATAATGTTGGCATTAAATGTGCAACAATAACTCCAGATGAGAAACGTGTTGAAGAATTCAAATTGAAACAAATGTGGAAATCTCCTAATGGTACTATTCGTAATATTTTGGGTGGTACTGTATTTCGTGAGGCAATTATTTGTAAAAATATTCCACGCTTAGTAACAGGATGGAATCAACCAATTATAATTGGTCGTCATGCACATGCTGATCAATACAAGGCAACTGATTTCATTGTTCCAGGTGCTGGAACATTGGAACTAAAGTGGACACCAAAAAATGGTGGACAGGAAATTATTTGCCATGTTGTAAATGAATTTAAAGGCGCTGGTGTAGCATTAGCTATGTTTAATACTGATGCTTCAATCACTGACTTCGCACATTCTTCATTTAAATATGCTTTGAATAGAAAATATCCACTCTATCTAAGTACCAAGAATACAATTCTTAAAAAATATGATGGAAAATTTAAAGATATTTTTGAAGAAGTTTATAATAAAGATTATAAGACTAAATATGAGGCAGCGGGTATATGGTATGAACATCGATTAATTGATGACATGGTTGCATATGCAATGAAGTCAGAAGGTGGTTTTGTATGGGCCTGTAAAAATTATGATGGTGATGTTCAATCCGATTCAGTTGCGCAAGGTTATGGATCATTAGGTTTAATGACATCTGTTCTAATTTGTCCTGATGGAAAAACTGTAGAAGCAGAAGCCGCTCACGGTACGGTCACACGTCATTATCGTATGTATCAACAAGGTAAAGAAACATCAACCAATCCCATTGCATCTATTTTCGCTTGGACTCAAGGGCTCCTTCATCGCGCTAAACTTGATAATAATGAACCATTGAAAAAATTCGCTGAAACTTTAGAAAAAGTTTGTGTTGATACCATTGAAGATGGCTTTATGACAAAAGATCTGGCGATTTGCGTTAAAGGAATGAATAATGTACAAAAATCCGACTATTTGGAAACATTTGCATTTATGGATAAATTAGCTGAAAATTTACAAAAAGCACTAACAATCTGACTGCCAGTCTCTAAATTATAAAAAATTGAAGGGGATGATTTTGAAATTACTTTTACATTTTTTACATTGGTGTTTGTACTAATTTTTTTTGTAGTATTTATAACCTTTTTTGTAAAATCCAATATTAAAAAAGACATTTTTAAAATACTCATGAATTTTCGATTTTTTTTTATTGATTCACTGCTTTTACTTAATTTTTAAATTTCAGTTATATATCTATGGAGGCTTTTTTTGTTTTCAGTTGTCCTTTTTTTTTATTAATTCGTCGTTGAAATTCCGATAATAATTTGTCAAAATTATTTAAGTTTCATTATTCGTAGTTTAAATTTAAAGAATAATAAAATTAACAAATGGATGAAGAATATTCTGTTCAACATAATTTTCGTAGTACTAAGACGCAAGCGTTGGACACAGAATTTCGTTATTACAGGTAATAAATTGTACAAATATTACAATTATTTAAAACTAATTGAGTTTGTTTTAGTTTACTGTTAAGAAATTTATTTCCGTCAATAAAATATCAGAGACACAAAGAAATTATTATAACATGGATTAAAAAACTGCATAATCCAGAATGTGCTGTAACAATAATACGTGAGAAAAGAAATCGTTTTATGTTAATGTTATGCATGACTTTATTAACAGATGAACTAGGTTTGTTTTTGATAAAAATCTTTTGCTTCATAACTCATATTGGGCATGTTTTTTATACAGAACATGCATTACAACACCAATGTCTGTTCTGTATAAATTTTCAAAAAAACAGGCCTATTATTGTCAATTTCTATACACAAATAATATATTCCTCACCATATTTTCTGGAATGGTGAAATTAACGTAAGTTGTCCAAAAATAGGGTTTTTTAAACAAGAAGCGCCATCTGTTCTCCCAGAATTAAGTCAAATGAATATAGAAAAAATTCCTTTAACTGAGTGGGAAAATGATAACAGTTGGGAAGATATTTTAAAAGAAAAAGAACTTGCAGAAAAATTCCATACTTTTAATGGAAAATCCAAAAATCAAAAGTGTATAATTCATGCTGGTGGCGCATGTCCAATAAATAATGAATTAGATTTATATATTGGAAAAACTTTAGACAAACAATTTAAATTTTATTTGCACATCGGAAAACCGTATGCCGCATTGTTAAAGCATTCTTCTGATCGAATATTAGCATCTAAATGGTTACAAACCCTTTGCACAATTAATAAGAATTGTTGTGCCGTTTCAAAAGGAATCCGAAATGATTATATGATGTCTTTACTGGGGTCAGTTAATCATATAATATAATTGTCTTTTCTAAATAACTATAAGTTAAACTTCCACAGTTATTTAGCAAATAAAAGTTTATGTGGTCCCTTTAAAGATTATCCAATGCAAATACTTCCACCCTTATGTCAATTGGCGCAAATAAATGCAGAAAAAAGGCCTATTACTGATCCAACGCATCCCAGAGTACGATAAGTTATTAGATTTATCAAAACAAATAAATGTTTGAACTTTTTTTTTTAGATAGAACAGTTTATGATAGACTTGCCACATCCAGAAAATGGTGCTTTCGCTTTTATTTCACTAACAGGCGATTTGTATGAGAAATAAATATGTAAAAATTTGACCTGGTTATGTAATAAAACAATTTTGTTAGATGAATAAAATTATTTAATCAATATGTAACTGAATATAATAATTACCGATGATTAAGGAACACATTTTTAATACAAGGATATGAACAAAAAAACCGTCGTAATTTATAATTTCTAAATTAAAACAAAATGCATATTAAGGATTTAAACCTCGATTTATGAAACTTGATCCATCTATAATCGATAAATATATACATTATGAAATGCGGAGAAACGTTATTATTGTTATATAATTTTTAATATTATTTATAGTTTAGATAGAAATGAATTATTAACTCATGATTCGTAGTGCAGCTTTAATATGTTGTAAAATCGTCGTATGCTTTTGCATAGAATTATTAAGTATTTCTTCGACTCCCTAATTTTAATAAAAAAAAACTGTAGTATTTTAAAACTCTTTAAAATATAATTTGAAAATAATACCAAAGCCAAAAATACGTATGAAGAACCAATAGTATGAAGTGATTATTAACAATATGCGTGTTCTATTCAAAAAATATTTGCGCTAGGGCAGCGCAAATATAGCATTTTTGTAAAAAATTCTGTATGTAAAATACTATACTTGCGCCAATTCTAACACCAATTCTTACGCCAACTGACTAGGTGGTGTTAGAATTGGCGCAAGTATAGTATTTTTAATTCAGAATTTTTTTACAACAATGCTATATTTGCGCTGCCTTAGCGCAAATATTTTTTGAATAGAACACGCCTATTATTATTGTTCAATATGTAATATGGTCAGACTACATTCTCAACTGGGAAATTTATTTTTCACCAAGGAAATTTATTTTTCAACAAAAAAAAAAATTGTTAAAAAATTACAAGAAATTCTCGTTTTCAGTTCAATGTCTTTTTCAACTTTCTTGTCAGTCAGCTTAACATAAATCTGAAAAAATACTTAGAAAAATCTGAAATTTGGTATGAGTCTTAACTAAATTTTCGTTTATTTTTTTCTTTTTCAGTCTGCTTTTTTTAATGAAATGAAGTGTCAAAACAGAACAAAGCATACAAGTCAAATGCATATAAGTAACATAAGTATACTTTTTTTAAAAAATTTTATGTACAAAACAAAGCCATATTTAACTGATAACTGTGCAAAGTCCATGTAAGTGATAATTTGTTTTTATGAAAATTTTAAGAATTAAACTTAAAGTTTACATTTATAAAAATATAAATCTGTAAAAGTTCATCTGTCAAAAAAGACAAAAGGAAAGCTTAGTGCGTTCAATTCAATAATTATTATTATAAAATGTATAATAATAATAATCAAATTAAAAAAGGAACCCAATTTGATGTAAATTTAAGTAAATATCTTTCATATTTATTGCGACACGGAGCGGTTAAAGAAAATTTAACAATCGAAGAAAATGGTTATGTTGACGTACAAACATTATTACAAAAGCCTTGGTTCAAGGAAAATAATTGTTCAATAAATGATATTGAACGTATTGTTACAAATAACAATAAAAAAAGATTTACATTAATGATTTGTGAAAGAACAGGACTACGAAAGTTAAGAGCAAATCAAGGTCATTCGATGCGCAACATTTCTGATTTAAATTTGTATAAATATAACTCAGAAAATGAATTAAACATGGTTGTTCATGGAACATATTATAAATGTTGGGAACAAATTAAAAAAGAAGGACTTAGATGTATGAACAGAAATCATATACATTTTACATATACCGATGTTCTTACTAATTCTATTCGGTCATCATCATCATTCTCAACATTCACATCAACAAAAATTAGTGGTTTCCGTGAAAATGCACAAATACTAATTTATATAAATTTTAAGAAAGCAATGAACGATGGGATACAATTTTACAGATCAGAAAACAATGTTATTTTAAGTTCTGGAATAAATAATACAATTCCAATAAAATATTTTCATAAAGTTATTGATCGTAAAACAAATACAAATTTATCAATCTAATAAACCAATTACAATTCTTTTTACAGACAATAAAACAACAAAAATAATTAAATAAAAATTAAAAATGTCTGAAGATACTACACCAACAACGTCAAAAGCTGCTTCATCAAAAACCTATTCAAATTCTAAAATACAACAACAACAACAACTGCAGCAGCAGCAACAACAACCGAAAACGTCACAACAAAAAACATCACAGAAATCAGTAAAACATAATGCGAATTTTAAATGTGATATATGTCATATACAATGCAAATCAAAGAAGGCATTAAACCATCATCGTTATATACAACATGCAAAAAAAATGCGTGGAATAAAGAAAAAGAAAAATAATCTTATGGATGATCAGTTACGTACAGAAATAACAAGAATAAAAGTAATCGATGCATTAAAAAAATGTGAAGAAGGTGAAGAGTTAGAAATATTATTACGTGCAATACAACCAAATCCTCAAGATATGTTTTTCATCTGTGAAAAAGTTAAAAAGGATATTGCATTAATTATAACAGAAATGTTTCCAAATCATGTTATTTATTTATTTGGTTCAGCTGTTAGTGGACTTATGTTTAAAGGTATTTATTCCTTTTATGTTTACAACTTTGTTTTTGCTGTATGTATTCTGTTAATTTATCAAATCTTTTAAGTTATCATTATTACTGAATACAGATTCGAAATTACCAATCAGTTTTGTCAAAAAAAATTACTCTTAAAGCTATTTATCTTGGCAAATTTTTATTTTCATAAATTCACAGAATTTATTAAGAATATTTCTTATTACAACTAATATTTTTTTATATGTTTTTTTTTTCAGATAGTGATTTTGATTTTTTTGTTGATGTGAATAATTATTGGAATAATGATATACCTGGATTAATACGTTTATTATATCAAGAAATGTGTAAATCAAATAAGTTTAGTAGAATAATACCCATATTATCAGCAAAAATTCCATTACTAAAATGTATTCATGGTGTAACTGGCTATAATTGTGACATAAATTTTTCTAATTGTATGGGAGTATTTAATAGTCGTTTTTTACGTACTGTTATGAATTATGATTATAGAATACATCCATTAATGGTAGTTATTAAATATTGGGCACAATGTCGTGGTTTTTCTGGTACAGGAAAAATAACAAATTATGCCTTAACATTAATGATAATGTTTTATTTACAAACATTGGATGAACCAATAATGCCATCCGTTTCTAAATTTCAATTAGATATACCAGAGTTTATGATTAATGAATGGAATTTAGCATTTAATACTGTTCTTAAAAATGATATGAAATGTAATAAAACAATAACAGAATTGTTATCCGGTTTCTTTCAATACTATCATAATTTTAAATTTGAATCTGACATTATATGTCCATTATATGGTAAAATTTATAAACGTAGTGATTTTTTAGTAACAGAAAATATACCAATTGAATTTAAAAGGTATACTGATTTTGTAAAACGTAATCCAGACAACTATCAATTTAATTTAACAACGGAAATGTGCGTACAAGATCCATTTTCATTAAGTCATAATGTTGCTAGTTCATGTGGACAATTAAATTTATATAAATTTAAATCATGTTTAGAACATGCTGTTGAAATATGTAATCAATTAAGTGATGACAAAGTTAAATCATCAAAATTATTAATACAATTGATATCTGAAGAACCACCATCACATTTAAGTAAAGTAACTGCCTACAAAGGTGTTTTATCAAAATCAACATTAATTGATAAAAGACGTTATATATTATGTAAATTAACACCATTAGAATATGATATAAATATTCTTAAAAACCTACAAATAAAATCTGATGATGAATCAATGGATAATAATAGTTTATTAACATTAAAACAACAATGGGTTGACTATGTTATTAAATTCACAATTGATATGTTGAAAAATATATTTTTAGTGAAATTAGATGAATTTCCTAATGATGATAAAGATGCTGATGTTGTTGCTGAGATTAATGATGATTACGTAAGTTTATTTAAAATTGATAAAACATTAAAAGCAGAATATAGACAATTATTTCAATGTAAAACATCCATTGATGTATGGAGTAATCGTAAACATGGTAATGCATTGTTAAAATCATTTTTAACAGATGAAATGAATATATCAAAAAAAAAATATGCAGATAAAAAGAATAATATATTATTACATTGTACATTATTATTAACAACATCAAAGAATTATGATTATGTGGAAATACATTTTTATGATAAACAAATAAATAAAAGTGGAATGAAAAACTTTTTTAATGGCATCTCAACGAATGTCAGAAATTATATCAAAGGGTATTTTACTCAACTAAAACTAAAAAATGAATCTAACTCATCAAAACCACATTCATCAGTTTCGTCTTCGTCGTCATCTTCATCTTCATCAACTACATAAATGTTTTTATGTATTGTTTTTTTTTCTTGTAATTTTTTATTTTTAATAATTGTTCAGGGAGAAAAGTTAATGTTATTAAAATTGAAATCAGAATTTAGAGTAAAATAGTTGAACGGGATTCATAAAATTTGCTGTGAGGAAAGAAGAAAGAGTAATTATGAAAGACAAAACTTTATTTCGTCTTTTTAACTACAACTCTAAAATTAATTTTCCTTTTGTTAACAAATTAAAGTCATACAAAATATGTCATATTTTAAAAAATTAAATTAAATTTTGATAACATTAAACTAACAATTTGATAGGCTGATAAAAAAACATAGAAAATAATCAGATAACAAAGTTAATCAAAAAAGACAACTTGAAAGTTAAATGAAAGATAATTCTGGTCTCGGTGTCCAAATTTATTAAAAATAATTTTTTTTGTTCATTTTGTTAAATTATTATTTTTTATTCATGTTAAAAAAATTCTTCATTTACATCGGAATCAGTTTCGTTTTTTTTTAAAATAATTTTTGTAATTTTTTCGTAACTTTTTGGTTTTTCTTAAATATAGAAAATCCTTTAATATTTTTTAAATGTTAAAATTTTAATTGTGTAACAAATTTTTAAAATGTTTAAATGTAATTTTTCTTTATGGTACAAAAATTTTGTGCTCCAATTCTTTCCTTTAATTTATTTAAAAAAAAAAATTTACTAGAATTAAAATGTTTAATATTTGTTTAGATTTTCCTTCTAACGACTTAATAATAATAATAATAATAATAAAAAATTAAAAATTGAAAAGAAAAATATTCTATTTTTAAAAATGTTTGTTTGTATATTTTTTTTGTGATTTTTAATTAAAGAAAAAAAAATGATTGTTTTTAATAATACAAATGTTAAAATATAATTATTTAATTAATTATGGCCAGAAATTTATTTAATAAAAAAAATAAATAAATTATAACAAAACTTTTAGTATTTCACGTTTTAATTTAAAACGGAAATTTAATTTAAAAAGGAAATTTGTAAACAGAATATTTTGTATTAAACTAACAACAACATAAACTTACAAATATGTACAACATATTATTTATTAGGATTTGTTTCTGTTGATGATTTTTTACTATAAATAGAAGGAAGTTAGGCCATGAAAAAAAAAACTTTCTTTTTTATTAAATTAATTTTTATTTATTTGAGTTCTGAGATTTTCTGAAAATTAAAACTTCTATGTAACAAAACGAATTGAATAGTATAAATAATTTAAGAGGAAAATAACAATAAAAATAAGGAAACAATTATTGACAACAAATAATAACTAAGTATAAACAACACAATTAAAAAAATTTCAGTCAATTTTGAATTTGAAAAAAAAAAAATATTTTTATGATTCATCAAAATGTTCTAATTCCATACTAGACTCTAAGTCGTCATCAGTTTCTAAATTTAAATTATGTTTTTTAATCGATTTTCGTTTTTTCTTTTCAAGATTAAAATTAAATTCGTCAATAAAAGATTTACAATCAATATAGTTCTTTGGTTTTTCTAATAAATAAATGGGATTAACATAATTAATATTAAATATTTCTGGCAACATATATATAAATAACCATCCAACAAGTGGTGTTTCACCATACACATAACTCGATTCTTTGTGATAGAATAAAATTCCATCTAATTTTGGTGTATCATTATCCCACATCGGATATTTTGATAAACACATTTTAATTGATTCTTCATCATTAAAATCATAAAAATCTAATGAAACCATTTGACATTGATTTGTTGCACTTATTTCATTTAAATTGTGTTCAATTGTTTTTGATTTTAGCCAATAAAAACGAAATTCTGCATCACAATTGATCATATCATGATTACCAAAAATAATTACATCAATTAAATAAAATGTATTTGTTGATGATACAAAAAATGCATCTAAAATTGTTACAGCACTATGATGCATGATATCACCGGGTAAATTCGAATTAAATATTTTTATTATATATCCCGATTTATTATATACTTCTGTTTGTTTAGAATTAGCAACAATTAAACATCTTTGGCCTTTTGGACATGGAACTAAATACCAATCTTGAATATCTTCAGGTTTCGTTGGCATCCATTCTGATAATTGTGTTTTATCTTTAAAATGTGGATTAAATTTCTTCTGCTTTTTATGGTGATGATCTGTGAATGTTGCCTTATACTTCGTAAGATCTCTGTTATTATCTAAGCACTGGTTCCTTAATCTTTTCTGTTCATTTAATAAAATTGCTCGTCTTTCTGATTGTTTATGCTCGATTTTATTTTTATATTTATACAATTCTTCAAATTTTGAGTGGTTCATTGTTAACAATTTATGAAATTTTATAGACAAAACACGTAAAGAATTAAAATTTTGCCTCACGTTTTTGAGGTTAGGCTTTTCTCTTGACTTAAGATTTAAACAAATTAATTTACACTAAACAACTTTATTATGATTTTAGATATTAGAAGCACACACAATTAGAGATGGATTTAAATATTTAATCATTACTTTCAATAAATTAAATGCCGCATTTAAAAACACTTCCAGAAAAACATTTGTTGTTCGTACAAAATAAAAGAACAATTCAACAATTCAATTGAAATTGAACATTTTTTTTTGTGGAAAATTTAAAAAATGCATTGCACTGAAAAACAATAACAGTATTGTCAGATTAAATTAATGCTTAATAGTATTGCCAGAAAAATTGATATATTTCTTTCTCTTTTCTTGGCTGCAAATGTAAACTGAAAACGTAACAAAAACATTTAGGCAAACGCAACAAAACAGTTTTCATAGCATTGATTTTTGCATTTTATATTAAATCTAAAAAAAATGGTTATACAAAGAACTTGGAGATCACAAAGTAGTGTTAACATAAGTAATAATGATAATTCATCAGAGGATTCATCAAATTCATCAAATACAAATACTAATAAAGTAAGTTTTTTATTGAAGTGTTTATAATACATTTATTCCATGAGCGCCTAAAAGTACACTATTAAATTAAAATGTGTCTCCACCGAAAATAAAGGTGCCTCCACCAAAATATTATAATTAAAATTCTGTAAAAATTTAATAATTTTTTAATAACACTAAATTATAAATAATGTAATGAAAATAAAAAATGGTGGTTTAATATTTTCTTCATTTGTTAACTTTAATGGGATGCAGTTTTATTTTTATTCTAAAATTACCTAAACGACAATATTCAATAATCGCGTCTTAAATAATTGATTCTTATAAATCAATTTAAAAAATATAAGAATTTTCTTTCTAAATAATAAGATATTATTTAATTTTATTTAAAGTTTATTTAATTTTAATTAGTTTGACCTAACTATTTCTATTATTTTGAATTTGTGTAAAAAAGAACAAAGTATAAAAATTAAATTGTTAATTATTTTATTTCAGAGACAACCAAGTACATCAGAAAGTGTACTTGTTGCCATTAAAAATCGATATAGTGGCTCACAAAATTATACACAATCACCAGTTGAATCAGCATTTAAATCATTAGAATTATTAAGATCGAATATACAAAATATATTTGATAAAGAAATTGATGTAATTGTTAAAAAGTTTATTGAGGTCCTACGAATATAATTTACTAATAAATATAAATTTTTATTATTTAAAGAAGAATTTCTTTATAATAATTTTTTAATATTTTTGTAGATGTTCTTTGTGCCAGCATTAAAAAATATTAAAGAAAATCTTAATGAAAATTATTTCAGTGATGATCAAGTAAATAAATTTAAATATAAAATAAAAAATTAAAATTTTTTACAATTTATTTAAAAATAATTAAATAAAAGGAATATCATTTCTTTTGTAGGTTAAAAAAATTTGCTGTTCATTATTGGATCAATCTAAACAACAATATATTACAATAAATACTGGACAACAAAATACATCACCACAAAGTATAACTCCAATTTGTAATACACCAATAATGGATGTTTCATCTGATTCTAGCAATGAAAATATAACATCAAGTACATTTCTTCCATCAATTCAATACAATGTTTGTCATCAAAATATTAATTTTTATGATTGAAAGTGATTGTATTTTTCGTTGAGTAACAAACACACAATTAGTTAATATAAGTAAATATTTATTCAGCCCAGTAAAATTCTGTTTATACAGATTATAAATCTATTAAAGCGGAAATTAACTTAGAACCTAATGAAAACTTATGTTTTCTAAAAATTAAATTTAAACTTTTAACACATGGTTTTTATTTTAAATTCTGTCTAAGGCTAATTAAAATAGAAGCATACATTTGTGCCATCACTATATTAAAAAACAATCACTTAAAATTAAATATTAATGTTTTTTAAAGAATTTCTGATTGAATTTAACAAATAAATATTTTTATTTTAATATTTTTCTATAGACAACATTGAAAAGAAAAGACTTTGATACAACCGAACAAGAATCGTTATCATCATCATCTGCTAAAAAATCTTTCACTTTATCAACAAATAATAATGAAACAATGATCAATTCATCAACATTAACGAAGCAATTGTTACAAGAAAATACAACTACAGTTACTCGTACAAGACCAATAATTTGGAATACATCTGTAATTGGAACAGAATCATTATTTGTTTTGGATATAAAAGCAAGCCGTGCATTAGGATTAATTGATATAAAAGATAGATTAACAAATAAACATCCAGAACTTATACGTTATTTAATGGATAATCAAGATAAAGATTGGCTTATACAACAAAAAGTTATAAGTCCATTACATAAAAACTCTAAATATTTTATACTCGTTTTCGATGAAGTTAAAAAATTAGCTGAAAATAATAAAGAATATAATCGTTATTTAAATACAAATTTAAGTGATTTAAAAGCATCAAGTTTTAAATTATCTGAATTTATTTATAAAAAGATTCAACGATATTTTAATGAATTAAATTTGAAATCACGTAATTTTACAACATTTAATATTTTTGAGACACAAACAATAACATCACATCAGTCATCACAACAGCATCAACAATCATCATCATCATCATCATCAATAACTCAAAAGCCAAAAAGTTCATTAAGTACAACGCATGCCACACTATCTGCACTTCTAAAAAGTGATAATTTATCCTCAGTTGTTATTAAGATTGAAAATGATCCTTAATAATTTTTAAGTTTGATACTTTCTTGTTTTTATCTGTTGAGAGAAAATAATTAAGGAAAATAAGGGAAAATTGCCCTTTATCGAATTTTTAGGTGTGCATAAAAAACTCAACTCAACTAACTTTTGTTGAATCCTGAATGATTCTACCTTCAGAAATAACAATAAATTAGTTGATTTCCGTTTGTGTTGATACTACGGTAGATTTATTAAAATGAAATATGTTAAGTATCAGTTCGACGAACTTTTGATGCATTGCACTTGATTGTATCTCTGTGTTATAAATTATATCATTTGAATCAACAAAAGAAGTGACCAAGTTTAACATGACTCTGTTTCTGGGTTGTAAAGCCCTTGATGACTGTATAATCTGATATTTGGATTATCATGGTTCTTTAAAAGATCAATTTGTATTATTTATAACAAATAATATATTTTCAATCTGGAATATACTAAATGTCTGATGCAATCCGAATATGGATTTCTAAATTTTTTTTCATTTGCACAAAGATTTATTTTTTTACATCTATAAATCTATTCTATTTTGTTGTTGTTGTTTCGGTTGTTATATTGTGTTTTAATTAGTTAATTTTTTCCTTTAACACGTAAACGAATCTATCGCATCATCAAACTATATTTATTAATTTATATTAATACAACTTGATTGTCGTCATAATCACTTAATATTTTTCATTGAAAGCGCGCGCGGATACAAACACACGAACAACAACAATAACCAACGAGACAACAACAAGAAGAATAACAACAATTCGGAGGACCGATTGAATAAATAAATAAAAAGACAAGGAATTTATATTTGTTGTTATTTTTATGCGTATGTATGAATATGTGTGTGTGTATGTATGGATATGTGTGTGTATATTTAAGAATTCTTTATGGAAATAAAACATTCGTCTGACTTTTGACTCTTTGACGTCATTAAATATTATTTTTCTGTTTGTTAAAAAAAATGTATTTTTTTTTTTCATCACAAAAATTCTGATTTATTTTTTTTATTTTAGAAATGAAAAAAATAAAATAAATAAAAACCGAAACAAAACCTGTCGATTATTATTAGTTATGTACAAAAATAATATCTAACTGTTTTTTTTTATTTATATTTTATTTATTAAAAATAAATTATTAAAATAGAGAAGGATGGTGAAGAAGAAAAGAGGAAGAGAAAATATTGAGAAATAATTGAAGAAAATCTAAAAATATGAAGATTTTTTGGTTCCATTATTTTTTTTCATAAATAAAAGAAATGAACAAACCACCTGGCGTCTCCACTTCAAAATTAAAAAGAACAATTTATATTATTAAAAAATTTCATTTATGTGAAGTAAAAATTCACTGTTGAGCTTCTTCATTTAATTTTCTTGCATTTTTTTCTTTTATTTATGAAAAAAAAAACGAAAGGAAATCAAAGAGTTTTGTATTTTAGGAATTTATTGTCAAATAATTGTAAAAATAAAAAAAAAAGGAAATCAATTAAATAAAAAAATATTATTAAGAAAAATAAAAAGGATTTTTTTTTTTGTTAATTACATTTTTTGTTTTAGGATAAATAAAAATTTAAAATTGTTAGAAAGAAAGAAAGAATAAATAAAGTTTTTTCTTTGATGAAAAGGATTAAAAGATGAAAATCAAAATGTGATTTTACCAATTCTTTTTTTTCTTTCTGTTTATTATTATTGTTGTTTGTCTTTCTCTAACAAACAAACAAACAAACAAAAAAAATTTGATTTTTTTCTGTCTGTTACGCCGATCCGGAAATATATAGATTCTTGTCGGTGAATATTTTTTTTTCCTCCCATTTCGATTCTATAATTCCCTTCAAGCTAAATAATAACACCTGACTCAAGAAAAATATGACAGAGAACGAAAGCATATAGAGAGAGAAAAGAAAAGAGATAGATAGATTTGAAAGAAGAGGAATGGTCTAGAGTAAGTGGTTCATCATATAAATAGAATGTGAAAAAGGGTGGAAAAGAAAATTTTATATTCATAAATAGAAAAACAGAGAGAGATAAGAAGAGTATGGGACAGTTAGTAAGAGTAGAAGTAAGAGAAAGGCATAGAGAGAGAGAGAGAGAATATAGAAAATAAGGAAGTAGATTTTCTGAAGACGATGAAAAAGAAATTGTGTAAAAATTTATAATTGCAATTTCTTTAAAATGTCTTAACATAAAATGTAATTTCATGTAATTAAAGAATTAATCTTATTAAATGAGGATAGGATGAGAAGGGAAAATGTCACAAAAAAAAATCATAAAGTCATCGAATTTTCTTTTCTCTTCGTTCCATTTTCTTTTAATTGTAATTTTTTACATGGAAATGAAAAATGAAAAGAAGAGAAATTGAATTGACTTTTATTGTTTTTGCTTTCTGCCACAATTCTTGCCTTTAGATTTATAGAAAAATGCATAGAATAAAATTCAAAATTGAATGCGCTATAGAAATTACACAAATATAGAAAGAGAATAAAAATTACGAATGAAACTAAAAAAAAAAAAAAATAGAAGAGAAGAGAGAGAAAAAGAGAGAGAATTCTGAACATATATGAAACTACTACTTCAGTTCAGAGAGGAAAAAAAACTACTACTGTCATATTGAGATAGATTAATAAGTAGTAGTATCTTATGATATGACACACTTATGCATTGGCATTTATACATGTGTTTGTATTTATTTAAAAACTATTTTACTCATACTTATACACAACTCATATGTGGATTTAAACTAAAACTATCATACCTTACACATTCAAAATAAACTTCACAATATAAATATAAAATAGATAATACTTACGCAAATAAATATAGTATACTATAGAAATAATATAACTGTGTGTTGACGTACAAAAATGTTTGAATTGAAAATTTTGTGAGAAAAAAAATCGCTTAATTGCGTATGTTAAAAAGAGAACAATAATTGTTAAATATATCTTTCTCTATCTATATGTCTCTCTAGAAAATCAGAAAGAAAAAGAAGAACAGAAATAAAAAACAAATAATCAAAAAAGAAAAAAAAACAACAGAAGAACAACAACACACAACGTGAAAAAAGCAAGCAGCAACATAACATAACGTCAGTGTAAAAATAATCAGTTCAGTATCGTTTTGGTAGTTGTCGAGTACTTATCGACTAAAGTCGAAAAGTTAATTTCCGTAAACCCGGTATTTTAAAATCAGCTTAGTTTTGTTTTAGTAGTCGTAGTTTGTAAATTTATTAAAAAAAAACAGCAAAAAACAACAACAAACAAAAAAAAAATTAAAAGTAAATAAAAATTAATAAATTAAATTACAACAAATCAAAAGTAATAAATGGATAAAAATTGATACTACAATTTATTTTGCATTAGATAAAAAAAAAGGAGTAAATATCGTATCTCTACATACGTACATACATGTTATACGTACAGACAAAATAATTAAATTGTTATTATTGTTAAAACTTTGATCAAAAAAAAAACCTTATTTAGTAACAATTAATTTGTTATAAAACAGTGGTGTTCCTTTCAATAGTAACTGTAGTAGTAGTAGTAGTTTATTGTTCTTTTTTTCTTCATATTCAGTAAAAAAGTAATTGAATAATTAACGAAAAAAAAAACAGAAGAAAAGAAAAGAAAAAATTGTGTTCTTATTTGTGTTTCTTGTGTGTTCTTCATCTTTTAATTTATTACTACTACCTACTGACTGAATAAAAACAGGCAAAAAAAAAACAACAAAGAGAGAAGAAGAAGAAAAACAAAACAAAATAAAAAATTATTAATAATTCATTGTATTAAAAAGGAACAAAAAAAAATTAAAAGAAGAAAACAAAATCCATTCAATTTAAGTAAATAAGCGAAGAGAAAGAGACAAAAATATAACAGGCAACAAAAACAATAACAACAATAATAATAATAACAAGAAAGAGATAAATAGATATTGTTAGTGATTGAAAGAGACAGAGGGATATAAATGAAAAATTATTAAAGTAAAAAAAATTAAAATTAAAAATTAAGAAATAATACAATTAGAAACAACAACAACAATTACAACAACAACAATTACAACAACAACAATTACAATAACAACAACAACAATAAAAAATAAATTAAAAATAACAACCCAAATAAAAGAAAAAAAAGCACAAGAAGAATAATTTTTTGGTTTTCCCTTTAATTTTTCTTAAGTTTTATTAAGTTATAAATTCTGTTTTTTTTTTTTGGTTAATATCTTATTAATTACTTACTTACTTGCTCACTTATCATAATAAATAGTTACCTATTTACTAATATTTAATTGTTTTGTTGTTTACTGGTCGGGTATTAAAATTTAATCCATCCGATACTTAAAAAAGTCAACTTTTTCTTTCTAACGTAATCTTACGTAAACAATAATAACAACAACAACAATAAACACAACAACAACATCAGCAACAGAAGAAAAAAGAGTCAGGTGTACTACCCACCTATATAATTATTTGCTTTAATTGAACCTTTGAACCGTAAAATTCTTCTTCTTTATTAAATCTTAAAGAATCCAAATTAAATTCAAAACATAAATATTAATTAATTAAATTCGATTTAAATTCTAAATTTAAAAAATTTGATTGTTTTAAAAAGAATAATTTTTTTTTTGGGTGAAAATTTTCCTGTTTTTCTTTTTCTTTTTCTTTAATTTTTTTTTTTCGTTTTTTCCTAAAAATTTGTTTATTTTTGTTTATACTTAATTTTAATTTTAAAAAGTTTTTCTCTCAAAAAATTGAAAAATAGAAGAAAATTCTTCATCAATTATTTTTATTATTGTTAAACTCCTGTACTGAAAGTAAAGGAAATTGTTTTTTTTTTGTTTCAAGAAAAGTCAAATAAAGTTAAAGGAAAGAAACAAGAGAAAACGAAGAAGAAGAAGAAGAAGAAGGAAAAATACCTAAAGTGAGTTTTATTGATGATTAAGTGAATTTTGTTTTGTTTTGTTTTTCATTTCTAGTAAAAAAAAATAAAATAAAGTAAAAATAATAAAAAGAGGAAAGAGAATATAGTGAAAGAAAGAGAAAGAGTAGAAATTACAAAAAAAAAATTAATTAATTAATAATTAATTATTGTTAATTAATTTAAAAAAGAAACAAGTGAATTTTTTCTCTAAAATAAAAATTTAAATTAGAAAAAAGGAGTAAACAAGGATAAGTAGTAAAATTTGTGCTACTATTTTAGGTACTTAGTGCTTTTTTGTTTTTGTTTATTTAAAAAAAAAAGAAGGAAAAAAATAAAATAAAATTTTAAAATTGAGAAATAAATTGAATAAAATTCAAAAAGTGTGTTTTTTAGAAGAAATTCAAAAAATTGAAAAAAAGTGCGAGTTTTAAATAAAAAATTTATTAAAAATATTAAAATTAAAAATTAAAAATTAAGAATTAAAAATTAAAAATTAAAATAAAAATTAAAAATTATAAATTAAAAATTAAAAATTAAAATTAAAATAAAAATTAAAAATTATAAATTAAAAATTAAAATAAAAATTAAAAATTAAAAACTAAAAATTAAAAAATTAAAAATTAAAAATTAAAAATTAAAAATTAAAAATTAAAAATTAAAAATTAAAAATTAGAAATTAAAAATTAAAAGTATCATGATGATGGACCAGAATCAACAGGATTTAGTTGCAAGTGGATCACCAGCCGAGGTTCCAAATGATCCAGGGTAATAATTTATAAATTTTTCTTTATTTTTTATTCCTTGTTCCTTACCTCGTCTATTTTCTCTCTTTATTTCAAATTTTTGTTTTTTTTTTACAATAAAAATAACGGAGACAAAAATCGACCAAAATACGTAACAAAAAAAAAACCGAAATTTTTCCGAATGTTGCCGGGTTAGTTAAAAGGAAATAGAAGAAAAACCATACAAGAGAACACGCACAAAAGGGTTTGTTTTTTTTTCTTTCTCCAATGGGTGGTTATATGTGATGGGTTTTTGTATGGGAGTGAGTGATGGTTTTTGAACATGTGTATTATTTGGACGAGAAGAGAAGTGCTGAGTGAATGAAGAATTCAGAAAAACACAAACACAGACGCTCACACAAACACAGACACACACATACTAATGCATTTTATTTGTGAAAAGTGTTTTCCTACGCACGTGTTTTGTTGTTATTCCTCTTTAATTTTTCTTTTCCTGAGTTTCTTTGGTGTCGAATTAAAAGAAGAAGAAAAATGGATTTTAAGAAGAATAAACATCAAAATTGTATTTTCGCTAAAGAAAGAAGATGAAAAAGAAAAAGAAGAATAGAAGAGGAAAAGTTTAAACAGAATCTAAATATTTTTTGACAGATGAAGGAATTTATATATTTTTTTCAATTTTAATAGAATTTTCTTTTATTTCCTTGTGTATTTATTATTTTGAAAAATAATGTTCTGAAAACAAAGTCCTTTTATTATAACCCCTTTACCTCTTCTTATACATTAAATCACCACGCCCCATCATCCTTAACAGAAACGAAATAGAAAATAAAAGCCGAAGAGAGACAACAACAAAATTGCTTCGGCATTTTCCATTTTCTCGGAATATTTATTTATTTATTTTTTTTTCATTTTTATTTTCATATTTTGTGGCTTTAAGTTGAAAACGAAACAGAGGAAGATGAGGAAAATTGTAAATGAAGGATGAGAATCTTGTTTTGTGTAAACAAAAGATATGACATAAAAATAGTAATAAATCATATAACATATCTTCCATATTTTTCTTGAATCTTGATCTACGATTTCTTCACACTCTTCCCATTTATTTCTCCCATTGTATCCCATTCGACCATGTAACTTACCCGACTTCAACTTCAAACATAAGGGCAATATTGCTTCAGTTTTCATTTTGAACGAAAGATTTTCTTTTAAAATTAGAAAATAGTCGACGTCATCTGATACCCACTTCTTGGGTATGTAATCCTGTCTGTCTTTCTTTCAGTTCTAAAATGTAACAAGTTCTTATTGCATTGTGTTTTGTCTACTTCATTCTATCTCTCTCTCACTCTCTTTCACACTCTTTCTTTTTGTCTGTACACTACAATTTTTGTATTAATGTCTACCCATCCACAACCCCTAAAATTTGAGAAACATTTGATAAGCTCTTTTTTTTGTTCTTTATACTTAAGTGATAATTGGAAACTTTGTATCACCGATTTTTCTTAAGAAAACTATAAGTATGATGCCACAATTAGTTGATGTGAGAAATGTGAACATATCCAATGGGTGAATTTTTTAAAATGATTTCTTACTTCTTTACCTGATTACGTGTTACCTACCTAAACTTCACTGAACACATGTTTTCAATTAAGGTGAATCTAGCAATTCTGTGGTACTTTTGACAATTTTTCTTCTTCTTCTTCCCTTTTTTCGGTGTTTTTTTTACTTGTTTTAAATCGTCTGTCGTCTTTCTAAAAATTATCGACTAACGAAAAAATAAACATAAAAATATTTTTTCGTTGTTGTTTTTTGTCTTTTTTCTTGTCTCCTGTTCAGTTTTGCTCGGTTTTGCTTTTTAGACATAATACTTACTTATTTCTGTTATTAGAAATTTGATAAGTTTTAAAAAGATTGTCTGTCATTAACGAAAACACAAAAACCACAAAATTTACACTTTATTTTTGTTGCTCTTATCTATGCATACTCTTCTTTCTCTCTCTATTGTCATTTTCTTATCATAAAATCTTGATTTTTAAAATATTTTTTTTTGTCTTTTACGTGCAAAGGTGTAAAAACATTAAATTACTTTACATCTTCTTCTTCTTCTTTTTCTCTTTCTTTTGAATTAATTAGACAATGAGAGGAAAAGCCAATTGAAATGCATCAATAATTCTAATGTTGAAGACAAATCTATCTTGATCTAAATTTTAGATTCTATAAAGAAAAGTAAACAGTTTTTCTTTTTATTTTATTTTTTTGTAGATGAAAAATTCTTTGCATTTGATGATGAGAATAAATTTTTCTTTTTTGTTTTAAAAATCAAATTAAGAATTTTCTAAGATAATTTTCTCATTTCCAGACGAATAAAAAAAAGAAGAAATTAAAAGAATTTAATTCAAGCGATCTCACCCGACATGCAAAGAGTTTTTTTTTTTGAATTTTCTTCTGTTCTCATAGGGAAATTATTTTCTTATATACATAACTATTTCTTCTTCTTCTTCCTCATCTTTTTCTTGAACTTTTTTTTATTTTCTTTTTTTTTTCTTTCACTTTATGTGAATCTGTCAGAAATCGAAATTAATTTACGACACGTGTTTTCTTTCGTTAAGAAAAAAAAAAAAATTGTCGTCTTCTATCTACTCTATTTTTTCACCATCATCATCTTTTCTTCTTCCTCCTTCTCCTCTTTCCACCATCACATTCTCTTTATGAAAAGTATGAATTTTTGTTATAAGAAACTTTGTTTTTAATAAAAAATAATTATTAAAATTAATAAAATAATTTTGTTGTTGCTACCTGTATAATTGGACCAGCGATCATATCAATGGAATATTGTTTTGATTAATTCGGATTATTATAAAATTTATTTTTTGGAAGGAACTTGTACAGAAATAATATTGAATGATGTGTGGTACAATTTTCGAGGTGGTACAAATTTTTGAGGTGGTCTAATTTTTGAAGTGGTACAATTAAACTAGATATTAATAAGTAAATAAATAAAAATGCAATTGTGTTTAACTGTAATTAAGTAAACGGTGAAATATTTTCAAACAGAAGAAAGATAAGTACAGGAAAATTGCACAAAATAGAAACAAAAAATAAAAAAATAGAAAAAAAAAATGAAAACGTAAGAAATTTTTTATTAAAAAAAAAAAACAAAACATAAAAAAAATACTTAAGTTATAAAACGTGTGAAAATTAAATTCATTCTTTCAATATAATTGCATTTATTTATCTGTTTTTTTTTTATTGTAATTTTTTGTTGTTTTGCTGGTTCACGTTAAGCTATGAAGTTAAAAAGAATGTCGAGGTTTTTTTTTTCTTTTACTGTATCTGTATGCGTATATTTATGTGGTGTTGTTTTTATGCAGTGTGACATGACGTGTGATCGCAGTAACTTTCAGTTAGATAAGTACAGTAAAAAAAACTAAATTAAAACGAAGTTCAACATAGGAAGATGAATTGATGTTTTTCTCTTACCTTCCTATATTATTATTATAAAGATCATGGATTAAGTGAAATTATATAGAATCGTGAGGTATGAATGAAATTGAGTTACTTGCAATGCTTTTCCGTGAGGAACTGATCTCGGAGCTGATTTTTCAATATTTGTATGGAATTTGTTGAACCACTTTTCTTCGCTTAAGTTTTGCTTGTTTTTCTTAAATTGTATCATCTGAGAGGATTCATGAAACTCACCAATTATTTGTTCCTATACATTCCAGAAAACAAAAATGTCATATTTATGAGTGACAAGGAACAATTTTTTACTTCTCTTAAATTTCTGTCAGACAAATTTTTTTTTTCTATTTCATTTTAGTTTTTTTGTGTCTGTCTACTGAGCTATGTATTCCACTGTCACTAATCATCCGTAGCTAAATTAGAAAATTTAGAAAAAAAAATTATTTCTATCAAATTAGAGATGATCGTATCGTATGACTCAGTGTGTGTGTATATGTTTATATGAAAATGTCACACCGTGTGGCTATATTCTATTTTAGGAATAATTTTGTATCAATTTTTTTTTATTTTCTAACGTTTTTTCCGTACGTACCAACCATTCCGTATACCGTACTTACATGAAAGATTATGAATTTTTTGACAGGAGGAAAAGTTAACATTTAGTTATATAGAAACTTGAGGCCTATCATCATTAAATTTTTGAACATAAATTTTTAGAATAATCACCACTAGACTTAGTGATGAATGCTGTGTACCACTGTCCAAATAATTTCATAATAAATCAAATTTAGAAAAGAAGAGAAAAATTTTCAACATTGAATTTGAATTAAAAATAAGAGTTTTTTATATGTTTTTATTTTGAAACTTAAAAATAACGATCTTAATTTAGATCATTTAAATTTTTTGTTTTATTTTCAGGATTTAACTTAAAAAGGATTAAATGTATTTTTAGGTGATAAATGTGTCTCGTATGATGAGGGTTAATGAACCACTTTATTTAATATCATTTGATGATATTTTGTGATTAACTCTTTTTATAGTTTCATATGCTCAAATTATTTAATTCAAATGCAAATCATCGGTTTTCTTTTTCCACCTAAAATTTCTCACGTCGTTTTTGTTGTACTTAATGTAAATATTTGCGCATAACAAATCCAGTTGAACACAATATTGTTTTTGAGCAAATATTAAAGTAGAATAATGTAAAGCGGATTATTTGAAATAATTTGTTGTTTGCTTAGGTAAAGAGCGATTTCTGTGATTTGATTTCGTGAGTTTTAAAGGGTATTGGATCACTTCCGCCATTTGACTATAGAACATATCAATTGTTGAACTGCTTTCCTCTGCAGAAGTGATACTTGAACTTTTTATATTTGCTCTCAAGATCATACAAAATTAGTCGTAAAAATTCGATACATCAACCAGTTCTCGTAAAGAATTTCTATCGTTTGAAATTTATAAAAAATTCGTTTCAAATTTATAAAAAGAAACGATATGAAAAATCTAACGCGTTTTTATATCAACAAAAAAGAAAAAAAAAGAAAAAGAAACAAAATGAAAACAACAGAAAAGAATTTACACGCGGTCACATGAGTATGATTATGATAATTCGGGGCACGTTGTTTTCCATATGGTGACGTCATTATTTATGTTAGATTAGATTATGGAAACTAAAGGAAAAAAATTTGTATAAAAACACAAAAAAAAAAAAAAAATTGGTATCAACGACTTTAAGCTCACGTATTATTTCTTTCTCTTTTCATCTCTCTCGCTTTCTCTCTCTCTCTCTTTTGCTCTTTCTCTGTACTGTATATGAAACCGCATGTTATATTATAATTTACAATCTCTTGTTCTCATACTTCTAAGACTCGTTCTAATACAATTATGTCCAATTCTGATGAAATATTTGTTTATTCTTAACAGTTAAGTTAGTATACGTTAATGTTCCTTAAGTATATTAAGTATACTCACTTAAGCTCATAGAAAAAAACAATTTTGTTATCAAAAAGAAAAAAACAGAAAGAAAGAAAAATAAAAATAAAAAAAGATAAAAATAGGAACTTAATTTTATTTTCTTTTTTTTTTTAACAAAATTCTATTTATTTGATCCAATTTTAAATATCAGATTTTTTTTTGGTATTTGTTGTATCAGAAATTATCATCATCACATCATTCATATCAATATATTGCAATATATCGTTGCTGAAATTAAAATCAAAACTATTGGGTGACCCTTTAAATTTTTTTTTCTTTCTTACAATCTGGTGTATTGTTTATTTTGTGTGAATAATCTACGTTCTTTTAAGTAAGTGGCTTCTTCTTACAATTCTTATCAATATTTCGTGATCTCAAGTTTTGCGTTATAGTTCTAGAATATTTTATGCCATTGATTTCAATTGGCTTCATTCATTAATCAATCAAATGCGTAAATTTAATCTTCGTTTATTTTTATTTTTTAATTATTAAAACTCCACTTTTTTTAAACTGCAAACATTTTTATCATGTGACATGAATACATTTTTTATGCAATTATAAAGTTATTATTCTGTTATCATTTTGACTCTGACTTTACTGATTTAGAATTTAGAAATTTAGATTCTAGTCCATGTCTAAATAGACGTGTTATAGATGTAGACAGAAATAAGTACATAAAATCTGTTTAAGTGGAGTAAGTCTATATGCGACTTTCTCGGAGACTTCTAACCTAAAAGATAACAAGTGATAACAAGTATGTGTGTGATTCAGTCGACAAATTTTATTGTATATTTAATGTATTTCTTTTTTCTGTTCTCTTTAAGAATAAATAAAAATTTACTTAAGGAAATGAAAAGGAAAGAAGAAAAAGAAAACAATCTTGAAAATTTTTCGAAGAAACGAATAAGAAAAAAAAAAGAAAAACTCAACGAACCAAAATTTCATTTAAAAAGATTAGCATGACGTGATAATCGATTAGATTTTTGTGCGCGGTTAATTTTATATAAAAGAGACTTAAGATAATGAAAAAGTGTAATAGAGAGAAAGAGAGAGTGTGAGTTGAGTTATAGAGGAAAATGGGAAATATTTTTGCTACCGCATTTTTTCCTTTTTAAAAAGAATTAATAAATATTGATAAGAAAGCAAATAAGTATAGAAGTGTTGGTATGTAGATTGTATTTTAATTAATATCGATTCTTTTTTCGATCGATGTTTGTTTTTTCCTCTTCTTCTTCTTCGCGTATTTTATTTTATATTGTTTTCCTTTTTTCGTGTCGCACGTTTTCGATACAGATTTTGTTTTTGTTTAGATTGAGCAAATGAAGAAGAAAATAAATATAATAAAGGGGTGGGAAAGAGATGGGATGTGCTTTGTAAGGGTTTTAAGAAAAATGAATTAAGGAAAATGAAGATTAAATTGTATCAAATCATTTTATATAAATAAGTTAAGTAAGTGGATGGGTTAAGATTATGGTTAAATCCGATTTTGTCATTTTTTATCGCGAAATTGACATTCTCTTGAATGGATGTTTCCTTGTTTTTTGTTTTATTAAATTTTGTTGTTTTAAAGCTGGATTTTACAACAATTCTTTTCTTACCTAGATCACACAGGTGAACATAAAGACAAAATTACTGTAAACTAATTGCAGATTACATAAACTTATCAAATATTCGCAAAAATAACGCATGAGCCTTGTGAGGATTGTAATATTTTAGGGGTTATTTTAGGTTTTGAATCACAATAAAAGTTTCGAAAAACCAAAATACAATTAAGTAAGTAGTATAATTACATTCAATTGCGTAGTAAAGTTAATGGGTTAATAATAACCCATTACCAAAGTCAAACATTATGCGTTTATTGCTACAGGTTATTTGTTGGCTAGTTTTTTTGATTGGGAGTACTGCGTTGTTGACATTAACATCAATACAAGATGTCATTTACAGAGTTGACAATTATATGGGAAACATAATATATTACACGGAGAATATGTGGTGGAAATTCTGACGAGATGAGATTTCACTAATGTACGCTCTAATACGGCTATAAATCATACAATCGCCAATGGTAATGGGTCAAATTTAAAATCAATGACCTGAGTGTAGATTAATTGACATTGTTCTCCTCATAATTAAAAGTGTACTAAATGTTATTACAACAACAATAATAAATCATAATTCAACTAAATAAAAGAACGAAAATTAGTAAAAAATATGAATTATTTAAAACATAAACAAAATTAAAATAAAAAATTGGAAAGTTGAATTAAATTGTGGATTTTACTTCTTTACTTACTTAATATTAAGTAAATTTTAAACAAAAAAAAAATCCATTCAAACAGATTCCATTTTCTTTTCTCTCAAACAAAATTATTGGGTAGAAAATACTTTAGAGCGAGACAATTTTCATCTCTTTCTTAATTTTTTTTTTAAAACATGAAAAATTTTCATTTCTCTCTCGGCGACAAATTTGAATAATAAATTAAATTAATTTACATAAATTTTATTTCACATAATAGAATCAAACCAGAGTTTTCTTCTTTTCACATCTCCCTCATTTTCTACAAGCTCATCCTCATTTTTGCACAAGCAGCAAGCACCATACTCAAAATAACAAAAACAACAACAAGAACAACAACAACATTAACAACAAAACAACAACTACAACAATTCTTCTTTATCGTCATGTTATTAAAGGAATTTTCATAATTTTATCCCTTTTTTTGTTGTTTTTGTTATTGTTTTTTGTTCAAATAGAAAATCCCTTTCATAAATATTCGTCGAAACATCAAAATCAGCAAATAAGAAAAGAATCAAACTTAAAAAATAGAAAAGAAAAACAAAAACAAAACAAAAATTAATTTTCGCGCGACGGCGTCTTTAGTATGGGAAATTGTAAAGGAAATTTTGTTGTTGTTAAGTACTATGTTGTTTTTTTTTTATTTTAACAGGCCGATAAAGAATATACAGAAGAAAAGGAATACAAAAGAAAAGAGAGAGGAAAAACCATTGTTTGTCTCAACATTAAAATTTTATTTGTTGTTGTTTTTTTTTCAAATTTTATCAGTTGTTTATTCAACCATTTAATACAAGCATAATTTATGTATGTACATGACAAACACAGAAACATTCATCCATACACATATTATACATATTATACACGCATACGATTCTAAGGCAAAAGAATCAAAAGAAAGAAAAAAAAAATCTATATAGCAAAAATTTTCATTCACAAAAAATCTGAAATCTCTTGTCCAAACACAAAAACAACACAAATACAAATAAGAAGAAGACAAAAAATAAGATGATGGTGATGAGGAAGAAGAAGTCTTTCGTCGATTGCGTATTTCTTTATTTCTTTCTTTCTTTTTCTTTATTTATTTTTTGTTGGGGGTTTTCTATGAAACAAAAAACCGTTTTTTGAATACGGTCTGGACTGTACTGGACTGGGTATTCAAACAAAAATAGATTTTTTTTTATCTTTATTTTTTATATTTTAAGAAAAAAAATAACTGCAAATAATATTAGATAAGTAAGGTGATGCTGATAATGAGTCATATTTATTTAATCAAAATCGATAAGACGTGAGATTTTTGAATTTTTCTTAATAAATTCTTGTTTATAAATTTCTACTAATTTTTGAAGGCCATCAATGATACTGCTTATGTTACAGAGAAATTGCAAGTAACTTGCTTCATAAAATTACACGATAATCTGTGAAAAAATTTCTCTTTGATTCGATTGCATTATTTTAAAATAACACAAGTGGAATGATGGTACTATCAATAATTATTAATTTTGTGATGAACTTAAATTTTTTTTTATATTATGAGAAAAGACAAATATCGGTAAAGTACAATTTTTTTAAAATTCAATAAACCATTTTATATACAAAAAGATACTAAAATAAATTAAAGAAAAGAAAAAAACCCATGTCCGGCGGCTGACTTGATCTGAGTGGATTTGATAGCTATTTTTACTTACTATACTTACATACCTGCAATGCAGTCAATTATAATTATTTTACGCGACAACAAAAAGCAAGATTAGATTACTAAACTGGGGAATTTTTTTTTAGTTGCTTTTGTGTTGTCGGTCGGTCTTTTACTTCTCTATTTGAATTTATCTACGTTTCTTGGTATTTCTTAGGGAATATATTAAAAAATGTAATATTCAAAGAATTAGAATTCTGAATAATTTTAGGATTAAAATTGAAAGAGATTCTAATACTGTTTACGACGTATACTGATTTCTTCGTTGAGTTTAAATTAATTTGAATTGGATTCATCAAAGATTTCAATGATTGATTATCTCACACGCGGTTGAAAAAGATGCGTTAAAGTTAAGTGAGCACATGAAATCGATCTGTAAGTATTTCATATGTGTGTTTACTCTCATGAGTATACTTTGTCGAATAACGTTAGAAAAATAAGATGTTGGATACATACACACACACACAAACATGCTCATAACCCACAACAGTCAACATAAAAGCAACTGGAATTCTTGAGTTGGAAATTTTTTTTTGTAGAAATGAAAAAAATCTTCTAAGTTTTCTCAATGGAATTTTCTTTTTTTGAAGAATTTAACTTAAGTATATGTAAGTATATTAAAAAAGACGTAATCGTTCTTATGATTGATTCATATTAATATAAATATGTATACACAAATTTTCTTAATTCAAACAAACATCTAAATTTAGGTTTTGAGTTTTCATTGGGGACGCAATTCTTGTTTTGACGAGTAAAATTATAATTTCTGATATATTTAAGATTTTCTTTAATCGATTAATTGCAACTTTTGTGTTTATCATGCAATCAATTTTCTGATAAAGGGACAGGTTCAAGAAAGCAGAATAAAAGAAAAGATTACACTCTTTGAAGTTTAAATGTTCAATGGAGTTGTTAAATGTAAATGTAGGCGATGAATTGTAATTCACTTGAAAATTTCTAGTTATAATATTCAGCTATTCCCTCAATGTATACTAGCACAGGATTAAATATTACATAACGGTAAATATGATAGCTCGGTTTACACAATGCCAGGAAATAAAGCTTTTAGCCATTTTCTTGTTTCAAAAATTCATTTCTGACGATATTTTTTGTTGTAAGTTTTTTAAATGAAAAAACGATTCATTTATTAAAGTAACAAAACAAGTCGTATTGTTGTTAAATACAATAATAAAAATAATCCTCAAGGTCATTTCTTACTTCAATAATTATTATTTTGTTTGTTGTTATTGTTATTTTTGTTTCTTATTGAGTATTGCATTTTCACATGTGATTTTATTTGTGTGTGTGTGTGTGTGTATGCACGTTTATTGAAATGTTCACATATACATCACTATCAATCATCAATCAACCATGAATTTGCACAAAAACTAACGTTGATTATTTAACAAGAAACAAAAAAAAAAGACATCAAAAAGCAAAAATATTTTTTTCTATCGTTCATTGCTGATCGTTGTTTATAATTAATTTAAATATTTCAATTTTTTTTTTTCGCTGAAACAGAAATTGTAGCCACATCACATAATTGAAAAATTATTGTGAATTTTCCTACATTAATTGAAGTTTTCAATTACAAAATTGTTCTTATTTTTAGGTTTTTTTTTTAGCTCTATTTTAATAAAATGAGAAATTTTAGGCAATGTTGGAGCTGTTGCTAACACCACTAAATTCTGGCACATACACGCAGATACACACACACACACTCGCGCATATACATAAATACATTTGCAATAATAAATAACAATCGATTATATATAAGTATAAAGCTACAAAGTACAAACCATATAGTGTCGGCTATTATACGATATAAAATAACTGTAGACTGTCCACCATCGGTTCGACCGCAGTTGGGTTAATGGGAAAGGTTAAAATTTTTATTTGGTTTTTCTTCTTTATGTTTTTATTTTTTTTTTTTTTTGATTTAACTCCGTAATAAAAGCAGCAACAAATAATAGGAAATTCCCTGGAAAATTTTAGAATTAGATTTAAATAATTTTCTTCTTTTATTTTTTTTTTTTTGTTTTTCTCCATTTTCTTCTTTAGTTGAAAGATTTTTTTGTATGGCTTTTATTTTTTGCATAAGTATATAAAATTTTGTATATTTCCACAACGAATCATATTTGTCTACGTCTCTACTGTTTTGTGAATGTGATTAAATTTTGACATTTTCAACTGTCTTTTACTGATAGGAATACATACATATTTCTGTGTGTTGCTGTTGTTGTGTAATCGTTTCATCTAATGGTTAACAAAAACAATAACAACAACAACAACAACGATAACTTGAATAATATACATCAAGCCTAACAACAAATCAAGAAAAACAAACAAACAAACACACCGAAAACACAAAAATGACAAAATGAAGAAAGCCTAAAAAAACTAATTCCCGAATCTGATCGACTTAATTATTGTTGGTTTTAAGAAAGTAAGTAAGACAAGAAAAAAAAAATTGAATGTTCCACGTGGGATGTTTTGCTTCTTGTTTTTTTTTTTCTTCTACTTCATTTTACTGTTTTGCTTATTTGTCTCATTGATGATGAGTTTTCTGGTACAAACATAAAAAATGATTTTTCATTTTTTTTTTGTTTCTCTCTTGACGTCTGTCAATTATAATTTTTTTCGTTTTTTGAGTTTTTTATGAAAGGTACAAAAATAAATTATTTTCAAAGTTGTCGGTCTGGGGGGAGAAAATAGAAAATAGAAATAGTAGAAGTGAAGAAGTGAAGAAGTGAAAATTCAAAGAAAAAAAAATGAAGAAAATTTTCTAATTTTCAGATTTTTTTTTTTTAATTTGTTTTTGCTTCAACACCATCGTCTCTAATTTTAAGTTTTATGCGTTTGCTTTTTTTTCTCAGTTTTTGAGTAAGGAATTAATATTTATTTTTATCGTATGGAATTTTGTGTTTTTTTTTAAATCGACGATCACTTAAATCTTAAAAGATCGTCTAAAGTTATCCGATGATCTTCTTTAATTAATTATTGTAAATATTTTCAAAAATTTATAATAAAAATATTTGTTACCTGGCGCTGGGATATAATCGGCCACCCATCGATGCCGGATAATCCCATTAAATAAACTTAAAAAAAATTGCTACATTTTCCTTGAAACATAAGTCAGTCAATTATTCGCAATCAGTCAGTCAGTGGTTGCTGTAACAAATAAAGTTTTTTTTTGATATTTTTTCTTTTTCAAATAAATAAACTATTGTGATCGTTCAAAAATACTTACTTAAAACAAATACAAAAAAAAAACAATAAAGAAAAAGAAGACAGAAAAAATAAAAATTGATTATTGTTTATTATAAAGTCTTAAGAAAAGATTAAAGCATTTTAGAAACTCACATCACAACCGTAATTAATAAATGTGTAATTGTTAGAAAGAGAAAGAGAATCCAAATGAACATATGTGAAATTTTTATAATTACAAACTTTTGATTTGAATGAGTGTGTGTGTGTGTTTGTAGAAATGTCGGAAAAAAAGAAAAACAAAGAAGAGTAAAAAAAAACCATTAAATTAAATTTATTAGCCTTAGGCTTAGACAAATCATGACCTAGGATTATAATGTAATAACCGAAGCATTTCCCTCAACTATTAAGAAAAAAAAACAAAAAAAAAAAACTCATCATCTTTTCTAGTCTCTTCTTCTTATACTTCTGATCTTAATCACTTTCCTTGTTTTTGTCTCTTGAGTTGCTCTTTTGAATTTGTTTTTTTCTATTTGTTGTTTCTTGTTTTTCTTTTCAAAATACAAATTTCATAGAATTTCGAAAAATGAAGAAGATGAAGAAGAAGAAAAAGAAGAAAAAAACACGAATATTTTTATTTATAGACTTTTACTTCTCATAATAATAATTATTATTAAAAGATTTTCCTTTTTTTTTTTTTTGGTCTGTTAAAATTAGAAAAAAAAAATTTAATTTTTTAAAAAATGAAAATAAAAAAAACACTAAGAGAAATCGAGAGAGAAAGAGAAAGAATATGTAAAGAAATAAATAAAAAATTACAATAATAAAATATCTTGTATTACGTCTTGTGACTTACCACTTACGTCTTGTAGTTGTTGTTGTTGTTGTTGCTTGTTGTGATGTTCTCTTAAATTTGAATTCTGACTTTTTTTTTGTTTTGTTGGTTTTTTGTTTAAAGTTATTTTTTTTTTGTTATTGAAGAAGAAAAATTGGTTTATGGTCGATTCAATCCTTTATTTTTTTCTTTTTTTTTTCATTTCTCCAAAAATTCTAAAATTTGTTGATCTTTTTGAATGAATTTTACTTTTTTGTCTATTTTCGTTTCGCACTGTTTCATTTTTATGAATTCTTCGTTTTGGGTTTTGTTTTTTTTTTCTTTATAACAAAAGAAACAAAAGAAAGAAAAATTAAATAAAACATTTAAACACAAAACTACAATAAAACAACAAATGGATTTTAAAGTGAAGAGAGGAAAAGACGGTCTGGAACAAACAATATACTTAAGAAGAAAACCGTACCAAGTCAAGAAAAAAATATTTAAATTTTGAAGTAAAAGCAAAAAAAGAAGAAGAAGAAGAAAAAAAAAGTTGATATTTTTTATTGTTTCTTTATTTTTTTCGCGTTCTGTTAGTATTACCTCTTTTGGTCTCTGTAACATTTTTTTTCTGTTCGTTGTTTTTTGTTTTTGTTACATTACTTAAATATTAGTTTTGTCTTGTCGGTTGTCACTAAAAGATGAAGAACAAAATGGAAATATAAGAAGAAGAAATTGCAAAAAAAAAATCCCAACCACGTGCGCTTTGAAAAACAAACAGACAAACATTTAATTTATTTTAGCAAAATAAAAAAAAATGACAAAGCGAGAGAGAAATATTGAAACGAAAGAAATAAAGAAAAATAGAAAAAAAGAAAAAAAAAAGAAGAAGAAGAAAAAAACTCATCGATCTTCAACTTCAAAAATTTTATATTTTTATACTTTTATTTTTTTCTGTATTTTCTTCTTATTTATTTTTTAAAAGTATAATTTAAAGACGTCACGTTTTCTTAAGTTTTTTTTCTTTTTTTTTGCTATGTCGTTTTCCTATTGAATGACGAACATCATCAGGGGTCAGGTATGGCACACCACGTGGTAATTTACGCGACATTTCTATTTTTGAAAATATTGTAAAATTTTTATTTGATGATTCGTGGATTCGATGAAAAATTGTCATTTTTATTAGAAATTCCATCTTAATTCTTTTTAGTTTATTATGTTTGCATATTTGTAAACTTTTAAAATAATAATTTTGAATTGTCTTCATTTTTCTATTTGTTTTTTCACGTTTACAATTTTAATGTAGTTTTCCAATATAAAAAGTGTAACGCTTTTTTTCTTTTTGTTCTTTTTTGAAATTCAAGACGTGTTTAATAAAATTTCACTCCACTAGAATAAGATTGAAGAAATCGTGAAATACAAATTTAAGCAACTAAAACAAATTATGTCATGAAATTCGAGGAAAAAAAATCAAAATTATGATGATGAGAATTTCATATTTAATTGCATCAATTTAATGTTCAAAGTAGACTATAGAAAGTGTAATAGTAGCACTACTAGTACTGAATCTGTATAATTAAAGAATAAATATTAAAAATTTGGTTCTACCATGAAAACTGATAGTTAGGCTAGGCTGGTTTTCACAGCAATTTAATTTAAGATTTAATAGAAAAGAGTCAACATGTTAGAAGGAGTAAAAATATTTATAGAGACACTTAATAGTGTGGCACAAGTAAGTCAGAATGTTCTGTGGTTAAAGTGCAATCATATTTAATTGTTGATTAGAAAACATCATGAATAAAATATCAGCTCACAGGCAAATGATGCTGATCATTTTAATTTGCCTTCTGTTTCTTTCTTATACTTTATACTTAGTACTTTATAGTTTTTCTTAATACAATGTAAATGAAATAATCATAAACCAAAACTAAAAAATCACGAGCTGAGAAAATTCTTCTTACTTTATATACTTACTTTTTTTTTATTTTTATGAATAAAAAAATTTTGTATTTATTTTGTTGGCTTGTAACAGAAAAGTAAAGATCGTGAAGTGACATTAATTAGTGATCTTACATTGACTTATGGTTGGTTGAATATATTTTATTATATATTTTTTGTGCTTATAAAAAATGTTAAGAAAATATTTCTGGTCCACTGGGTTCTGTTTGTTTGTCTCTTCTACTGTTATTTTTTTTTGTTTTTTTTTTTGCGCCGGACTTTACTATGGACACGCGTATTTTGATTTTATATATATTTTTTTTAAAATTAAACTGAGTTGCATTTGCTGGAATGGATGAGAGCAAATGATAAAGTAATTTTTAATAAAAACAATTTGGAATATTGTCAATTATCGACGATATGTGTAAAATGTTCGTTAGTTGTTGTTGTATTTTGGAAATTGGAACAATTAAGAGTACTATGCTGTTTTCTTAGATTTGGAAAATAAAATTAGGAACGAATTGCACTAACTCGTTATTTTTCTCCCTTCAACTTTTTCATCATCTCATATTGTTTTGTCTTTCATATTTAGGTAATAAGAGATAATTAAAATTGTTGTAAAAACCAATATCCTATAAGTGAAACGATTTTTGTTTGTATTGCACCCAAAGCGATTGGTGATTAAATAATTATTCTGTCCCATTCAATTTTCAATATTCTTTTTATTATTAATTCTGATGTAAGAATTTTTACTTTGTTGTTGTATTCAAATAACTAAAAAGCTAAGATTATTAAAAATAAAAAGAAATAAATTCCTTATTTGACTTTTAATTTCAAGAAATAAGTAATAAAATCTTGCAATTGATGATGCAACCGCAAAAAAGCAACAACACATTTTTATGATTGTATTACTGACGTTATTTTTATTGGCTTCTACGAAATACATATACACAAATACAATACACAAATTGATGGTATACATTAGTATATACATATACGGATGATTGAATATTTATCTCTTTCTTAAACAACAGTTTTTGTTTAAAATGCATTTTTATTAAAAAAATAAAAAAAAAATGTGCAAGTATAAAAATTTAATGTTTTTTAATAAGGTTATTCGCTTTGATCAAATTTCTTTAAATTCTTGTAATTTTATTCTTGATCTTTTACGGCAAATAAAGTTTCAATGAATTTTTTTTTTATTAAGAAAGTCATCGTTTTTTGTTTTCGTTAAAAGATTTTCATATACTTACGTTAATATTAAAAATTAAAGTATTAAATTATTTAGTTTTTTATTCATATTTTTTTATGAAACAATTAAATTTCTAAATTCTTAGTGCAAGTAAGTATTAAAATAGAAAATTCTTTTCATACTTATTTTTAAATATTTAACTTAAGTCGCTAATTCTATCAAATTGGTGAACTCTCTGAAATGAACAAAAATAAAAAATCCTATTCAATTAATTTGTTTTCCTACCAAAAACAATTTAATAACAGAATCTCATGTAAAATATTAATCACTTTAAGAATTCTATTTTATCAAACTACCTAATACTTATTTCTTCCTCTTAAGTTTATTTATTGGTGTTGCTGTAATTTCTGGTTATGAATGTTGAAATTGATTATTATTGGATTATTATTTTAGGTGTGAATTTATCTACTTGTTATATGATGGTGGTTCTCATTATTATTATGAAATAGGGGGAAATTTGGGAGTACCTAGAAATATTTGTGAATTTATATAAGACTGTCTGACTTCTACTAAATAGTCCGCATAATATAAATTGAATTTCTAGATTTTAATAGACGTACTAAAGTCTATATAAATATATACACACACGCATATATAAATAAACTAATCCGATAATATCAAATTCCTACATTCATATAAATTCTTTAAATTTTTTTTTACCATAATTCGTAAAACCGAAGTTTAAAAAAAAACTGATATGCGCGCACACACAGATGTTGTGATAATTTGACAATATTATAATTCGATAAGTAAGTATGAGTCTAACGAAAAGAAATTATTAATTGTTTAAAAAAAAATCGTGGAAAGAAAAAAAATCATAATCTTTTTCAGTTTTTCCTTTTTTTTTTTTTGTCTTTAAGAATTGTGTGGATTGACTAAAATCATCGCATTATATTAAATAAAAAAACTCATCATACTCATGTCCAATCCACCTACATTCATAATAGTTTTTTTTACGTGTTTACCTACGTAAAAAATGTCCACTGTTAGTCCATCAAATTTTCTTATATTTTCTTTAAAATTAGGCCAATATGACGAACGAGAATGTCTTTCATCATCTCCACGAAATTTGCCGTGCATCACTCGACACAAAATTATAAAATTTATTTACTTTTACTTTACTTGTCTTTTTTTCGTTTTATATTCTAACTCTTTCTCTCTCATACATATACTGTTGTGTGTTTATACTTTATACCATCAAGCGTAATGTATCAGTAAATTTCGTCACGCGGTTTTTTTTATTTTATTCAATTATTAGTTTTTAGTAGTTGCAGTGACGTCGTTATTTTTTGTGCAAATAAATTATTTTTGTTGTGTATTTTTTTTTTAAAGATTTAATTATATATCTGGGATTCGCTAATAATATCTGGAAGCAACTGGTGGGTTAAATTCTGATTGGCGGGGTATAATGGGTTTGGTTTATTCTTAATTTATTGAGATTTAGAATTGCGCAACTTTAAGTATTTTTGCGGCATTTAAACAAAGCACAAGCATCATCGTTCTAATAATATTTGTATGTGATAACATTAGTTATGATAATTTTTATTTTTAACAAATCCATAATATTCATTAAAGAGTGAAACTATTCTAATTAAACCTTGTATAATAGAATCATCTTCCAAATGTAATTGCATTTCATTGAAAATTTGTCATAATTTATTCTAGTGTTGTGTAATTGTACCACCCATCTAAATGGTCTAATCAAATTGCGAATATAAATATAGATATGAGTTTTGACGCAACTGCCTTTATTTATTTAATAATTTAAGAATTCACAATTTTATTTTCAATATTTTGTTGTTCAAATGTTATTCTATCAAATGTCTATGCCTTTACTTGTGTATTTACATACTTCGCCAATATAAGCAATTCCATTTTTTTAATTTTGAGGCTTTCTAGGCAGCTTACCTCATTTTCTTCGTTATTTCTTGGACTAGAAAATATTCTAGATACTTAACAAAAGTATTTACCAATGGAAAAAATGAAACGAAATACAAGAATTTTAAATAATTAATTAAAATAATGAGAAAATATTTTCAAGAAAATGAAAAATCAAGAAAATTTCTTAAATTCTTGAACTTGAATTTGAAGAATGAATTTTTTTTTTTTGTTATTAATTTACTTTTATTTTATTTTTTGAATCGTATAAATGTGAAAAGCGAAAGGAATATTTTTTTGGAGAACAATTTTTTTTTTATTAATTTCAAGATTTTGTCTTTTAAGGAATAAGGAATAAGAACAAATAAATGGGATTTTTCTACGCCATTGATTATTCTTTTATAATGTTATTTAACTCTTCATTTTTCAATTGACTTTAATTTACACAAATAGTAAATTTCGTAACAAAATAAAAATTGGTTTTTCTTAGAAAAATAAAAAAAAAGAATTTAAAATTCTTTTCCTCGTATTTTTGTTTCTAAAATTTTTCATTTTTCTGATCGATTTTTAATTTAAATTTCATTACGACATTACCTTACTCTATCTATCTCTCTTTTACTAAAATATATCAGAATAATTGTAGATCATAGAAAAATGCTAAGAATAAAATTATAATGTTATAGATGCAAATAAATTTATTGAATGCATTTTGAATAAAATTAATTTCTTTAATCTTTGAATAATCAAGAGAAATTTGTGAATAAATAATGAATGTTTTTTTAAATTTGCACACCAAATTAAATGATTATCTTTCATTATTCCATTGGATCAAATGTATAATGTTCCCGAGAGTTATTCGTATTAATTCAAAATTTATTGTCTATGGACATCTTGTACAGTTAATCTTACATCGAATGAAACTCTTTAAGTTATTTCGATTTGAGGAACGAAAACTTTACTAACAAAATAACAAAAGTGTGAAATTGAAGTGCCTCTTTTGGTGACTTTTTTTCACTATTTTTTCACTATCTATTACTTTGGAAAATCCAAGTCACAAGAATTGAAGAAATTAATTATTCAGATTATTGTACATAATATTTAAAAGATTGAAATAAAATATCTTTGTACTTAATTGTATTTGAGCGATTAAAATCTTAACAAATTTTATTCTCGTCACATTTCTATTATTAGATTAGATTCCTTTGCGACCTATAATTAGTGTTTTCCACATTCCAAATATAGTCTAACAACAATGTGTCTATAAAACAATTTTGAGTTTATTTTTTTTTATTTTTCGTCTATCCGTCTATCTGTATTTTGTTTGATTCTAAATAAATGAACACATACCTACATAATCATATAAGAAAGGTATTAAATTTCATTCCTACTTTACGTAAGTATGTATAAAGTTTTTGTTTTCAAAATTGTTAATTAAAACTCTTAATAGTTATTGTTATTATTATGGCACTTTAACCTTTTTTTTTTGTTGTTTATTCTATTCCAATGGGATTACACCTGTCCTGTCTTTCATATTGTATGGCTGACTACTTAAAGATTTTTATATATATATTTCTGTTTCATTTTTATTCACAAAATTTAAAATTAAATTTAAACATTTACAACATCTTAGTGTGTCAGTCATGTATTTATTTTATGTCAATCAAAAGTGATTCTAACAGATTTTATTTCCGGCAGTTAAAACAGTCAGTCTATAAAATTAACCGACTTTTTTTAATTATTTTATTAAATAATTTTTTATGACTTTTCAACAATTAATTATGATTTTTATTATTTTTAAATGGTGGAATTTAGGTAAAATTTATAAAGAGAAATATGTGGCGTCTCCACCAAATATTGTGGCGCCTCCACCAAAACTCAGTATATTTTTATAATAAATATTTACATTTGTTATTTTATATTCAGAAATGTCTGCTTCTAATAAGTAATCCAATTTAATTCATTTGTTACAAAATTGAACCAAGAAATAGAATTCTAAAATTACTTATTCTGAAGAAAAATTTTTGTTCAATTTCCATTTTTCATATTAAGTATTTTTTCAAACGAGATTTTATGTTAGATCTTTTCTTTTCTTTTCTTTTCTTGTTTTTTTTTTGGATTTTCAACCTACCTTAACTTTAAAAAAAGAATTTTTAAAAAAGAAAAATATAAAAGAATGAAGAAAGGAAAATAAAAAAAAAAACACTTCATCGTCTTTTTCTTCTCAATTGGATTCCATTTTGATTGTTGTACTTTGAAATTGTAAAGCATAAGAGATTTTACACTAACACAGTTATATACATATCCGCATTGGTGCATGTGTGTTCGTGTGTATTTTTGCATTTATATTCGTATATTGAAAAAGAGTGTAAAGTTTGATTTGTTTTCACACACACACACACACACACAAATACAAAATTAAGTGACAAAAAGAAGATTCCATTTAAGTGTGTGCCTGTGTGTGTTTGGTGTTTTTATTTTATACGTTTTTTTAATGGTCCAAAAATGATTTTTTTTAGCAAAGAGTTTAGCAAAGAGACACACATACACACACACAATCACAGAGAGAGAATAAAATAAATTAATGATATCGCACCCAGCACAAGTTTTTATTTAATAAAAAAATGAAATAAAAAAAACAAGAATAAAAACGAATGAAAAAAAAAGACAGAATGAAAAGAAAAATACTTAAAATAATAAAAAGAGGAAGAAAAGACAATTTTTCAATTTAAAAAGATAATCTCAAAGTAAAACAGAAAAATAAGATAAAGAAGAAGAAAAAGATGAAGCGGAAGAAAGAAAAAAAAAATTATAATTTGTAATAAGAGTGAGACGAATGGGATAATTTGAGAGGTAAAAATTCTTATGTATTATTATGTAGATATATCTTTGTCGAAGATGCCACACCAGAAGACAAGATTTACTTACTTGAATTCTTCCTTCATCTTTTCTCTTCTTATTCCTTTTCTTCTTCTTTCTATTTTATCAAATTCAACAGCAACAACAAGAAAAAGAAAAACGAAAAGAAAAAAGAAAAAAAATCTACATGCTAGAAGAAGGTTAATGAAATTGTGCTAAGAGATGAGGAATAAGAACATGAGTTTAGTGATGTAGATAGAAGTTTTTGGGAGTATATTAATACGAGAGAATACGGAGATAATAATGAAGAAGACTGTATAGAAGTTTTTGGGGTGGGTAGGGTGATGATGGGGCTGGTAGGTAGATATATAAAAAGGACGGATACGTTTTGTATTTTATGGTAATGACTGACACGCTTTAGTGACAATGAGAATCGGAAATGGCGAGTCATTTTTGTGATTTAAAGAGAAGGTTTATTTTATATATAAAGAAGTCTTCTTTATAAATATATTTTGTTGTTTGTGTGTATGTATAGTATATATATATATATATATATATATATATATATATATTGTGTGAACTAAATTTCTTTACAAGTGATAATAGAAATGTCTTACATAATGTATAAAATTGGAAGTGGTAGTATATGTATATAGTAATATAGAAGGAATGGCAGAGACGATGAGGGACAGAACAAAAGTATAAAGTAGAATCTATTTATCTAATACATTCATAAGTATTTTCTGTAAGAAAATGAAGAAAATATGTTTAGGGTGTGTATATGTGTTGTAGGTGGAAGGGAAGAGGATGTATGTTCATATTTAATCATATGTGAAATTTTGTTTCCAAAATAAAATTAGTTTATCTAAATACAAACACAGACTCATACACTCACATAAATATGTATTTATACAATAATCGGGAGAAAATTCTATTAATTTTTTTTGTATATAAATTATTATTTTCGATCGATCGTATTTTATTTTATAGAAAATTTAAATTTTCAATCTCATAAATTGGCTTTTAATGAAATTAAATTGAATAAATTGTTTCATACAGAAGGAGAGGAAAAATTAATTTTTGTTGCAATAATAATAATAATAATAATAATAATAATAATAATATTTAATTTAGTGTTTGCGTTTTATGAAAATTGGGATGATATAGAGATACAGAGTAACAGAAAGAGAGTGAGAGGATAATGATAGAGGAAAAATGGTTGCATTAAGTTGTTCCAGATCAAAATAAATCATCTGTATGTGTGTTCGGTGTATATGTTTGGGAGGATTTAGGGTATCACAGCTTTAGTCTAAAAAGTCTATGAAATAATCTTATATAAGCACTTATCTACTAACTTCTTTAATGAACTAACCAAAAAAAAGACAAAATTCAAAAAATATTATTAGCGTTGTTATTGTGTTTCTTCTTTTCATTTAAAGCCATAAAAAATAATTTAAAGCAAACGAATAATTAACTACGTGTTATATCGTGGACTTAATATTTCACACAGGAATTAATTGGAATATTGTAAATTAAAAGAAATTAAAGTCATACATTTCCTACAATAATAATAAGTTGTCATAAAATATTATATATTTGCTAATGATAGTTAATCTATCTTGTTACAAAATGTTTAAATTAAGAAACTTAATCTCAGACTTAAAACTGAAGGAATAACAATCGATAATTTAATCATTAAAATTTGATTGAATTAAAATAAAGGATTTTTCTTGTCCACAATAATAATCAGCAAATTCTCATTAAGGCTGTTTAATTGGTTCATCCTCGGGTTCATCTTTAAAATCATTCTATAAATATTTTGTGTGTTGCTGATGTTGTTCAGGAAAATTGTCTAATAGGACCATCCTTTTAATCTTTACTCTATTTTGTCCTCACTTTATCATAATAATTTAGAATATAATTTTGTAATATCGACCTTTTTTGGGTTTAGTTTAGTTAAGAGAAAAATAGAGAGAGAGAGAGAGAGAGTGAGAGAGAGAAATAGAAGGATACTAGAGAAACGTGAATAAATTAATTTTAAAACAAGGTTAATGTCCGGGATGTATTTTGTTGTTTGTTCTTTGCATACATTTTTTTTTTCTGTTTGTTTGTGTGTGTGTGTACGATCTTGTTTGATTTTGTATTTAATTATCACTATAACATAAAAATTTATTTTATGTGCTGTTTTATAAAAATCTTTCATTGAATGAATAAAACATAAAATTTTCACAAATTTTCCAATTTAAAATCATGTTTGAAATGGTGACCTTTCTCCTACTCCTTTTAACTTCTTTTTTCTAATAAACCATTTCCACATTTTGTTTTTAGTTCACCTCTTCAACCACCTCTTGATTTGCTTCCTTTTCATTTTGACCCAATTTCTTTTTTTTCCATTTGTTTGTTTAAGCATTTATCATTTTTCTGGTTTGGATCAATCGCGATGTTCCCATTTTTTTCCACATCGTTGCCATATTTTCACCGATTCTAATTTTTTTACAATTTATAAAAGTACATTCTCTCCTTTCTTTAAATTTCAAATAAGAAGGAAAATATCCCCTTTTTTTTCGTTACGTTTGTCAATATATTTATTTTTGAAAATCGCGAAAGAAAAAAAAACTATAATAATTTCGTTCTCTGTTTTAATTAAAGACGGAAGAATTTGGCTCAATATTTGATGTACCTATCATGATATCCTTTCGATCTATTAATTAATAAATTACATTTGAACGAATTTTTCTTTTTCTGTCTCATGATATTTTTCCCATAGACTTTTGTTGCCTTTTTTACTTCGAACCTTATGCACTTTATTTTTTCATCAATAAATGTGTAATTCAAGATTGTCTGGCCGCATAAATTGTTCAATGTCACGATTTAGTTATTTTGTGACCAAATTTCTAACGTAAAAAAAAAGTGACTGTCTTCTGTTTTTATCTTCTTAAATTCTCACGTAAATTTCTGAAAATTGCAAATTATTATGTCTGCCCTTCTTATTTTTCATCTTTTTGGTTTTTGTTATTTTCTGTGACTTTTCTTTAATATGATCAAAACAATAATAAAAAGACATAATATCGAAATACAGTTTTTTTCCCATATTTTGCTTTTAGTACGTAAATATAAACACGTGGCTTTTCATTTCGATTTTCCAAACACACACACACACACTCATGTATAGATAAACTCCCCAACATACCAATATCCAACATACCAACATACCAACATATATGTATATTTATTTTTGGGCTCTCTTACACCCACACACACACACAAAATCAAACAAATACACACACACACACACAGCACACAAGAAACACTTATAATGTTCACCACCCATTATTTGGGTTGCCGGTTTTTCTCTACTATAGAAAGATACAAAAATAAAGTGAGAGAGTAAGAGAGATAGAGAAGGAAAAAAAGTATTGTAATGTTTAGATTCGTTCGTATATTCGTGAGTTCGTATTTTTTTCTGTTTCTTTTTTTATCTTTATTTTCTTTATTTTTTGTGTTTTGTTGTTGTTGTTGTTTTTGTATTTTATAACAGAAACATACAAACGAACGAACGAGCGAAAAAAAAAGAAAAATAAAGAAGAAAAATACAAGAAAAAATGTAGGCAAAACCCGCCTTTTTGCTTTTTATTATACGGATCAATAGAATATAATAAAACAAAAACAAAAAAAAAGCTTTGGTGTGAATTTTGATTCCAATAGAATAAAAATGTTTGTTTCATTTTTTTGGAAAATTTAGAATAATTTTATGGAATGTGTGTGTGTGTGCGTATTGTGGTTGTGGTCTTGAAATTAGGTAGAATACAAAAAAAAGAAAACATAAATAAAGAAAAAAATGTTTGAATAAATTTTTCTCTAACCACTCAAGGGAAATTGTATAATTATTAATGCATTAAGTACGTACACCTTTAATTAATTTTTCTGTTATTTATTCTACGTTTTTTTTAAATATTTTTTTGCTTTCTGTTTTTTTATTTTGAAAAAAAAAACATCAAAATTATATTTTCTGTGATTTCCGGAGTGGAATTAAAAAAAAAAACAGGATAAATAAAATAACCATGATGATTATTATGCGATGGAACGAGCATGGAATTGGTTTCGTATAAGAAGTGAATCCTTTTTTTTAACCTCAAAATAAAAAATGGAAAAGTGAAAAAGAGAAAAAAAATAAAGTTTTGTTTTGTTTTTTTTTTTTGATTTTAATGGAGAAGAGAAAATGTCTTCTTCTTCATCTAAAAAAAAAGAGAGAAAAACCTTAATCAAACGCATTCAACCCGTAACCGACTGTCATAGACAATTTCATCGTGTTTTTTTCTTTTTTTTTTGAATAAGTAAGAGTTTGAAAATAGTTGGTTTGAGTGTGAAGAGGTTATTTATGGACTTTTGGCCTCCTTATGTCTGTACAGGATGACTACACATAGTTAGATATAAGTTGAGGTTTGCCTGTTTTCACTCTTATACTACATACATATATCACAAATAAAAACACATACATACGTACGCTCACAAGAGTGAGTGAACAATCAGAAATAAGGAGATCGGATTAAATAATTATTGATAATCGACTTTATTTCGTATTCTAAAATAGAATAAAAAAAAATGCGAATAAAACAAAAAATAAGAAAGAAATAAAAGAAAATGTTTTCCTTATGTAGAAAATTTATGTTAAAGTAACAGACACGGCCTACTCAATACAATAAAAATATTTTCACAAACACAAACATAACAAACTTCAAAGTCAAAACAGTATGACGACACACAAATAATAAACAGCGTGCTCTATACGCAAAAATAATACACACACAAAAACGGCGCACACAATACAGTTATACAAAAAAAAAAAAGCTCACCGAAAAAACAAAAAAGTTCCAAATATATATTCTCCTCTGTTTAGAATTCTATCTTTCTCTCTTCTTCTCTCTGGTTTTCTGAAATTGGAATAGACAATTTGTAACAAAATATTTTCTAAGAATTTTCTTTTTGGTTACTTTTTGGTCGTCGATTCTTTTTTTTTTCTACAATAATATTTTACGATTTTTTATTGTAATTTTATGTAAATAATAATAATTACTTCAATTGTTTGTTGTTATTGTTTCCAATTAGTTATTGTTGTTGTTTTTCTCTTTTATGTATTTGTTTGTTTTGCTTTTGTTTGTTTATTTATTGTTTTTATTTTTATAAAAATTAAGAAAAATGTGGATTGAAGTTGTAAGATCGAGAGAAACAGAGACAGAGAAAGAATGAGAGAAATGACAAAAAAATAAATAGAGAATGAAAATGTGGAAACACTAAGAGAGGATATCAAACACATATAAAAAGACAGAGAGAGAGAGAGAGATAGAAAGAAAGAGAGAGAGAGTGCTATAAATAGTTAAAGGGATAAAAAATGATATTCGAATAAAAATTTACATAAAAATGAGAGAATTATTGATAATTTAAATGAAATAAATTTTCTGTATTTTTTTCCATAAGAATTGAAATTAAATATTTTTGTGAAATCTTTAAAACGTAAATTCAATAAAACTCAATAATTTTAGAGAAAAAGGAAAAATGGGAAAATGTTAATTGCAACTTAAAATATTAAATGCCACGTGATTTTAAATTTGGAAACTTTTCTTTTTCCGGAAGAGTTTTCTTAAATAACTTCAAATAATTAAAATGGAAATGAAGTTTTGGGTAAAAATGGTTTTCCTCAAATCTTTGTCTCGATTTTCAATAAATATTTTTCCTTCAGTTTTCTTCTGACAAATAAAAATCATTTTATTGAATTTTTAAACTAGTCGAATTTTTTTCTTATTTTGGGGTTGGGTTTTCCAAGAAAAAAAAAAAGAAAAAAAAAAAAAACATTCAATGGATGAAAATACTTTTCTGATAAAATTGTAGTAGAATTTTACTCAAGAGAAGAGTAAAAAAGTATTAAGAAGAAAAGAAGTTTTACCGTTTATCGAAAAGAGAGAGATTGAAAAATTAAAAAGGGAGAGTATGATAATACGAAAAACAAAAAGGGAGTAGCTCTACAATCAGCTGTTTTTTTTACCCTTAAATAATTTTTTGACGTTTGAAAAATTCTTGTTGTTGGTTTTGTTGTTATTATTATTGCGTATACATTTTTCTTTTTCGTCTATTCGTTGATGTTTTGTATGTGTGAGATTTAATATTTGAAATATTTCGGTTTTGAATGAGACAATCCAATCAATTTTTAAAGGATTAAATTAATTTAAGACGAAAAGCGAAAAATTTCTATTAATGGAAAATTGGAATAATTATTGTTGAGAATTTCTACTGCATACATTAATTAGTTGTTGTTGTTTATCTGCGAATTGTTTTCGAATTTTTGTATTTATTTTTTTTTTTTGTTTTTTCTTTTTCTTTTTTTTTTTGTGTTTTTTTTTTTTTGTGTTCACTTTATTTTGATAATTATATATTTTTATATTTCAATAGGCGTGAACCGGTGAAATTTTCCGGAACCTTCTGGTCCGCTGGGGAAGTCGCTGTTGAGATGTGAGTTTCATCCTAATAAAAAGCTCTTTTTGTAAAATCAAAAAAATTAACAAATTTTTTTTCTTGGTCCAGTTTGATGTTATTGTTGTTGTTTTTTTTAAAAAAAAATCTTTATTCTTCTTACATTTTGTTGTTGTTGTTGTTTTTTTTTATCTCTTTGCCTTTTTTCTTAAGTACTTTTCTAAATTTTTTTAATATTTTTTAATTTTGTTGTTTTTGTTGTTTTCTATTTTTTATTTTTCTTACTGAAATCTTAATGTTGATTTTTTGCTGTTTTAAAGATAAATTTTCTTTTCCATTGTTTTGTTTTTTTTTTTCATAATTTTTATAAAAATTTTTAAATTTAATTAGCAAAATTTTTCTCTGCTTAATTTTTTTTCTTCTTTCGTCTTTTTTTTTGTTACTTTTTTGTTTTGTTTTTTTTTTTTTTACTTGTAATGTTTTTAATTATTTTATAAAATTATTTTCTTGTACTTCTTAATGTTTATTTGAAAAAAAAAATTGCTGCTGTATAAATTATCTGATTAATTAAAAAAATACGGTGCAAACATGAAATTGAAGAAAAATCAGCTTCACAAAAAAAAAAAACCAAACATTTATTTAAACTTCAACATTTATTCTTGACAGTTTTCTTTCGATGAATTTACTGAAACAAATTTTCTTTTGAATTATATGAGAAAATTTCATCTGAACATATATTTTAGTCTATCCTGCGGATAAATATATTTTTGTTTGGGTTAAAAACTATAAAATATATATTTTGGAAATAGTTGTATCCTAAAATCCACCCACACATTTTCCCGCCCATTTTCTACACACATACAAACATACATACACACACATATAAGAGTCTCCTCCAAGACGACAAACACAAATTTAATATATTTTCAATTTATTTGGTTAATCGGTTGGAAAAATATATACCAAAAAATAAAACTTTTCATCACTAAATATATTTGTCTCTCTCTCCTGTGTACTCTATCTCTGTCTCTCAGATATAGTATTATGACGATATATATATATATATATATATATATTTTTTTTTTTTGTAAAAGATTTTCCCGATCCTTTTCACTAGCATATAAAATATCATAATAATGTATGTATAAGTAATATAAGGATAAGGAACGAACATATTTTTGACGTATATTTGAGATAATCGAATGCTATCTCAGCGGCTTCAATTGATTGATGTTATGGAAATTTTTTCTTTCTTTTTTTTCCATTCTATCTCTTTCTATCTCTTTCTTTCCTTTCCTTTTTTTTCTTTTTCTTATCACATAAATATAAATATTTTTTCTTTTCTTTAAATTGGCATCTTTTTGTATGTTTGTATGTATGTATGGGTTTGGTTGCGTGTGTGTGTATATATATGTGCATGGTGTTGTTTATGTGTATGTGTTTGTTGGATAAAAATTTATATAGTAATTTTACAGAAAAACCAAATGATTAATGATTGAAAATTTTGGTATATATTTATGCTTTTATAAATATAATATGAATGTGTGTGTGTATGTGTGTTGTGTTTGAGTGAAAATGCGAGCAGCTTGTGAAATTTTATTATATTGAAAATTTTTAAGCGTGTTTGTTGGTTGGCTTTTTTCTTTTTTGAATTTTTTATTTTTAAAAATGGAAATTCTTGATGATTCAATTTTTGTTTGTTTGTTTGTTTGTTTGTTTGTTTGTTTGTTTGTTTGTTTGTTTGTTTGTTTGTTTGTTTGTTTGTTTGTTTGTTTGTTTGTTTGTTTGTTTGTTTGTTTGTTTGTTTGTTTGTTTGTTTGTTTGTTTGTTTGTTTGTTTGTTTGTTTGTTTGTTTGTTTGTTTGTTTGTTTGTTTGTTTGTTTGTTTGTTTGTTTGTTTGTTTGTTTGTTTGTTTGTTTGTTTGTTTGTTTGTTTGTTTGTTTGTTTGTTTGTTTGTTTGTTTGTTTGTTTGTTTGTTTGTTTGTTTGTTTGTTTGTTTGTTTGTTTGTTTGTTTGTTTGTTTGTTTGTTTGTTTGTTTGTTTGTTTGTTTGTTTGTTTGTTTGTTTGTTTGTTTGTTTGTTTGTTTGTTTGTTTGTTTGTTTGTTTGTTTGTTTGTTTGTTTGTTTGTTTGTTTGTTTGTTTGTTTGTTTGTTTGTTTGTTTGTTTGTTTGTTTGTTTGTTTGTTTGTTTGTTTGTTTGTTTGTTTGTTTGTTTGTTTGTTTGTTTGTTTGTTTGTTTGTTTGTTTGTTTGTTTGTTTGTTTGTTTGTTTGTTTGTTTGTTTGTTTGTTTGTTTGTTTGTTTGTTTGTTTGTTTGTTTGTTTGTTTGTTTGTTTGTTTGTTTGTTTGTTTGTTTGTTTGTTTGTTTGTTTGTTTGTTTGTTTGTTTGTTTGTTTGTTTGTTTGTTTGTTTGTTTGTTTGTTTGTTTGTTTGTTTGTTTGTTTGTTTGTTTGTTTGTTTGTTTGTTTGTTTGTTTGTTTGTTTGTTTGTTTGTTTGTTTGTTTGTTTGTTTGTTTGTTTGTTTGTTTGTTTGTTTGTTTGTTTGTTTGTTTGTTTGTTTGTTTGTTTGTTTGTTTGTTTGTTTGTTTGTTTGTTTGTTTGTTTGTTTGTTTGTTTGTTTGTTTGTTTGTTTGTTTGTTTGTTTGTTTGTTTGTTTGTTTGTTTGTTTGTTTGTTTGTTTGTTTGTTTGTTTGTTTGTTTGTTTGTTTGTTTGTTTGTTTGTTTGTTTGTTTGTTTGTTTGTTTGTTTGTTTGTTTGTTTGTTTGTTTGTTTGTTTGTTTGTTTGTTTGTTTGTTTGTTTGTTTGTTTGTTTGTTTGTTTGTTTGTTTGTTTGTTTGTTTGTTTGTTTGTTTGTTTGTTTGTTTGTTTGTTTGTTTGTTTGTTTTTTTTGTTTTTTTGTTTTTTTGTTTTTTTGTTTTTTTGTTTGTTTTTTTGTTTGTTTTTTTTTTGTGTTGTTTTTTTTTTGGTTTCTTGTAATAATTTCTTTTTTTTTATTTTTTTTTTTTGATGGTCGTAAAGGTTTATAATCATTGATGATTATTTAGCAATTTAGAAGATAAAAGTTATTATTAAAATTTAATACTTTCTATTTTCTTTTTATTGTTTTGTTTCTAAATTAAAAAAAACGTAACATTTAAATAAAAACAATTTAAATTATGAAAAAAGAATGAAAACTAATCTTGATTTGTTTGTTTTATTTTTTTGGTCTTTGTTTTTTGTTTCTTGTTTTATTTTAATAATTTTCTAATTTTCTTTTTTCTTTTTTTCTTATAGAAAAATGTTCATCGGAGGTCTCAGTTGGCAAACAAGTCCAGGTAAATTAATCATATTCTTATTATTAAATTAAATTTTTTTTTAATATTTAAATAATTTACCTTAATTATTCATATTTATGAATAATTTTTCTTTTATTTGTGTCCACTCCTTTAGCTTTAGCTCCTTATAATCATCAATCTCCATATAGCAAAACCATCAGAGTAAAATTGTGTTTTTCTTTTTTTTTTTTAAATAAATTCATTCAATCCACCCAACTTTTTTTTTTTTTTTTATTTGATGAAAAATATAAAAATAATTAACTTGACCATAATTCTTTATAAAGTGACCAGAGCAAAAAAATAAACAGCAACAAAGCAAAGCAAAAAAAATTTCGCGCGCGCTTCTCTCTTTTTATTCACACACATACATATACAGACTAATGATGACGACCGACACCCATTTATGATGATGATGACCGAATATCATAAGGCCACCCATCAATTTCATATATTGTATATTTTTCTTCTGTTGTTTTATATATTTTACGTGATTATTATAGTCGAAATGTGACATGTCAATATACGTTACTCAGTTCGATTTATTTTTGTTTTGTTTTATTATTGGCAAAAAAAAAAACAAACAACAACACTACAACAGAAAATATAAAAATAAAAAAAAAATACAGAACATCGAAACAAAAGTACCTAAATTCTTCTTCTTTTTTTTTTTGTTCAATAATATTTAATAATGATCATTGGAATTTTATTGGAATAAAGTTTCGGTTTCTGTTTTTATGTAGCTTTAGAATATTTTGTGCCTGCGTGTGAGTGTACGTTTTCGATTTATTTGTGAAGGAATAAATTTCAATACTAGGAAATTTGAAATTTTAATAAATTTCTATTTTTTGAAAGACCTGAAATCATTCTGCCCCTATGTAAAATGTTTAGAGTCGCGGCACACTCACAGTAAATTTAATTAACCCATTTTCCGTACACACATGCCACATTTTTTTGTACTTTTCCTAAACATATTTTTGTATTTTGTACGAAAAATTGACAATGAAAAACAACAAATGTCTATTTTTCAATTCGTTTTTCTTTTACAGAAATTAAATCGTTTTCATACAATTATTTTTTGACCAATTATACGTTACAAGTTTTTCACACACCAAATTTTCTTTTTTCATTTAATGTAATAAAATTATTTATAATGTGAAACTTGTCTCCACATGAGTCCTTTCAACGTCTTTCCAAAATAATAATAATAATAATAATAATGGCATATAAACACAGCTGCTGGTCAACATTAAAATAAAATTTTGTTTGTTTGAATAAAATACAGAAAAGAAACGCGACATTTTCATACATTCTCCTCCTCCCTTTCCATTCTGCCACGAACTTTTAAAAATCTCTTCCTTTTACTGAAATAAAATATCCGTAAATTTTAGATGATAAAACTATTTTATTTGGTCATGCAATAAAGAAATATTTTATTTAAATTTGACCTGACACATGAATATTAATATTCACTCTAATAAAAGACAGAAAGTTAGAGAAAGAGGGAGAGAGTGACAGTGGGCCAATTTGAAAAACACAGAAATGCATATAGTTATAGAAATTTAACTCTGTTTATGGTGGGAAAAAAAACTAACTTTTATTTATAGAAAGTTCACCGCATGATCCAGCTGTAGGGGCTTATAATCATTTTGTATTTGTTAGAGAATTTTCTATATTTTTGTAACAAGTTTTTGCCAGAAAAATAAAACTAAAAAAAAGAAGGTGAAGCAAAACAGTAAAATAGCTTTATAAAAAATGAATAAACTTTTTTTTCACAAGTTATTATATTATAGTTGGTAACTTGAGACAAATTTTATGGATGTAAATTAAAGGGTCAAGTACTTTTAGAACTTTAATTCTTGATTATTTTAAACTTGATTATAGGAATTAATTTTCAATAAAGTAAATAAACAAAGTTTGTCCAAATAATATACTTCTTTGGTTTCTTATCATGATGTCTGCCTTTAAAGCTTGGTCTATGATTAAGAAAAAGCGATTATAAGTTCAGCCATTAAACCATAAATACACACATACAGAACATTGAAAGGTTCTAGTTTTTGTTCATAATTTCTTCATTTAATCATAATTTATTATACTTCTATCATTGAGATTTATGAACCACGATGGAATATTACATTTTCAAATTATGCTGGACATTGGAAGTCATGCTGATGGTCATTCAATAATTCTGGCGGTTTTACGTTGTAATTATATTTCCTGATATTTCACATGATCTACCAAGAATACCTTAAATTCCTATTTTCGTTATATTTATTTATTCACTTTTTAAAATTTCTAACATTTTCACCAAAATTCATTCCCTCTTGTTACTTTTATTTATTCACCAATGAGTATTTGTCTTTATCTCTAACTCTTTGTCTCTCTTGCTCTCGGTTCTTTTATTTGCCTATTTCCTGATAAAAAATAATAATCTTAAATTGGAATTTTCCCCAAGTTAACTTCAGGTTTTCTGTTGTTCTTTTTTTTTTATTTTAATTTTAAATTTCCATTCTCCACATGGGATTTATGTGTGTGTGTGTCTGCTTATTTGGCATATACCTACATTTATTATGATTAAATAATTATTTTACATTTCATTTTTTTTTTGTTATCAGTAAACTGAAAATAAAAAAGATGAAAAATTTAAATATTCATAACTTAAATAATAACAATATTGTATATTTTTTTTTGTAATTATGATTTACCAACTCAGACTTGAATATGTGTCGTGCGGGAGAGGTTTTTTTTTTTTTGGATTTACCTTACCTATACACATATTTGTCATGGGCTTAAAAGAACCTTATACACATTTGTATTTTATATAAAAAACAACAACTTATATATACCTACCAGTGGCGGGTTGACATCCTTTTACAAATGAATGGGTACTTATTTATTCAATACAATTTTCTGTTTTTATTTAGAATAAAACCTTTTTAAATTATTCTCATCCTAAATATAATAATTACTAAAGGATTCTATGATCCTTTAGTTTCACGATTTCATTACGCATTATTACACACCATTCGATAGAAATTAAAAAAAAATTAATTTTCAATAAATTCCTTTAATAATTCTGTTGTTTTCTTTCAGTTGAATTTTCTTTAACTTTCATCGTAGTAATTTGTTTGGATTGTAGAAGAAAATGTTACATTTGATTCAGTGAACCCTGTTCGTTCCACTCCACTGAAATAATAAAAAGATGTCAAATGTTACGATTAGAGAGATGCAAACATTTTCCGTTGTTATAAAATACATAACTTCAATCGTTTTAGATCTAAACTCACAAAACATACTTTCTCCTAAATAAACAATATTTTGTACAAATTTATTTTTACTTTTTTTTTTTTGGGACAGACGTGAATCCGGTTCATAAAATGGAATTAGTATTTCGTTAGCACAGGTACAATTTTTTTTTATTTTCATAATTCCATTTTAAAGAACAATGTGTAAGGTCCTTATCTTGAATAAAGTTAATAATTTTTTCCAAAATGTCTGAACTAACATCCTAATAAAAAAAAACATAATTTAATTTCAATATTTAGTCACTAAACATCGAATGATGTTAATAATTAATTATAAATAATAATACTTACCTTTGTTTTGCTTGTATCCATAATTATTAATTTTAATATTATTAAAATTTTAATTAATATTTTAATTATTTTGGCCACTGTACTTTTAATTGTAATAAATAAAAATATCAACAAAAATGTCACGTGATAAATTCGTCAATATTTTCGCCGAAAATCGGAAAAATTTACCGAAGGAGGTAATTTTTCCTGGTCAAAAGATCGTATTTCCCATTTTCGAACAAAGAAATATCAACTTGACGATCTATTCGTTAAGATTAATTTGTTCCTGCATGAGGTGAATTTGTTCCTCGAGGTTTATATGTTTTGGTTTGTTCTAGCTGTGGTCAGCCCCAATATGTCGGTTACATGTACGCCTTTCATCAATTGCATTGGGTTCAAACCTCAGGGTGGAAAAAAGTTCTTTTAATTGACGTTAACAGTTTATATAAGACAAATTAATATGCCAATATCAAATCAAATCAAAAATCAATCTGTATGTGTATCTCCATCTAAATTAAATGGCTTTGAACACGTAAATTATTTTTGCCTGCGTTAATGCATTATAATTGAAAAAATAAACGATTCTTCGAAGAAAATACATCGTTGAATTATCACTACATTCACAAACCGAAAAAAAGAACTGCTGTATTTTTTTTGGGTTTGATGGTTGACACAAAAATCAAATTGAAAAAAATATTGTGTTTTCCAAAAATTCAACCCTTGTTGATAATATGAAAGCAAAGAAGAAGGAGAAGAAGGAAGGGAAAACAAAAAGAAGGAACACAAGAAAAAAATAGGAAAGAAAACACATAATGTTGTGTAAGCAATAAGCACTTAAGACACTGGAATACCTGTACTTTGTGGTTATGTATATTATCTGCGCACAAATAAATGGATCTTTTAATATTTTTTTTTATGACGGTTGCTTTTTTTTCTATGTTTCAATAATTCTTTGAAGCTTCAATCCGATTAGACGGCATTTAAATTAAATTTGGAATTGCGTTAAAAATTGTTAAATATATAAGCACCATAATTTTGTTGTTATTATTTTACTTTCATGTTGTTTAATTTTTCCATCAATTACATTATTAATTATTTTTAATGTCAGGAGAACACAAGTTCTTGAGGTAAATAAAATATTCTTCTAATATTTTTTGATTGAACATACTTAATATTTTAATTATGTTATTGCGTTTCTATTTCTGCGGTTAAAGAATACATTTCTAATTACTGTTACAGTGTAACTTATCGTCACATGTATTTGAGTAATAAAATTAGTGGCAAACACAAAATAAATTTGGTTTTATAAATTTTTTAAATAGAAAATATTTTTACATGTACTTCTTTTAATCCGTTAATTCATATTTTTGTTGCCTATCAGTATTATAATAGACATGTAATAATAGTTTTGTATTGTGTCATTTATTGTTAATTATGTATTGTTAAGCTCAGTGTAGCCTAAACTCAAACTCAAATATAAATAAATTTAAATATAAATCCAAATATTATAAATATTTACAGCATTTTAACAAACTTCCTATTTTTTTCTTTAATTTATGTTTATTATAATTTACTAATTTGTTACATCAATCTAATTTTTGTGTTTGTATGTGCGTTTATGTGAAAAACATGTTATAGTTTTTGTTGTGTTTGCCACTAATTATCATGTAAGTGATAATTTTCAAAGGAAAGAAGAAAACAAAAATTTCTTAAATATTTTTTTATTCGTCGTTTCGATTTGCTTGAAATGAATTGCGAGTTTCTAGATCACACATTGGATTTTATTTTTTATTTTTCTGTTTAATATAATAATTTGAAATTCATGTGAAATTATTAAAGAAAACATCATAGTATGCCATAGTTTGTTTTACTCGTAAGAATTTCAAAATAAAAGATGTGGCTGTTTCATTCGCCTCAAAGTTTGTTCGGATTAATTGTGTTTTAATTTGGCCACGCGTGTTATGAACCAGTTATATTTTTTTGAGCTATTTTGTTGAAACGCTGATAACTGCAAATTCAAATATTTGTCTGGATGTAAAATAAACATACGGCATATGATAGTTTAAAATTTGAAGCAGCAAGTCTTTAGGATTTAATGTTCTTTAATTTCGTAAGTATTTATTCTTGACTCTTTTGAAGGTATAAGGCAAATAGTTTAATTAAAACAATTATAAACACAATATATATATATATATATATATTAGAGTCTTTATGTCCTTTTCACTTGAACATTTTCTAGAGAAGGTTGTTTAAATTTAATTTTTGTCGTCAGTCATATACAATTAATTTTAATTTAAAACTCAAAGAGAGTATTTTATTTTTCATTAAAAGCTTCTATGAAACATATTTATTTTCTTTATTTTCCTATAATAACTCTACTATGTGTCGGTATTCCATTTAACATCATCATCATCATTATCGTTAAAATGGCAACCTATTTAACTGACTGTGACAAAGTATATTCTTATCGTTTTCAAAGAATTTTTTTCATTAAAAATTTCATTTGAAATCTGTAAATAAAATTTACGATAAAAAAGCTCAAAATCAAAATGCCAAATATTTTTTTTATTGACATTATTTTTATTAGAATAAAAAACCCGTTTCATTTAAAGTAAAATTTAATATTTTAGGGATAAATTACCCCAATATAAGATCATAGACATCCATTCCGTCAGTTAATAGTCTGACCTTGGTTAGATATCACTTTTCACTTGACATGACTTTTAAAGTTTGGGTTGTTATATTTATTAATTTTTTTTTTCATGTACAACGAGAAAGTTGTTTCTCTTTTTTCCTTTGATCAGGTAGAAAAATTTACCTTTTTATAAACAAAAATTTAATCAGTATTTTGTTGTTATTGTGTTTGTGCCTTTTTTTGGGTTTCTTGTTGGGTTTTTTTTTTTGACCAGAATGAATTATACTTAAAATAATTTAATTAAGTATTTTTATTTCGGTTGAATAGGTTAAATTTTGTTTGGTGTTAATTTCATTGAGCATTTTTGTATGTAGTTTAAAGCTGAGAAACTGTTGTTATATTATATAGTAGAGTAGATTATATAGGAGACGATAATCTATGAAGCAATGGAGAATAAAAATTTAGTGAAGGAATAATATACATTATTATTATTACATTACATTAAAAAAAGATGAGTTTTTTTTTAAAAAAATATTTCTTCCTGTATAGTTTTGTTGTGGGTGTGTGTTTTTATAATCAGAAACACAACGAAACATTTGTTCGGTAACGACATTCAGATGTACAATATTGAATATTGCATATCATTTTAAAACAATTTTTGTATGTTTAATTTACATATGACTTAGTTTCTTCTTTAATTTTAAGCAATTTTTATTGTAATTAATTTCATATTTCAGATTTGTCAATATTTGGTATTTTTCAACGTTTTTACCAGTTTGTGTTATGAGCCTTAGATTTAGGTACTACAATTGTAATTTTAAAATTATAATATTACTTTACTTAATGTATTGTAATTATAATATTTTATATAATAATCATTATATGCACACACAGGCACATCGAAAAGAATATATTAAATATCTTCTACGTTAATTCTTGAATGAGTGAAAGGGAAAAATAAATTCTGACAAGTATAAAAACTAATCCTTCTTTACCTCTTAAATAAATATTAAATACGACTTTTATTGGCAATTTCAATCAAATCAACCAACCCCAATTATTGGTTGTATATTTTTGTATTAATAGACACTGGCGAACACCGACCTCATACTTATAACCAATTAAAACTCTTCAAACAAATACACACAATGCACACATTTAAATGAGATGATGAGGTTTTTTCTTTTTCTCTTGGTGTGTGTATATGTGTGTGTGTGTGTGTAAAACAAAATTGAACTGAAATCACCCCTTGTGTTTTATATTTTAATTAATCCTTTTCTCATTCCGTTCTTCACCCTCGTCTCACTCTATGTTTTCTCAAAAATACCCCATATAACTTCCCCGTCATAACATTAAATAGGTTATTGACATTATATAGCTGACACTTGACAATACATTTAGTTGGGATTTTATAAGGTTTCAACTTCCAGTCTAAATTACTTAATTTTCTTCTTTTACTTATTTTTTTTTTCTTTTTACTGTTTTGTTAATTTTTTTTTCTTATTCCATTATTTCTTTTTTTTTAATAAAAAAAACTCTTTATAAAAGTTATATTATTTGAGAATTAACAAAAAACAAAAGATTATTATTGTTATTTGCAAATTCATAATGTGTTCGGTGTATGTGTGTACGTGTGGAATGGTGAGAGAATGAGAAAGAACAGGTATAAGATGAAAGAATCAAAGTAAAAATAAATTGTGATCATCCCCTATAAAAATTCGATGAAGAAAAGAAAAGTTTAATGAAAGCTCAACTTAAATAAAACTCATTCAAACACACACACACATACAGAAGTACACATTACACATATAGACCAAAGCTTCAATAAAAAAAAGGGGGGGAAAAAATGGAAGACAAAGTTTAGGAAAAAAGAAAAAAAAAATCGCCATTCTTGTAAAAACGATATTTAGTCACGATATAATCGAATAAACGATAATAATTTGTGATAAGAAATTAATCGAGTGTAAGTTGTGTTTAGAATTGAAAAAGTTAAAACAAGAAGCTAAAAATTTTTATATGAGTTGAATCAGGAATCGGTTAGTGTGTACGATGTTTGTTATATGGAGCCTCATCAATAATAATAATACACAAAGAAAAGGAAAAAATCTCAAGAGCGAAAGAGATGGCGAGAGAGCGAAAGAGAGGGAATGAGAACAAATAAATAAATAAAAAATAAAACAAAATATAAAAATCAACAGTGAAAAACGTGAATGAGAAGGAGGTTTGTTTATTTATTTGTTTGTTTTGGAGAAGTCTATAATTGGCTTAACACTAAGGTGTGAAATTTAGCTTCAGGGTTTAAATAAATAAAATTACATTTTATAATTTACAAAAGAAGTAAAAAGAATAAAAATAAAAACGTTATTTTTCTTTTAATCTTATATCTGACAAACAGTTGAAGAGAGAAGGAAGTGAGTGTGAGAATATTGAGATAATTAATATTATTTATTTACATAATTAATACCCTTGTGTTGTCTTCTATTTGAGAATAGAATTTTTTCTTTCAGTTAGTAATGGAATTGTCACTATTCTAAAATTAACTGAACTAGAAAAAAAAACATTTACAGTCAAAAAAAAAAGAAAATAGAATTATAGGATTATTTACGTCACAACAATGTGGTCGAATTTAAAGCATTTATTATAGAGTTTGTTAAGGTCAACTGTACCTAAATTAATGCAGACAAATATTTTATTTCATTTAATGTATTTTATATTAATGGTTGTAACAACAAACAAATAATAATTTATAATGTAATTGAAATTAAAGTAAATAGTCAAATGAAAATGAATTGAAAATTTAAAAAAAAAAACTTTTTAATGTTCTTTCCATTTGTTTTTTTTTTGTTTCATAATATGCATTCACATTTTCAATTTTCCAATGTTTGAATATGTAGACTCAATATAAGATTATGTTCTCGGCTTTTCTGCTGTTTTTTTTTTTGTATTTAAAATTGAAAATAAAAATATTTTTATTTTTTCAACCCTTTTGTTTGTTTTTTAAGTATAAAAGAGTTTATTCTTACATTTATATAGAATATTTATTTATTGTTGTTGTATTAAAAACGCGATGCCGCATGATGTCAAGATGTTGTTCGTGACACTTGAATATACTCCTATTTATACAAGTAAAATTCTTCTTTACTTTCATCTACTTACTTCTTTTGTTGACATCAGCACAGCGCAGACATGTTTTTGTTTTTTTTTTTTCTTTAACTTTTTGTTAATGTATGTTTATATATGCTATTCACCAACTCATTTCAATTTTTTTTTTCTTTATATACCAACAAGAAAAAAAATATATAAAGTCTGAAAAACACATGCATTTACACGAGTAGAGGGTGAAATTATTTCTTGTTTTGTTAATTTTTTTTTGTTTTAAACAAAACAAATAATCTCTGAATATGTCAGTGAGTTGTACCTTTTTTTTTTGATCAAAGCTATAAATGGAATAAATGGGATTTGTGTTACTTACTAAAAAAATTCTAATATAAATTTTACTTGCGTTGGTGAATTTTACCCTAAATCTGTACGAATAAACAATGACTAAAGAATGTATTTTTTCTATAAAATAAAATATCTCAACCCATATTAATAGAATATTGTCTCGCAAGCAACTTCTTTTCTTTGAACTTTTCCACCCACCAACCTATTTTTTTTTTTTTTTTGTTGGCGCATATAAAAAGAAGGGTTAAACTTTATATGTGGATGAGAAGTGGCAATTTATACGGAATAGTGCATGTTGCAATCTTTGAAACATTTATAAATTACTTATAAGAATTCTTGATATTAGTTACCATGGGAGTTAAAATTTTGAGAATAGTTTTCCTCTAAATATTGTCGATGTGAAATAAGAAAATTTCAGTGAAATTTTCTGCACAATACTTTAGAGAAATTTATTTCGAAATTAAGGGACAAAAGGGATTTGTTATTTTATGCTAGGAGTCTTTATGAATTTTATGTAAACACTTCACTCTTATAAAATACTAATTCAATGCTTGATTCATTACGCTCATGTTATAAATAAGACATGTAACTTATGTTTAGGAAGGTACCATTGACTACACATTTTAACAAGGTAATTTTAGTTACCAACATTTTGAACCTCATTCACACTGACAGTTAATAAAATAGTCACAATTTATCTCTATTATTTTATGTTTATTTCGTTTTTCATTTTAATATTTAAAGTTTTAAGTTTGTAAAATTCAAATGATAAAGTAAAAAAAAAATTTTTTATTTTATATACGATTATCTTATTTGAAGTTATTCAACTAAAGAAAAAGTTTTTTAATTGTTTACAAATATAATTTTAAGTTCTATTTTGCACGAATAAATCATCAACATTGTTTTTTTTTATCTTTAAGAAAAACGTAGACAGTAAATTTCACTATTTTCAATCATAGATTAAGAAACTTTTCTTATTCCAGTGCACTAAAATAAAATTTATTTACATACTTTTTCAGGAACTTCTAATATTTTCTTTTTCCATGAATACGTTTAATTAGGTACTGATTCTGTTTAGTTACTTAAATATAATAAGCATTTATTTCGATAGGATTGAGGTTCTGTAAAAAAAAAGGAAAAACGATTTTAAATAGGTTTGCGGCTACAATCGGGGATAATATTTCCCTCAATGTTTATAAAATGTATAAATTTTCAATAAACATTATTTAATGTAATGCAATCGAAAATTTTTCTGCATTGTTTTTTTTTATACTCTTTGTCAGAGGCTTTTCACAACAAATAATCCAAGTACTGCATGTACTCAGAGGCTTTCATGCCTTTATATAAAGTAAGACAGAAAATTAACAGAAGCACCCATCCTTCTTAGGGCACGATTGTGTATATATGTGTGTGTGTGTGTTTATGAAAGAGAGAGAGAGAGATGGAATGAAAGCTGTTGTTATATATTTTCTTTTCTTCAAATTTTTTCTTTACAGTAAAAAACTTTACCTTCACCAATTCACAATCAGAGTAAGTGATATATGAACTCATATATAGATTTTGCTAAAAAAAGAATAGTGTATAAAATGCAATATAGTCATCCGTGATGTGATTCAACATACCACTTCATACCTACAGAATATTACAAGAGTTTTTTTGTATTGTCAGCTAGAAAGTTTTTCCCACTTTTTATTATTGTTGTTGTAATGGAGGGCCACTTTTCAAACCATCATATAATGCATATAACACTTGAAAGATGCGGATACAATTCTTTGCTTCTACTTTATTGTATTATAGAAAAATTTACACTAGAAGCACTAACACCATCACATGAATGAATATGACAGTGCAGTTTATTCTTTTCTTTTATCTGGTATTATGTTAAACATAACATATATATATATATATATATATATATATATATATATATATATATATATATATATATATATATACAAATATATATATATATACATATATATATATACATATATATAAGAAATATCAAACAACGCCATTGAATTATTTAAGTACATATAGTAAAATGACGTCACAATAGCACTTTTAACAAGCTTCTATGAACACTGTTAAAAGAATAAAAAATTATGATGGTGGTTCTAATTGGTATAAGTGTTATGTGATCACAAAAGATTCTTAACGTCTAAGGCACTATACTCAACTTTTCTTAGCAAAAAATACTATACCGTAAAGAGGTGAAAAGACTTAATCCGTTTGAGTTCGCTAAAAATATCTGAACATAAAAGAGAATTCCCTAATAATTTATTTGTTTATCTTTAAGAAATATTGAAAAATATTTGACAATGATTATTTCTTCAATACAAATTAATTCCTAAGTTTTGCTTTAATTTTAAGTTGTTATTTTCTAATCTTTATTTGATTTTTTTAAAGTTAAGTGTTGATATCATAGCCTAGCCATGTGTGTATATAAGAATAAATCTATAAACGTCATAGAAAATTTAAAATTGTTAATTAGTTTATCATGAGGAATTCTTCAAGTTTTAAATGAATGAAAAACCTTTATTGAATTGAATTCAATAAACAGAAATAATATTTTGATTTGGTTAAACTAAAAATGACGCAAATAAAATCAAGAGAAGAAACCAAAAAAAGAAAATTATTGATTTGTCATTTTGTGGGTGTGTATTGCCTCTGTGTGTATTTTGTCTTTTGATTTTTAGTCAGTAATATATTAAATCATTTAAGAAAGAAAGAAGAATAATAAAAAATGCGCAAAAAAAACACGCACACATGTACACACACACATTCACATAAAACGAAAGAAAAAAAACGTAATTTTTTTTTTTATGATATTTTCTTAAAAACATGCCGTTTTTTTTTGTACCGCCAGAGAAACACTTTGACTATTGTTGGTTTTGTATTTTTACTTTTTCATTTTCTGTTGAAGAAAATAAAATAAATCATGATAAAACACGTGTGTGTTTCTAAAATTATATTATGTATAAATATGGTTTTTCTTATCTATTTTTTGCATACATTTATATACAGAATATTTCTGAACCCTACAACCTAAATAGACATAAATATTTTTCGTTATAATAAAGAAAAAAAAAAACATAATGGTAATAATTTCTAATAATATTCTTCAGTTCAATATAATTGTGATGGTAATACTGATAAATATTATATACCATTCACGGTGAATGTTTTATATTTAAGTGTGTGTGTATGCATTTAACGTGTCTAATCAATTACAGAGAATATATGAATTGTAGTAGTTGCCTACTAACTTTGATTTTACTTCATAGAAATCATTTTATTAACAGAAGATGACATAAGGTAGAATAATTTTTCTAGTTTTGTAAAATTTTTGGTATTTTTTTTCTTCAAATAACCTCAATTGTGAATGATGTTGATGGTTACACAATAAATATAGAGTAACAGTGTTAAATATCTACAGAATATTAATATTAGAATTATGAAATTTTTTAGTTCTATTTGTTTCATTGGTTTTATGTGGCTTATTATATCTATCTGTTAGGATAAAAATGTAATAAAATAATTTAGAAATGCAGGAAAAATTATTAATAAAAATAAGTATCGTCAAGTTAAACCAATGAGTGGGAATTCTTTCACTGAAAATTTTGTATTTTAGTTGAAGTTTATTTATAACCGCAGAATCCATTTGTAATTTGGAAAACTAATCGATTGAACTGCCTTCATTTTTGAAACGGATTTATTTTTAGAATAAAATTCTATAAATAAAAAAGTGATGATAATTTTATTAAGACAAATCTTTGGAAATTACAACAAATTGTGTCAGAAACGCGATTCACTATTTTCTCTTTTACTTTCTTCTTCTTTTCCGTTTCAAATAAAAAAATAATCAACAAAAAAAAAACTTAAAGCAAAATCGGAAATAAATCCATCTTCGTCTTTTTCTTATTTTTCTCCTGTTTTTCTTTTTTAGTTTGTTTTTCTTTCTTTTTTTTTTCTTTGTTATTTCCGATTAGAAAAGAAAATAATGAGTAAAACGGTTCGAACAGTTGGAAATAACAACAATAAAAATAACAACAAAAAAAAACATGAAAGAAAAGGCGAAAAATATAAATAAAAAGGAAAATACAGAATACAGAAAAAAAGGGAACAAAAAACAAATGAAAAGAAAACAAGGAAGACAACTCTTACCTCATACGTTCCCGAATCGTATTCATACAAAACGATAGGGAATCCCCTGGTGATGCTGATCCAATTGGTTCATGATAATTAGCACAGCCAATGGCAATTTTTGAAATTTACGAAAAAAATAAACAAGAAAGAAAAATGAAAGAAAGAAAAGTGGAAGAAGAAGAAAACGACGTAGAAGGAAAAATAAATTGAACACGGGAAAGAAAATAAAATGAATTGTACAAATCAATCTATAAATGGATGAAATATATCCTGATTGGGTGGTGTTGGGTTGTACGGTTTAAGAGAGAATGAGATGAGATTCGGTGGTTCGTTACTTTTTGTTTTTCTTTTCTTCGTTTTTTTTTTTATTCAGTTCATCTTCTTTTATGGCGGATTGTCAAACTCATTGAAATGAAAGGATTTTATATTCGTTTTTTTTTTGGAACGCAAATTCGCTTCATTTTGTTTAATCTTCAAAAAATTTCTTCTTTTTTTGTGTTCTCTCGTATTAAATTTCATTAGCAGTGGAAAATACAAAAGAAAAATATAATTTACACCTCTCTCTTGTCTGTTAGAGTTACTCCGCGAGAATTTTATAAAAAAGATAACATAAAAAATTGAAGAAAATTCTAATTCAATTACGCCCTATAGAAAGGCAACTCATGGAAATGAAACACACCAAAATAAATAAAGCACACCATAAACTCTTCTCTCTTTATTTTTTCTTTTCTTTTCTTTTCTTTTCTTTTAATTTGTTATTGTTGTTTTGTATTTTCATTTTTTTTTTCTTCTTTAAATGTATTTTTTTTTTAAACGAACTTTTTTTTTTCTTTTACACTTTTTTCTTATTTATTGTTGTGGTTCCTGTTATTGTTGCCTGTGTTTAAGATAAGAACTTAAAACTCTCATGATAGCTTTATAATTTTATACCCATCATTTATGCTGCGCACCGCATTATCCATCTACACCACAAACCAAAGCCGCATCCAAACAAAATTAACGTTAATCAGAATTTCAATTAAAAATTTAAATCTTCTTAACGTAACAAAAAAAAAAAAATTTCTAAGAAAAAAAAAATACGATGAAGATGAATCAAGTAAAATTAAATAGACAATTTTTTTTATTTCATATTTTCTGATTCTTGATTTTTGTGTTGAATCCAATTTTTAATTTAAGTTTTTACGATTGACTTAACTTACTGCTAATTGGGATTTTCTTTAGTTTTTCTATAATAAATGTTTTACTTATTAGTCGAAAGGCAAATTGAAAGAATCATTTAACATTTTGCTTGAATAAAGTAAAAAATTTATTTAAAATTTTCCAAATAATTGAAATTGGAATTTTTTTTTGTCGTCACAAAAATTCGTCCAGCATTACTTTTTTTTTTGGTACAGAAATAAATATATAAGACTTTCTTTTTAAATGTTTACTTTCTTTTCCCGAGACAACATAATTTTAGAATATAAAATGAGATTTGCGATTTTATTTTGTTTTTTGAATTTATCTTTTAAATTTTTTTTTTTATATTTATTAAAAAAATCTCTTTGTCCGTAATCTGAATCCTCAAATGCATACAAAATAATTAAGAAACATGTTTTATACTTAATCTCTGAACAACTTCACTTCCGTCTATAGAAATATTTCCATTTGTTATGATTGATTTTTTTAATAAAATAAAATAATTTATTCGACAAGAAAAAAAAAAAAAACACAGACGCGATTCTAAAGAGTAAAAAATTATTAAGTTTTCTTAAACATGAAAAAAAAAAAACGTTTTCCAGACATTCCCATAACCACAACAATAACAATAAGATAAAACATGAAAAATATAATAAATAACATTCAATTGTACAATTATGATGATAATAAGAATAAGAAAAGGAAAAGAAAACATTTTCAAACGGTTTCATGTGCAAAACAAAAATTATTTTTTCTTTTCTTTTCTATAAAAATCAATTTTGTATTTTTACGTCAATAAACACAAAAAAAAAAAAGAAGAAGATTATTCTGTTCAGCAGTTTGTTGGAAAGATTTAATCATTTTATTTTATATAAAATTATAACTAGATTAAAATTAGGTTTGATTCTTCATTTTACATACATAAAAATATTTTTTTCTTTTGGCCACATTCGAAAACTTTATTCAGTTTGCATTTGGAAATTTCAGGAAACATCCCACTTCCGTACTGAATTTTTTTTAAAAATTGTTTACATCGTGTTTATGATTTCTTTCATTGAAATACAAATTGTATTATGAAATTTGTTTTGATTATAAGAATAGTGAGAAGTACAGGAATATGTTCGGACATATTTCGAATAATTGTGAATAATAATGATCGAGTACAATAATACTTTCGGATACAACCTTTATATTTCTTGCAACAATAAAGTAAAAGAAAATAAATAAATAGATATTCTTGAATTTTTCATCTTTTTTTGTGTGTGTGTGTGTGTGTGTGTGTGTGTGTGTGTGTGTGTGTGTGACTTTTCCGTGAGAACCAGGGTATACTTTTTTTTTTCTTTATATTTTATCTCTTTTTATTTTTTCTTTTTCGTTGTATTGTTGTTGTTATATTTCTGTATTTTTTTATTTTTGTATTTATGTACAGAGAGAGAGAAAAAAATCATTTTTTTTTTGTTTGTGTGATTTTGAATAAATTGCATTTTAGACATTTTTTTTATTACATTTCTGTTTTCTTTTTTTTTTTTTTGCTGCTGTTGTTCGCGTTTAAATAATATTATTATTAAATAGAAAAGAAGGAAGAATGAAAATCTTTTCTTATATAATATAACATTTGTTGTTTTTCTTGTTTTTTGTCTGTTTTTTTTTTTTTTTTCAAATAGATTTATTCTTTCTTCTTGAATTTTTTTTTCTTCTATTTATTTATTTATCCTACGCTTTACTCAACTGTTATTTCAGATTCTTTAGTTAAATAATTTCTTTTCTTTTTTTTTTCTTTGTTTTTTACGTTGTTTCTTTTTGTAAAATAAGTAAAATTTCATTTTAATTTTTTATTCTGATATGACACTGACAGGATATTGTGTCAGAATAGATAATTTATATTATAAAGGAAAAGTTTAACAAATAAAAATTGAGACACTCCATTTGTGTTTGATGAAAATCGAATTATGATAAATACTTCATTTTTGTTTCTTTAACTTCTTCAAAAATAAAAAATAAAAGAATATGTTTGGGTGTTTCTACTTACTTAACTTTTCAATTAACGTGAATGTATGTTGAATTTTACCTTTAATATATCCATGTATATAATATAAAAAGGGTTAAGCCATTTTTTAAGCATACAAATTGAGAGCAATGACCAAATAAAAATTAGTATTTAGAAAATGAAAATATAAGTAGGAATTATGTTTGTCCTGAGCACTCGGAATTCTTTATAAAAAATATTTTTTTTAAAATTTATTTTGTATGGGAATCTGATGGGTGTTTTAACTTTAAAAATATAAATACAGTAAACATGTAGAATATGCCTCACGTTTTCACCAAGCGGATATCAGGTAAAATTCGTAATTCTGAAGGTCCTAAGTTCAAACACCATCGTCGTACCTTAACATAGTATAAATTCAGGGCCAAATCCTGAGGTGGAATTTCAATTCAAACAATTTTTTTATAATCCCACGGCTGCTTCACCACGTGGAGTTAGTATCGTTGAATTGTTAAAGTGTGTAATACTTAAATAAAAATAGAAAATAAATTAAAAATATCGAAGAGAATAAATTGTAATTAATAAGCAGTTAATCTCACTTGATCAAAATTTACATTAAATTTGTAATTAAATTCACTCTTTTGGAAAAAATATTCTAAAATACGTAAAATTAATATTTTATAAAGGGCAAAAAATTTCCTTTCTTTCTTTCTAAAATTAGATCAGTTTTTTTTGATTGACTGACAATCTTTATATTATGATGTCAAAAGACAAAATTATATTTATTCATGAATACGTGTGAGTATGTGTGTCTGTTTGTGAGTTTGCGCGCAAATATTTGTGCGTCTGTATTTATGAAGATACAGAATAACATTTATAATAATATCTTTAACTTTAACTTATACTTAATGTTAGAAGTTTCATGAAATATTATATGACTTAAGTTTGAAGGACATTTTCATTAAAATACAACAAAAATAATATGTATGTGTTTTTTTTTGTTGCTTCTTTTCTTTTGTTATGTGTCTTAAGTTAACGCGCGCGGCTTTTGTTTTTGATTGTTTCTGTTATTTTGTATAAATATTTTTATTTATAACAATCATATGGGATGACGATGTTGCCATTTTGTTTTTTCTCACCATATTCTTCTTACAACTTTCTATTCTCGAAATAAAAAGATATAATATTTGAAGAACGAAATATAAGAATAATTAAATAAAACTTAGAACGGGTCATGTAAGTAAATTTTTCAGTATTTTCGATTTTAAAAACCACTGTAAAAAAAAACATCATTCATAATCATTAAGTCTTGAATGTACAATCAGATTATACGAAAATAAAAAGAGACGAATAGAGATAAAATGAAGAACTAATATTTAATACGATGATGATTTGCCACAATTTATTTTCATTATTATTATTATTTTGATTAATTCACTAAGAATTTATGACCTTCACAAAAATAGTAAAAAGTAGTTAGAGAAGAAAAAAGATGAATAGGAATAAAACCGAAAAAAAACGACAATAAGAAATAAAAATTACACCTGTACATTAATAATCAGTGTGCTTGACCTTCAAAAATTATTATAATAACAACATCAACGAAAAATAAACAAACACATAAAAATTATATTGTCCATCACGATAATCGTGTATAGACAGTTGTAAACTATAAAAACTAAAGTAGGCTATCGTACAAGAATACCAAGAAAAAATGACACAAACACACAATAACACTAAAAAGACGCATACCAAAAATCAATTAAATATACGTCAGATAAATTAGCATCCAACACCACGAACAGAACACCAACAACAAAAACTCAATTTAAATTTCAGAGAAAAAAAAAACCAGAAACAGAAATAAAATTAATAAATTATTGGAAAAAATGAAAGTGTTTGAATATTTTTGTTGTTGTTGTTTTTAATTATTATAAATTGCAGATTTTTGTTATAATGATGATGGTCATGAAGGTTGGTTTTATATTCTACCTTCCTCATAATAATTATTTATGATAATGATGATTATAATGAACGTGAACTTATCATAAAATGGAATTTAATTAATTACTTTAGTTTAGTTTAAAAAAAGATAATTTTATGATTTCATTTAAATTCATCGTGTTAAATTCGATTGAATTTCATTTGCCCTATTTACAAATGTTTGTCACACTTTTTTTTTGATACAATATCAATCAACCGCAAAAATTGAATATTTTTCGGGTTACGAAATTAAGAATGTAATTAAGTATTTTCTAAGAGATTTATTTGAGAAAACCACTAACCCATTATAATCAGAGATTGATAACTGAAACAGTCTTATAAGATTTCATTTCAAATTTTTGTGTTCTTATGATTTAACTAAACGCCACTTTATATATATTTTTTTGTTAAGTATAACATTGATCTTGTGGATATTCTCTGAAAATGAATTAATTTTTCAATTATTTTTTTAGAATCGCTTCACTCCGTAAAAGAACAAACTTGTATTTTTATGTAAGTAAATTATTCTCGTCTCAGTCATGCATTCAAGATTAAGAATATAATCCAGTTTTATGTGTTATTATTATTCTACTATCAGGTCGATTAAAAATTAATTGATTTTGCTTTTATTGATTCGTTGAAAAAATATTTTATTCTTTTTATTTTTACAACAAAAACAGCAATACCTTTGGCACGTGATCGATGATGTTTTTGTCTTATATTTTATACTTTTTCAATAACAAAAATAAAAAAGAATCTTTTTTCTGATGTGTACGGTTAGAGAGCTAAAATTTGATCGATCAATAATCAATCAATCAGAAACAATTTACTTAGAAAATTCAACATAAAAGGATTTATTTATTATTTTATTTTTTGAGGTTTTAAAAAATATGAAAAAAGAAGTAAAAAAAGCCCCAAAAGAATAATAACAATAGACAGTCTTTACCGTAGCAGCAGCAAATTTGGTAAAACCGATGGGTTTTAAAACTAAATAAATAGTAAAATGTGGAAAACCCTAGACAGCAATTTTTTAATTCAATTAATGAATATTTTCGATTCATTTAACATTTTGTTGTTTTGATTTTTTTATGTTCCTTTGTTGTTTATTGTTGTTTAGATTTACGTAGAATTTTTTTTTACAATGTGGCGCTATTGTAATGCCTGTCTGTTTTTAAATTGTCTTAGAAGTGAAATACATAAATAAAAATAAAGGACTTAATTGAAAAACCTTTCTCACAATTTTCCAATCATAATATTGGATTAATATTTGGCTTTCAATGGCTTTCAATTTTCATTCTAAAACGTTTTTATTAGAATGAAAATTTGTTTAAAAACTTTTACGAATTTATTGATTAAAATTCTCAACGTTAATAAACTGGATTTAGAGAATCTATAAAAATGCATCAATTTACTGACTTTAAATCCTCTCTTCAATTATTTTAAGTTAAATCTTTATACGCTTGATATACAATTTTCTTTTACTAATAATTCGTACACCTATCCGATACCATCTCACTTTAACACCATAATGTTGTTGTTACAAGAGAGTAAAGAAGTCTTTTCCATTTTTTTTTTATTTATTCAAAAAATTAAACAGAATTGTTCAAAAAAGAAGAAAAATAAATCCCTAAAAAAAGAAGGGAAAAATTGGATTTTAAATCGGAAGTTCTGTTTTTTTTTCTTTCTTTCTATTTTTCTTTGTTCCCTCTATAAATTTATCATTTGAATTCACCGAAGAAATTTTTTTTCTCCTTTCTTTTTTACCTTCCGGCATTTTTTTCCTTTTTTAGGTGGATCTGTTAGTTTTATCGCACTTATTATTTGTGGATTTTTGGATACCATTCTATCTCTTTCTCTCTCTGTCTTCCTTTTTATACCTTTACAAAATATCCTTATATATTCTATATTTTATATTCCTATACCTTTTTTTTCTTCTTTTACTAATGCTTACAATTCTATAGAGAAAGAGAAGAGGGAAAAACAGAATAAAATTTATATTGAAAATCGGAAAATATATTTCCGATATCCATTTTGGATTGTCCACAGAGAGATACCTACGAGGTGTGTGTGTGTGTGTGTGAACGAACAACCGAAAGAGATAGAGTAAGTAAGAGAATGAAAAATATAATGGGAATAAGAATAGAAGAAAAATATATTTCATTATTTTTCCCAGATATAAAATTCTTTGTAGAATTTTCAGTGGCTTTCTAAAACACTAAAAATGTGAATGTGCGGTCACTCCAGAATGGTTATTTTGTTTTTTATTTTGTTTTCTGGTTGGTTTAAAACGGTTTTCTCTCTAAAATGAAATTCTATTTTATAAAACTTAAATCCCTTTAAATAGAGAAAGCTTTTCTGGAGGATCATTTTCAGTTTTATTTTATTGTTTTTATACTTTTCCATACTTTTTTGACATATTTCCTTTTTGTTATTTTGTTTTGTATTTTTTTTTGTTGCTTTAATGATGGTGTTCAAACAATAGTATTTGTGTGTGGAATTTTTTTTGTGTTATTATTCTTCTTGCCGTATAAAATTCATGTGGAGAGTGGATCCATATTTTTCTTTTACATTCCATTAAATCACCTATAACATTTACATTAAAATGATTTCTCAAAACTGTCGGTCATTATAACGGTCACAATATTATGAGTTGAATTTCAAACAAATTGATAAATGGTTTTTCCTCACTCATAAATCGAGAGTCAAACCAAAACAAAAAAAAATATTGAAAAGTCAAATTGACAGAAACAAACAACCAAATCCAAAAAAAAAATTTCCAATATTTTTAGGCTTTTTTTTCTGCTATTTGATGGAAGAACATTTTTTTAGTTAGTTGATTTTCATATTTGGTTTATTTTTAGTCAAAGAACAACAGAAAGATTGATTTTTTTCTTCTCTTTTTTTATGACCTACCCTAATTCTTGTTGAAAACTTCATTTATTATAAATATATGTATCGTGACATTTTCCAATTTACAATTGAATAATATATTACAAAGAGAAAGCCTTGATTGCTAAATGAAAATTTGCACATACAAACAAACATACACACACACACATACATCCATATCACATTCTTGCAGAATATATAAGTTAATAATTCCACAACTATTTTTAAAAAGTTTCTTTTGTCTTCTATATATTTCTGCAAATAGAATTATTTGATTTCAACACCCAAAGAAATCCATAGGTAGATTTGTGAGTTTTTGTGGGTAAAATCTCACAAAATATTCGTGGATTTCATCCAAATTGAGATTTTGTTAGGTTTTGTGAGATTTTGTAAAAAAATTTTGTAAAATAAAAATTAACAAAACTGTTGTTTAATATACGAATACCTAGTAGGGTAAAAAACTACAAAATTATTTCGTAGATGTTATGATTAAATAAACAAAATAGTTGTAGTATTTATACAATATTATGTAATAAAATTACAAAATACTGTGAAAAAAATACAAATAATGTGTAGTTGGGTACGGACTAAACTACAATATTTTGTTTTATTTTTACAATATTATTGTAAAAAAAAAAAAACATAATTGTAAAAAATTACAAAATAATCGTATTTAATTAGAAATATACAAAATTATTGTACTTACCTTACGATATTTTTGTTAACTTATTTTACGATATTTTTGTCACTTTTTTAAGGAATATTTGTATAATATAAAAATCAATATTTTAATTTTAATTTCAAAAACATAATTTATTATTAACTGAAATTTTATTTTCCATTGACGGTTATTTTTTAATATTTTTAAACTCATAAAAAAATCTAATAAAAACTGACAAAATATTTGTAATGTAAACAAACAAGCTTTGTAAATAGATTTGATACAGAATGTTTTTGTAAAAATTACGTTCATTTTGTTTCTTTTACAAAATTTAACAAAAATAATTAACTAAACTTTACAAATTATTTGTAATCTAAACAAAGAAGCTTTGCGTTAAAGAATTTTTTTACATTAATTTTGTTTGAATTTACAAAATTTAACAAAATCTACTTATACAGTATTTTTTTGTTTAATTTACAAAAAGAATGTTGTTTTAGTTCAAAAATAAGGACAATATTCGTAAATATTCGTAAAAACTGACAAAACCTTTGTATTTTTCACAAAATTTTCGTATAAAATAATTAACAAAATTATTGTAGCTAATTTTACCTATGGATTTCTTTGGGTGAAGTTATATAGATTCATAAAACAAAAAGGAGAAAAAAACTTATCCTTGAACTAAGCGAATGTTCAGAAAATGTAAATTAATCAATTTTCGCAAATTAAATGATCCATTTATCGATAATTTTTTTTTTAACAAGATTCGTCAAGTAACTTGTTGTAAATATTTTGAAGAATATTTAAATCTTATCTGTCTGGCTTTTAAATTGAGATGGAAATCTTTTTGCTCTATTTTTCGGTTTTCATTAAGAGCTACCTACTATTTATTGCATTTATTTGGAGAAAACTGAAAATATGATTGATCTTCATATAAGATAATCGAAGAATAATACTTTGAAGAAAATGAGGAACAGTTTGTATGTCTAGTACTAAGTATGACAAACTATTTTCTAGTTCTCAGTGGGTGTACTTGCATTCATCCCAGAAAATTTATAAATTATACGAAACAACATGATAAAATCTTAACATAATGGCAAACTTAAATCAGTGGGGGTGGAAATTTTCTTATAATCGTTAACAATTCTCTGTGTGCATGTCGAAGTATCTTGCTTAATCCAATTTAATACAATTTTCTATAATATTAAACCTCTAATCATCTTATAGCGTTAAAAGTTATTTCAATGTAACCTGCTTGTAATTTTCATCCTGTTTTATTTATACACACCTGTGTATGTGTATGTCTGTGTTAGATAGTCCTTCGGGCTTTCAAATTTATATAAAGATGACATACAATAATGCAATAATCTACAAGAGAGAAGTGATGTGTTATTCTTGAAAATGGCATCAGGACTGCACTAAGGATCTTTTTATTTGTTTCTTTTTTAAATTAGAAATTATTATTTCTATTTTAAAAGTTTTCTGATGTTGTTGTGAAAATTATTTAAAATTTTATTATTCAATTGGACTCTGTGGATTATATTTCTCATTGTAGATTTTATGGAATTATTAAACTTTATTGAATTTATGAATATTGAAATATTCGTTCCGCTTCCATAAAGGCATTTTTCTTTTCCTGTCAATAATTTAAAATCGCATCCTAATATTTCTATTCAATTTTTAAATTCGGTTCTGCTAACTTATATCTAGATACAACAGCACAACATCCGAATAAAATACATGGGGTTATCATGTTTTCCTTTTTTTTTTTTTTTTTTGGTAAATGTGTCGTTCTAAACTTAAAATGTATTTTTATAAAAAAAAATAAGAAAACATTTTTGTTTTGATCCTCTGCTTCTTCTATTTTATTTCATTTCTAACACCTCCAATATACACGCTCCCTATGGTGAAAAATGATTTTCACGTATGTATTAGTGAAACATACTCAGATGTATATATATATTTTTCTCACTAAAGAAATAAATATCAAAAAAGAAAAAGAAGAATAAAAATGACGGGAAAATTTTCAAATTGAAGGAAGTGAATATTCAACGTGGTTGACTTTATTGTCGCCTGGGAATGACGGAAAATATTTATTTACTTTTAAGATTTTTTTTTCTTGTTGAATGTAAAACATTACGAATTTGCACGCGGGTATGTGCGGTTTGTGAAGTCAAAAAAAAAAAACATTAAAAATACCTTGTCTTGTCTATATATCATTATTTAATATATAAAATTCCTAAATATTTCCTTCGACTTCCTATTTATTTTTTGTTTATAGAAAAGCAGAAAAAAAAACAAATTTTTTTTTACCCGCAAATATTTGACATCAATTTTGTGTAGAATATAAATTTTCCAGTTGCACTAACAGATTATATTTTTGTTTACTTCTTTCGATCTCAGTCCCTAATCATATATAAACCTACAAACATCTTGAACATCCTTCTTTAGTCATCTTCTCTGTGACTAAATACGCAACAACACAACCGCACATCAGGATTGGAAGGAGTGTTGAGAAAGACAGAAATGGGTAGGAAATCGATTGCCTGCGGGTGTATCGTTATTAAAATCATTCCAGACATTAAAAATGTTTATTTATTTTTTATTATTTTTTTTTTATTTCGTTCTCTTTCTTTCTATTTTCGTATTAAGAAAAATGATAATTTTTGTGTAAGTCGTCTCGTCGTTTCGGTTTGTCTTTTAAATAAAATTATGTATGTGAGGATGAGTTCAGTCTGAGATTTAATGAAACCAAAAATAAAGAAAAAAAGGAAAATTTTGGAAGTAAATATATTTTCCTCATTCTAATTGTTAAACAAAAATTGTAGAAAAGATTTGAAAGAATCAAAATCATTAAAAAATTTACTTATTCATAATTTTTTTGCATTTTCAAGATTATTTAGAAATTATCAACTTCACTTTAATTCACGCTCGTAATAAAGAAAATATAAAGAAAAATGTGTATTTTTTTGTGTGCGTGTATTGAATGTGGCAATTAATCAAAGGCAACCCCACTAAGGGGCAGTAAAAAACATATTTTCTTTGATGTATTGTTTCGCGAAAAACGGATTCGGAATTTCTTTTTCCGTCTTCTTTTTTTTTTTTTACTTTTTCTTTCTTTTCTTTCCTTTTCATTCCCTCTTTTTTATAGTCCTTTCTTTACAGTTTGTCTCATTTAAGAACAAAAAAAAAAAAAATAGAAATACATAAAACAAAAGCACAAAAAGAAAGAAAAAAGAAACGAAATAAAAAAAGAAAAAAAATGTCTATAAAAGCTCTAGATGAGTGGTTTCATTTTCTTATATTGAGGTTTAGAACAAAAGCTTATGGTTATACTTTCGTCTTCATTTTCTTCTTATTGATCCTCTGGTTCTATTGGGAGAAAAGCATCCTTATTCCATTTTCTTCTATTTTTGTAGTACTCTTTTCCTATATGTTCATGTTTTCAGTAGTTGGTTTTGTTTTTTGAAAATATGAAAAAACAAAATATTTGACACAATTATACACATTAGATTTTGTAAGTTAATAAAGTAAGTGCAGAGTAACTATGTTCGGCGGGAGGAAGATTTTGATATCATTCAATCGATGAATTTAATTGGACTGGGTAAATTACTGTTTGTTTAGTGATTATACTTTCTCAGATAAAAAAATAGAAAAATAGAATCCAATAAATGAAATAGTAAATCCAATTGTTGAAATTGAAGTAAGTACATATTTTAAAATTGATCAGATTAAAAGAAAAATATTATTGATACAATTTTATTGAAAATTCACGTTTAGACCAATTTTGTTTTTTGAATTGAAAAATCTTACAGGTTAACTGTTCCATCGCGACGTCGACGCAGATCTGACAAAAAAATGTAACTCCTTCTCCACACATTTTTCTGTTTTGTTCTCACGTGTTTTTCTTGTTGTTTAAGAGAAAGTTGAATGAACTCAGTAAATTTTTTTTATGTTATTTTATTTTATTTTAAAATTGTGATTTACATTTATTTAGAAAATAATTCATTTTTATTGCGTTGATCTTTATTTTGAAAAATGTTGTAGAAATTTTTCTTTTGCTTTTAATTTATAATATTTTCCTGCCGTATTGTGGAAGGAATTCATCGTAATCATTGAACAAAATTTCTAATATTTATGATGGTCTTTTGACCTTAAATTATGTTTGCGTCTAAATCATATTTTCTCTTAATTTTTTTTATGTAATTTTTAATTGAGAGTCACTCAAAATTCATATTGTTATTTATCGATTAAATAATAAATTTGCCCATATAAATTGTAGAAGCATTTTGAATGTAAAATCTGAACTTTTTTACGTTAAAAAATTATTCGAATCATAATCCCATAAACTATAATCTATTTTTTTATTTGTACATTTTGATATTTGTAAAAAAATACATTTGACATTAAGTAAAATGAGGGATTTTAAAGATCATTTTCTAAGATTAATTACAACCCGAATGACCTTCTGTTCAGATATGAAATTTTTTGAAACAAATGAAAATTCTTATTTTCAATGCAAGAAACAATTTAACATAAAACACGTATATGCAAGTTGAATAATAGAATTGTTTTCATTACTTTATTTTTCGTACAATAAAATTAAAGACGAAGAAACTAAATATGTCTATTAAACATGTTCGTCCCTTTACATGTATTTTTTTTATATAAATATGTACTAAAATATAAAATGTAGGTATTAAATAGTCTGTAAGACTATTAAGGTGTGAGGAATCGTTTAACAAAAAGAATGGAAAACAACAAAACCGTTAAAAAAAAAAAATACAAATACGCGCTCTAATTAATAAGTTTCGTGAAAGTATGTGAGAATTATCGCGCATTAAATTACCGAAAACAAAAATAAAAGATATGCGATAATATCGTGTTATTGTACAATAAAAAGTGAAAAAAAATACAGAAATGAAAAAATAAAACAAAGAAGAATTATGATGGTGAAGCTATGTGATGCGCTATATTGCCGATCTTTATACATTACATAGATTTCGAAACGCATATTTGAACTTTATTGAATGTCTTCATATTCTGATATTCGAAAATTAAAGTGCATTTTACATTAACAGTCATTTCTTTAGTTAAAAAAAATTCAATCATAGTTCAAAAATTACTTTACTTTTAATTTCAATTTTAATGTTCATCCATCTGACACAACATTGAAAATTTTAAAAACTCTATGAAAACTTTGATAATGTAAATTGAACTACTGAGGTGCATGAAAGTTTCATATGGTATCATTTTTTTAATCATCCAGTCATGAAAGTATACTCAGACACAAACATATCTAAACATTCAAAAGATTCTGGTTGGCAAAGAGAACTCGAATAGTCCCGCTTAATGCTTTAGGGGCTTTTGTTCTATATATTATTTATACATCGTCGTTTCTTTTTTCTCTATTTCTTTTGTTTTGTGTACATTATTTTTTTATATTCTTTGTATTCTTTCTTATTTTGTACTTCTTATTTTTCTTTACTTTTCCTTTTCCTTTTAATTTTATTTTTTTTTCTTCTCTTTGTATAATATTTGCACGATTTTATATAACCACCCATTCAGTAAATTCGAAAAAGGAGGCCAGAGTGGAATTGTGTTATTTAAAATTGTTTTGTAAAATGAAACAATCGAATTATTGATAAGCGGTTACCACAGTCAGTATATCTAGTAAAATTACTTAAAGGCATTTTAAGTGGGATTTAAATTAGTTTATGTTACTACAGCCGGATGAACAGTAAAGTTCTTGTATAGACAAAACATTCTTGTGTGAAAAATCAAATTTGTGTTTCTGTCAATTAAAGCTACATCTTTTGTTTTACATCCATAAGGTGGAGCATATTAATAAAGTTACTTTATTTTAACACTTTGAATATAAAATAAACTTAAAAAAATATACTAATAATGACTTTGTTTTTGATATCTTCGTATGGTCAGTTCAGTCTAGTTTGGTCACTTAAATACAAAATAAAACAAAAACTTGTCTATTTCAATTTAGTTTTGCTCAATGTCTATCTATTCTATCTCTACATAATCCTATATTTCTTGCTGTTGGGTAACACCTCTTTTAATTTAATCGTCACTATGTTTTTGGTTTTGATCATAAAATAAACTCTATCAACACTTTGAACAAAAAATAAGGGGGGGGGGGTGTTTGGGGGTTGAAGAAATGGGAAATGGAAAACTATAAACTATATAGAAGTGTATAAAGTGAAGAGACGGCAAGAGGACTAATACATATAATAAAGCTTTAAGTGAGTTTTTGTCAATTGATTTATTATTGAAAAGTTAAAATCTCAAAATCAGTTTTAAAGGATTGTTTTCACTCTTTTGAGGTATTTCTATTGTGTAGAAATATATGAAGATTTATTTTCATTGTAATAAAAAGTGAAGATTAGAAATGTAATTTTTTATACAAAAACAAAGAAAAATTTATATAATTTTACTTGAGTGTTATTTTTGATCCGATTAAAGTTTTGTGGAACGTCCTCTTTTTCTTCTGATATTATTTTAGTAAAGTTTTAATCATTCTTTTTTCTTTATACTGAATTTATTTACATTCGTTCTTTTTTTCTTTAAATTTTTTATTTAAATAAAAACATCAAACAAAGAAATTTGTCTTTTCTAACTTTCAACTAAACAAGAAAAAATGACAATGTTTCATCATAAAACAATTATTTTTATTTTAAAACAATTCTCCTGTTTGTTTTTCATTTTCTGTTTTTTTTTTTTATATTATTATCGTATGAATTTCACAAGACAAAAGTCACAAAACATGACATTATTATGACAAAAAAAAAGAGAGTGAGAGAGAAAAAAGTGAAATCAAGATAAGAGAAGACGAAAAAAAAAATTGTACATTTTATAATTTATTATTACAAACGAAAATAATTAAGATTCATAAAACATATGTAGAGATATAAATTACACCTCTGTTATATTGTAATGAATAACAGCAGCTTGTAATACATTTTATCAACAATAAACAGCATACACACACACATACACGCACACAGCATACACACACACACATATGTTTTCATAAATAATCAACCATCCAGAAGAAGAATATTGGCTAAAGAAATAATATGAAAAAAAAAACACACGAACAAGCTAAATTTTTTTCTCTCTTTTCATATTATTTTTGCTTGTTCTGTGTCATCATATCATCATCATTATCGTCAACATCTTCACGGTCATCATCTTCGAAAACATCATCATTCTATAGTCATTTTTATCATTCATCTTATTTTCTTATTAACAAAAACAAATTATAATATTGAATTGTGCATATAAAATTGTGTAAGGCGAAATGATAATAATTTTTTGATCGGCATTTTCTTTATTGAATAAAATTATAACACAAATGCAACAAATGCATTTTAGCATATGTGATACATGATTTATTATGATCATATCAACAGCAACAACATTATCATCATCATCAATATCACTGAAATCAAGAATTACCTATTCTACCGAGGCAAATTGATATTTTTGATAAAAAAATTTCAAAACGATGCAACCCAAATATATAACAGGATTTAACATGATCTCAGCCTCTTTCACTTATTGTTCAATAAGTTCACATTCTTCAAGATATATTTTCCTAAGTATACATTATTCTCTAAGTTTATTCAAAAGTGGTAACAGAATATTGAAAACATGTTTATGACTATTCGTTGCTATTGTCATTCGCAAATTTATTATTTTTCAAAATTTCGTGAAATATTCTATTCTTTTTACCGCATTCTATGACTGTGTGCGACATAAAAAAACACACAAAAGATTCATCTGATTGTTTTAAATAAACTTCCTTTATAAACACGCACTTTTTGTGTGTAGGCTTTATTATAATAAGTAAGTTAAGTAAGTAAGTTCGAAGGTGTATTGTTAATATTTGATTAGCTTACTTTTTCATTCTCTTTAAAAAAAATTCTCAAATTTTAAACAAATAAAGAAGAAGGTAAAGAAGATGAAAGAAAATGAGGAAAGAAAAACCTAAAAATTATCACACTAAAAATTTAATTAATTTTTGAATGGATTTTATAAATTACATCCGTTCAATGTAAACAAAAAGTACACATTCATACACATATGTACACACACACTTTATACAAACACATAACAAATGCACACAATACACACATGTACAGATGTTAACAAAATAAGAAAAACTGAGAAGAAAAATAATTTTCTTTTAATTTTTAATAATCGATTTCAGTCTTTTATGTAGACAAGTTAATAGGTTATTTTCCTTTTCCTACTCGTGCTACTCGTATTCCTTCAGAAACAAAATAAAATACAAAAAAAATAAAATAAAGATCTTCATAAGAATAACAGAAGCATAAGGCATTTGTCTATTTTATGTGTCTATATGTGTGTGTGTGTGTGTTTGTGTCAGAACCAAAGAAGAAAATGGAAGAAAGGAAAGACAAATTATTTTGGCATAAAAATGAACAAAAAAAAACCGTTTTTTATTTTCCGCATATGTTTTTTTTTGTATATTTTCACCTGAGTGATTTTTCTGCGCGTTTCCTATTTTTTGTTTTTTTTTTCTGCGCGACGTGGTGGTTCTCCTTCCTCAAGAACACTACGAATTATTATGACACATTTCATAATAAAGTAGTGGAGTAGGTGTATGGGTTGGCAATAAAGATGTCAAAATAAGAAAATATAAATAAAAATAAAATAAATTGAATGAATTCATTGCAACAAAAGAAAAAGAAGAAAAAATAATAAGATATTATTTTATACCGTTTACAATATTTCACCACACAAATAAGAAAAGAAACCTCTGAGCTTTTCCATCAAACCAATGACAAAATAAAAACTAATATTTGGTATTTTTTGTGGTTGTTTAAGAATGTAAACGTCATCAAATGTCTTTGATATTTAGTTTGAATTTTATTTTTAGTACAAAAATTCGCTGTTCCTCAAATAATGCTTTTTGTCAAATTAAAATTCTTCCATGATGATCCCTTTTTACGTTTCATTCTTATTTCTATTTTCATTTTTCTTCTATACTTTGTTTGGCATATGAATCGTGTCATGAATTTACTTTGAAATTTTCTTCTTCATAGTTTTTAACATTTTGTTCTTATATTTTTTGTGTATTTTTTTCGTTTTCTGCATTTTCTTTTTACTTAAAATTACAGTTTTTTTTTCTTTTATATTTTGTTGTTTTTATTCCTTCTCTTCCTTTTGTTGTTGTTGTTGTTCTTAAATTTTATTCTGTTTTCTACATGAAACAATTTTATTAGTTTTAAATAAAAATAAAAAAAACGCAATAATATTCTTTATTTTTTATTTTTCCAATTTTGTTTTATAAAAGTTTTTCTTTTATATTTTTTTGTTTTGTTAGTTGTTGTTGATGCTATTGTTGTTGTTTTTCTATTAGTAATATTTGTAAGTATACTTACAAACGAAGTAAATCATTACATTTGCGTTAAAAATCGTAAAGTTGTACTAAAATATTGTAATTTTCAGTTTAAAAGGTTTTTAACAATACAAAACAAAACAAAAACAATGTAAATTGTTGCAAAATTGTATATTTGATGTAATTCAGAAACTTTTTAATTGAGGCCAAACAATTATGAAATCTAAGTAATGTTGATATTATTTTAGAGCTTTTAAAAATATCTTTTTTTTTTACTAAACTTAGGAGAATATAACCGAAAAAAATTTTTATGAAGAATTGAATAAATGAAATTTTAATTTTTATTCTGCAATAAAATTTTCTCTAAAATTATAAATTGTTAACTAATGTTATGCAACTTTCCTAATATAATTAGTTGTTCACTAAGTATCGATTGAATAATGCAAGTAAAATGAATTAATTTATCAAAGAGATTTCAATAAATATTATTCGTAATTTTTTCTAAGAAAATGGGAAGTGAGACCAATCCTTTTTTCTTTGAAAACTTTATAGATTGTGATAAATATCTTTATAAAACAAATCAATTATTTTAAATATTGAATTTAATACAAAAAGTAAAATTATCCAATTAAAGTTAAGGAAAAAAATGCATAATCCAAAAGTTGTTATAACATTCCTTCTCTTTTGTATTTTATACGATAGTCGAGTACAATAAAGTGTATTCCTGATTTGAACATTTACTTTTTGTTTATTTAAAACAATTAAATAATTAATATTAAATAAATAGAAAATAATCAATACTCAATTATTTATTTTAATATTTGGTTCTTAATGAAAATCCAAAATTAAATACATTAAATCTACTTAGAATTTATAACCAAAAATACCGCATAAAACATTGGTTACCCATTAAAATTCTCTAAAAATTGTTAGAAAATACATAAATAATAGAGAATTTTCAGTAAAGGAGATGCGAAAAACGTCATGACACATAATAATTTCATTATTAAAATAATTTTAAATAGAGTAAAAAAGGGGAGAGACATAAAGAGAGAAAAGAGAGAGAGAGAGAGAGAGAGAGGGAGTGAGAGATAAAGGGTGTGAGAAAAATATTTAAAAAAAATTGATGCAATTCATAATGCATTGTGATGAATATTTTACTTTCATAAATTATTACTTAGATTTTCTTAAAGTTTACCAGTAATAAATCTGAGATATTTAATTTATAAAATAATAAATTTAGATAATTGATCTAATCAATTAAAACATGAATAAATCCCTTTATTTATTTTACAAAGTGAGAAAATAGTTTTAAAATAGGTCAAATGTATGGCAATGGGATTTGATTTAAAAATATTAAAGATTTTTCCAATTTAAGGAAATCATACTGTTTATTTTTATTGCAAATGCTAATTTAATAATCAGATTAATTATTATATATTTATTGGGATGCTTCTAAATGTTTCGGTGCCACATACATTGCATTTATTTACAAAAAATATTAAAATTGCACTTTTATTTATTACATAAAACAAAATAATTATTAATTCAATCGTATTTTTTTGTTGTTGATAAAAAATATATCAAAAAATACGTATTTGACCAAAATTGAAATAAAATTTATATGGGTTTTGTATTTTAATATTTTTTTTTTGCAATAATGATTTTATGAAATGAAAAATATCAAAAAAATAAATAAAAATAAATTAATTACACATAAAAAATCTGAAATTCTTCCAATTAAAATAATTAAAAAATTGATCAATAATGCAATTATTATATGAATATAATATTTGCCTTGATAAAACTTGATGAACATGCGTATAATGTCATCACAACAAATTATTCATTTCTCTGTTGATCTTTTTCCTTGTTTTTCCTCAATAAAATGTCAATTATAAATGCATATATGCTAATTATTTCGAATTATGTGTTACTGAATCAATTATCAAAATCATTTTAGAACATTGAAATATTTTTGACAATGGAAACTATTATTTCTATTAACTGAGTCATTACCCAATGCGGGCGAAGTCATTACCCAATTTAGGTAATTGATATTTGCAATTATAAATTTGTATTTTCCAAATTAGGATGGTTTTTATATTTATTCTAAGGAAAACCTTACAACAAAATGTGATTCAGGAATTGTTCTTTTTGACTTATTTTTTTCTATCATTCTAATTTTAATTTATATTTATTGTTATTTTAATTCCACATAAAGCAATCAATAATTGATTAATTTTTTTATTTTGCTTATTATTGAAGCTATTTACCACACTCGCACACATAACACACACATATATACACTAACAGACTCACACACACACACACACATATACAACAGAAATTACTTTTAGTTTCGTATAATTTATATTTACCAAAAAAATCATTTTATAAAAAAATATTATGGGCAAAAGAAGATAACTTATCCTTCGATATTTATTTATTTACCAGAAGAGCAAAAAAGAAGAAGAAAGATGAATAAAATAAAGTAGAATTCCCTCATGACATATTTCATTAATGTTAAATTGACTCAATGACATAAGTTTTGTTTATTATGTAACTCGATTATTTTGACCTACCCCATTTATATCTCCTAAAGGAAACCATTTTTCTAGTTTTTTTCCTTTTTTTTTTATTTTTCTTTATGAAAGGTCATATCTTAAACAATATCCCACTACAAAAACAACAATATGAAAGATGTATGTGTGCTTCTAATATGTATTCGTGTGTGTGTGTGTGTGTGTGAGTGGATGTGCTTTGTTGATTATGCCTTGCGTATGCATAAGAGTGAGAAACAGGAAAATTTTCTTCATTCAAAACAAAAAAAAAAACAAAAACAAACAACAACAAATAAAAAACAATTTATGTAATTTCTACAAAAACAAAATAATATTCATTTTACATAAGTTTTCCCCAAGAAATTCTCCCTTTTTATTTTTAAATTGCAGATCACGTATTGAAGCTAAAGAGGTTGTACACTGAAGTGACATGATGGGGGACGGGGTTTATGGTGTGGGTTGTCTTTGGAAAATTGACAGGGAGATAAATATACATTTAAGGGAAGTAGGGGTAGATTGAGCTGACTAAACTTGAAGAAAGAAAAAAATTCAAATTTGTGATTTTTTTTATTGAGTTGTTTTATTTGATTGTCAATTGTTAGATTTTTCTTCTTTTATTTTCGTTTTTTTTACGCGCGCGTTCCAATTTCAAATATAAATAAGAAAATATTCCTTCTTAACACGAATGACATAAAACATACACATACACACACTATACACATATCTAGTGTTGTATAGAAATAAAATGTGACAATGATTTTCTTTTCTTTTTTTTTTTTTTTGCTTTTCACTTTGACACAATTGACAATTGCCAATCTTTTCTTGTTTTTCTTGTTTCTCTTGTTATCAGATTATAAATCTATTCTTTAAATAATCTTAAAGACAATTTCTATTTTCCTCAGAAAACAAAAATAACGTAAGCTATTCAAATATTTTTTCTCCTTTTTAAAGCGAAAATCATATTTTTTTATCGAGAAAAATGAAACGAAAAAATTTATATATACAAGAAATTCTCTCTGTTACAATTGTTTTCATTTTCATACGTTTTGTTTTTTTCTTCTATCAATTTTCATTTTTCCTTCTGTTCTTTCAATTTTTGTACTCCAAAGAAACAATACTAACACTCATATAAAACACACATGTTTCTCTCTACGACGATTATAAATATGATTTGACAATATACGCATGTATGTGCGTTTGAGTGGGTGGATAAATGGGTTTATATTTATACATCATTCCATGTATTGAAGAAGACGCGACGACAAACGAGTGTGTTTTTGATTATGTTTATTCACATCAATTATTTTGGATTACGTTTTATTTGTCCTGCATCTGACATCTATCTATATTTATGTAGTTGTATTCACGATAAATATTATTATGGTTATGATTAATATCCATTCAGTTATTGGATTCTTGTATTTTATATATTCCCTTACTGAGAGAACCAGAGCCCATTGGGAAACAAGGATTTGAATTTAATTTCATGTTTCATAATTTCATGTCTTCGAAATTTTGTAATAAAAAATTTCAATAACGTTTTAATTAAAAAAAGGAACAGAAAAATCAAAAGAATATCAGAAATAATCATAATATTTTGATTTAGAAAGCATAAAAAAAAAACAATAAGGCAATTTTTTGATCTGGAAATTGAATGTTTTGAATCTTTTGATCCTTTGAATTTTTTTTCTATTAAAGAAAAAAAAAAGGAGAAAGTTATTTCCATCGATTTGGTCAAAGCTTTTAACGGAATCAATAAACATTAATATAAAAAAAGAGGAATAAGAAGAAGTTTGAACAATAAAAAAGGCTAAGGCGGAAAAACTTAATCCAAAACGAAAACTCTCTCCTTAAATTTGTCTATATATATTACGTTCTAACCATCGTCCTGTTTCTCCTATTTTATTACCCAAGTAGACCTTCTCAACCAAGCTTTTTTTCTTACTCTTAATCTTCTTCTTCTTCTTCTCCTTCTTGAAGATATTTATTTTATTTTATTTTTCTTTTTGAAAAAAGAAGGGTCAAATATGATATTTAATGACACATCAATTTTATCTTCTCGTTGAGATATATTATATGAAAATATGTCATGGTTTTATTACAACAATTTTTTTTTAATAAAATATATTTTTTTTTATCTTTCTCTTTCTTTCTGCTTTGCCTTTAAGATCTAAAAAAAAGAAAATCAAAATATGATCTCTCCTCTAAGAAGAGAAATGGTAATGGACAAAATGGTTCGTTTTTTTTTTTTGGTTTGGCATTTTTATTTATTATTAATTTTTTATGTTTCTTTTTATAAAGATTATCATTGTGGTTTTTTTTTTACCGTACATAAGTGCTAGTATTGGTTTGAATTTATTACAAAAACAAAATAACACAATTCAAAAAAAAAACTATTTTTTTTTGTTTAAGGAAAAATGGGAAAAACATTAAATACTTCTTAGGTTTTTAAACAAATGTTTAGAAAATTATGATTAGGATTAACTTTCTCAAATTTCAGGAATTATTCATAATATTTAATTTTCTGAAATTTAAAATAAAACGAAATATTTATGATATTTTTGCATGAAATTCCAAGAAATATTTACATCCTTAATTACTTAAATGATTTTCCTCTACATTTTTAACTGAAAATTGTATAAAAATCTGTAATTTATGTTTAAATCTTCTTATTTAATTTTTCTTTTCTAATTACAGGTAAGATGTTTCAACATACTTTAATTAAGTATATTCTTCTTCATTTTCATCTTTAAAATAAATTTCAAATCTATAAAATGTAAGTACAGAAATTATTAATACCAACTGAGACTGAAAAGAATTTGGTGTACACACATGTTATAGTTTTACAGTAACTACATTCTATTTTTCGATTATAAGTACTTACAAATTCAACAGAAATTTTTTATGGTGCAACGTAAATATTAAAAAGAAAATTTAAGAAATTGAGAATTAATTGAATTATGTTAATATGATGGCTGCGTAGGGAAGTAATGAAATCAGAATAATAAATAAATTTACTAATAATTTAAGCATTTGCTTTAAATAAAATAAGAAAATATTATTGTTGATTAATTGGTGTCTTTTCTTTTCCATATAACAAGAAAGATTGAGATTTAAAAGAATTAAACAGTAAAGAGTTAAATTGAACAAAACTAAAATTACAATTTTAGTTTTTATGTAAAACTTTATTATAAATTGTAATAATTGAATAATTAACAACCCTTAGCATTCTATTTTCGAGATACATAAACTACAGATGATTAGCATCAATGGAAAATACTTTTAATTTTGTTACTGTTTACACTTGTGTTACATTTACGTTCTTAATTATGTTTAATTTCTAAAAAGTGGAATTCATTGATTTGGTGTAAATGTTTCGAATTTTCAACAAACATTTCTAATAAAATTCACCGAACTACAAGTAAAAATGTGTGTATTAAAAAAATATTTGTAGAGTTGTTGTTATTTGTATACTATAAAAAAAATACACACCAGTAAAAAACTATAAATATTTTTTTCTTTTCCTTATACATTTTATTTTTTTTTTATGTCACACTTTCTTTTTTAAACCATCCCTCTCAGTTTCCCTCTTTATTGAGTAAAATATTTATATTTTATTTATTTAAAACAATGTAATATGAAAGAATTACAAAATAAATATCAACATTCTTATATATTTCAGAAATATTTTTGTTTTTATCTTTTCTTCCTTTTTCTTCTTTTTTTTCATGAGGAAATCTTTTTTTTTTGTACTCTTGGTACTCTTTGGTTGAATGAATGAAACCGGGAAACAAAAAATATAATGCTTAAGGATGCATTTGTTATTTTCTGCTTAGCAATCCTTATTTTTTAAATGCCTAAAAGTATGGGGTTGGATAGGAATTTCAATTGTTTTAATTTGTGACATTTTTGCCTTTGATTTAAAATTTTTTTCTTATTATTGTTTAGGTTTTTGTTGTAAATTAATAGTGTCTTCCTATTTCCAAATATTCAGAAAAAATAAGATGATTTACTTCAAATAAGACTTGGAATTTCAATTCAAAGTCCTATTTTTCACAATTTCTATTCTTTCTTCGTATTGATAGGATTTTGCATGCTTTCATTTTTGGCTAACTTTGATACACCCCTGTTGGTACAACAGTTATAAATCGACGAGGATACGGTAATGTTCTTACATAACAATATATAACTAACTTTAATTGAAAGTTATATTTAAGATTGCCTATCAGTAATTTAACTAAAAATGGCTGTGTTTAGTATCATTATTCAATTCCGATTAGATAGAATTTTTTCTAATATAAGACAAAAGACATTTTTTTGACGAATTTAAGTTTTAAAATCGACTGAGAGGGCACTCTTAGAACAATTGAACTGATACAAGAATAATAATTACAAATAATTATCAACAAAATTTTCTCTACTGTTACGTTGGATTTCTGTATAGTAAGGAAAGTTTAATCGGACACACCAAAAGAATTAATTATACTTACTTTTGTTTAGGGTTTTAACAATTGTTAGGAATAAAGATTTTATTTATATTCTTTCCTACTAATTTTGTATTAAAAAGAAAGTTTTATGGAATAAACCTCCGAAAATTTGGTTAAATTTTTTTCAATTTTCTAAAAGTTTAGTTATGTTGGTGAAGAGGGTGGAGGGAAATATAGCCAAAATCAAAGAATTTTTTATTATATAAGTTGTTTTTGTCTCCTCGGTTTTAAATATATTTTAATCCTGTCTACGATTTCACTTAATTCAAGAATAAAAGAAAAAATCTCCGTTTTATTTTATTTTTCTTGTACAAAAATGAAAGTTTAAAAAAAATTATATTTATGCAAATCCAGGATCCAGGATTTTCATTATGCATAATATTTTCACTTTTTCTTATTTATTTTTCAACGTTTGAAAATCTCATAATTTTTATATATTTTTGGTTGATTTTTTATACTGTAAAAAAGTTGTTTTTCAGAAGAGTCAAGAAAATGTTTGTTGGTATTAGTTGTTAAAGTCTATTTAATGCAAAAACCATCATCAAATGCTAGACTCGAGCCAAGTATCAACCAAAACTTGGATGAGTCAAAGTACATATATAATTTATACGTTAAAATGGAAAAATCGTAAGGAAAATTTTCAAACGAAGAGATCGCGTCATCTTTTTTTGAGTGCAGATTCTTTCTATATAAGACGCAATTCTAAATAAAAAACCAGCTTTATGATGCTGCAAACCACTCAAAGATGTAATAGTGCTTTGGTTCTTTTGTATACATTTAGCGGGTAACCGGGTAACGAAAGTGTTATTAAAAAAGATTTTTCTTGCATTTTATTTCTTTTATAACTAACAACTTCAAATAGTCTATGCAGATCGTTAAAAAAATTGTCTTTTCAACTCAGTTTTATTTTTCTTTAGCTACAAAATAAAAAAACCAAAGTATAGGTAAATATTGATACAATATTATCCCATGGAATATTAATGCGGTTCAAAGTGCGATGAAAAATAAAATTTAAAATGACGAAGACGAAAGAAAAGAAAACACGTTGGTAAATTTAATCCCGGAACAGTTATAATTTGATAGAAGTGCGAGTTGATGTTCCTGTTTCTCGCTTATGATGAAGAAAAATATTAATGTTCCATAAAAAATTAACTACGATAAAATAATGAAAAAAAAAGAACCCGAAGAAAAATAAAGACGAGAAAAAGAAAAAGAAAACCGGGGCGTAACACTCAAAATAAAGACTAAAAGGGCGTTAAATGAAGTGAATCCTTTTTTTACGATGATTTTTTTTTTTTTTTTTACTTTGGCTTGTTTCTTGTATTTTGTAATTTAATATCTGGTTTTTTAATTTCTGGGATTAAGAAAAGCTTATATACTGATTAAAATGATGATGGGTGAAAACTGAAGATGATGATGATAATAATGTTGATAATATTGCACCCACTATGAAATGTGGAAGAGGTGAGAAGATTTATAATTGAAAAATTATTTTATTCACTTTTGTTCTTTTTCTTTTTAAAGTGCGAAAGCATAAATAAAGGAGACCACAGCTCTGGATATGTTTGCCGTATTCTTAAAACCTAGATTTGTATTTTATGTAGAAAATTATATTTATAAAAAAAGGGATCAAGAGAAAATTTGTCCTCTTCTTACCGCCTATTCTACCCCTGATGTGATTCTATTTTTTTCTTTTTTCGTTTTATTTCCCGGATGTTTGAAAATTGGATTTTTGTTTATTAAATTTTTGTTTTCTTATTTAATTTTTTTTCTGTATTTTATTTTATATTTTTTGACTTCATCCGATAGAGGCAAGATGGAAAAAAATGTATCTATATGATTTTTTTTTCTAGTATTTGTATCTGTCTGTCCGTGTATTCGAATGGGGTGGCACGGCAACAGATGATAATTCTTGTATTTATTTCTGCAATTTTTGTTTGCATCTGTTTCTTAATATGAAAAAAGTACAAAAACAAAAAAGTAAAATTAAAAAAATAAATATGTTAGCTGATTGTTTTCCTTTTTTCCCATTTTATTTCCATCGTTAGAGGATGATATTGAATTGCTATAACTTCGAGTCGAATGCTTATTAAAATTCTGTTCTTTATGTTTCCGATTCTTCATCCTTTCTAATAAACTCCTATTGCCAGATTTTAGTAACATTTTGAGGCTTCCCCCCTTTTATTCATTTATTTCATTTAATGCTATAATTTTTGTGTAAAATAAAGACAGAATTTATCATTTGTGTGTGTAGAGTTACTTTAAAGATTTTAAATAATTTATGATTCTTAATTCTGATTTACAAATTAAAGACAATTTAAACTTTGACGAAAAAGTACAGGAAGTTTTTTTTCTTTACTTTATATAGTGGTAGGTACAAGTTCAAAAACAAAACTGGGAAAAAAATATGTTTAAAGTACAAATTAATTTTTAATGAAAACAAAGTGCAAATCTCTTTAAATTCAAAATCTCTAAAAAACTATTTTATAAATTCCAAAATTAATATTTTAAAATGCATTCTTGTTGTTGTTATATTTTCCTTAAGTTAAATTATTTTTTTGTAAATTTTTTTGTTTCATTTGTACGTATGTGTGTGAATGGTTACTCGAAATATTTGATTACTTTTATATAAAATATAGAAAGCACAAAAAACTTTTTCATTTTATGCATAATTGTTTTAATTAAAACATTAAAATAAATATGAGGAATGGAATTTTAGTTTGAACTAAATTTTTAAGGTGGTGGGTTAGGGTTTTAGATTTATGAAGAAGGGATTTTCAGTGAATGTATAGATAATAATAATTTCTATGGCTTAAATTTTAATTACACTATTATTGTTGACCAAAAATGCATAACAGCGTTGATTGTGAAAATTATTTAGGAAATTCATAATATTTTCATAATGCCTTCCACCCAGTTTATATCTAAAAAAATAGAACATTTTTATAATAGAGAATTTTTTGTCCATTTAAAAAAGTGAAATATTCGATACCAGCATGGTGTCTCTTTGTAACGTTTGAATGAGACTTTTTCTGTATTCGACAGATTTTTATTTTTGTGTTGTTGTTTTTTTTTTCCAAAAGAAAAATAATTGATTAATTGATTGTTTAGTTCATGTTGTTTTTTTTTTTGTTTAATCAGAAAGCTTTCAAATTTAGTTTCATATCAAATATCAGAATAATGAGATGATAATGGTAATGAGATATTTATATAATAACTAATTGTATCAATTAATTAATGATTCATTCAATTAGAAAATATTATCCAATGAAAATTTTTGAAATCAATAAAGATTAATATTTTTTACTGTATATGTTTGAAATGAGGGTGTGTTTGTGTATGTATGTGTGAGAATGGTGATTTTCCAAACCATATGTGAGTCTAGTGGATTAGAGATGGGCATATATACAATCTGAAAACAAAAGGTCAAAATGAAAAAAAAATAATATTAAAATGGGAATGAGGGCAGCAAAAATAAAAAAAAAAAGAAAATAAAATAAAAAAATAAATTGGAAAAAAGAAAAGATAAATTAAAATTTTTATTTTCTATACGCGGGATTTAGACAATAAAATCGTTATGTGAATAAATGCGTATGTTCTGTGATATGATTTGTTCATTTTTATTTGGTCAGAAGGGTGTTTTGGTGGTACTCTCATATTACTTCCCCTTTCTCTTCATACATGTTACATACATTTTGGTTTTATTTTTTTTTTTTGTGTAGAAATAAAATATTATGCATTCTGGTCTGGCTCGGGATTCCAAAAAAGAAAAAAGAAAAAAAAAAAAACAAGGGAAAAGAAAAACAAGAAAAAACAATAAAATATAAAATACGTTTAAAATGTAAAATTATTATGAAACAAAAGAATAAAATCCATTTAATTTTCCTATTTTTCTTTTCTTTTCTGTTCTTTTCTTTTCTTTACTTTTTTTTCTTAACTTTTTTTTTTTTTTGTTAGGAAATGAAAAGAGAGAAGTTTTTCAATTTATTCTCTTTAAATTACTTTTCCTAAAATTAACCAAAAAAAAAACAAAATAAAAGAAAAATATGTACCTACCGTATAGTGAAGGAAGAAAATGAAAAGAAAAATTTAGAATGAAAACAATTATAAATAAACTTAAAAAAAATGGAAAAATTTTATAATCTAACAAAAAGTATGTATGAACTTGTGACTTTCTTTTATTATATTTTTTTGTTTTCGACAAAGAAAAACATTAGAATGAATTATAGAAAATCAATTACATATTAATGAATCATTACTTAAGAATTATATTGGATGGATTGGAATCCTTTGACCATTCAGAATCTTTGTCTCTCTTTCTCTGAAAATTCTTGATTTTTATTTTAACATTGATAACTTTTATACAGTCACATTTTTTATAAAGAAAATAAAAAGATGAAAACCTAACCTTTACAAAATATTCAAGATTTATGTAATAGAAAACAACACAAAACATGCCATTTATGTCAATATACTCTCATGAGTTTTGTGGTAGAAAGAAAGAGATAGAGAAAATTTGTTGGAAAGAAAGAGATGATAACAAAAATTAAGGAAACTAAAATATGAGAATGAGACAAAAAATGTGTGAAAACTTTTGATGAAAAATTTTATTTGAGTAACAGAGAGAGAGAGAGATAAAGAGAGAGATAAAGAGAAAGAATGAAAGAGAGATGATATATAATTTTTATCGGTAGTAAAAAAAGGATGTCTGTGGTTGCTTTTTCCCATTTAATCGAAAGAGACAAATAAAGTTGTGAGAAAAAGAGAAAATGATGAAATAGGAAATTTTAAAATGTTTGAAAAGGGTAACAATGAAAACTGAGAGTCTAAAAAGTATATAGCCCGAAGAGAGTTAATACAGACAGTGATTATACCAGACAGAGAGACACAAAGTAGGATGACGGTAAATGGGGGTGGTGATGACGTATTCACCATTGACTTCACACTATTCTTTCCTTTTCTCTTTCTTTCTTTCTATAATTTTTGTGTTTTGATATTTTTTTTTCGCTTTCCTAAAACCAAAAATTGTGAGACAACCATATAGACGCTAGATGGTGATATGACGTCGTTGTGCGACTGTTTCGTTAGATTATGTACTAGATCGTCGTGTCACATGGCAGCAGCAGTAGCATTTCATAGAATTTGATTTAAAATACAAAAACTATTTTTTATAGTTTATTTATTATTTTTATTACATTACGTTAGTTTGCGGCAGAAGTTCTCAAACTTTTCTAGACCTCAATCTTTTGAAATTTATTAAATATTTTTTTGATTGAAAAATGCATTTTAAACTAAAAACGTTTTAATATTTTGGAGATGTAAGTCTTTGAAATCAAAATTATTATAAATAGTTGGTCATAGTTTGAGAACCTATATACGGTTTATTGAAAGCATAAAATGAAACTGTAACTTTTTAACACTTTTTTTATGCCATAATTAAATAATAATTTCAATAGGTACAAAATATTTATAATTATATTTTCTAAATAAATAATAATTGATGTGGTTTTTCTTTTATACATACAAAATTTTATTATAAAACTTTGGTTGGCCGCATATTTTCGAGAATACCTGTTTTACCTTTATTATATCGCCCATTTCTAATTTATTGTCGTCGGTCAGTGTTAAAATGCAGAAATTGATTTTCATTTATTTTTCACATCATAGACGAATGGATTTTATATATAGAGTGGGAATTGTTTTGTATTTTTCAATCCGAAAGTTAAAAAAAAAATATTTAGGCGTGGAGTCAATTTAATTTAATCACGAAGGATGTAAATGATTTTCTTTTTTTTTTGTTACAGAAGTTACATACAAGCAAAAGTAAAAAAAAATAAAAATATTTATTAAACTTAGGAGATTGACACGGAAGTCAAGAGAGTGAAATTCTTTATTTATAATTCAATTTCAAGATTTTTACATTTCCTTAAAAGGGACAAAAATACAAACACACAAATGCAGGCGAGTTTAAATTTTCAAATCAAACCAACAAAATCAGAAAATTGCATTATTTAATATTTTTTTAAGTGAATTTCTAATTTTTCTTATGATGTAGGGAAATTGGAAAATTTGAAATCTTTAATAGTTTTATTTTATGAGGGCAGAGACAATCAGTTGAAAAGAGAGGAGGAGGAAAGAATAAAGCGTTGACAAATTTACAATAATAATCAAAAATCAATGGGGTTTGAAGAGTAAATTTAATTTAATAATCTTTTCTTTTCGGTTTTTTTTTACCTTTATTTATTAAGAACCAATACAAAGTTTAACCACCCAATCTCAGCTAATCATCATTTTGACTTTATTTTGTCCAAATTCATAAAATATTATTTGCAAGTTAATTATTTTAGTTTTAATGAATTCAATTCAACTTTAATCTACTAAAGAGGAAAATAAGAACTTTAATAAAGCTTAAGAAAATAAAAGAGGAAATGAAGTTTGTGTATTGAAATGGGAATGGGTGGGAGGAGGTTGATGAAAATAAAATAAAACTTTTTATTGAAGGATATCGATTATTGGGTAGAATAGAAAAGTTAGTTAGAATTTTATTAAGTTTCAATATTAAATAACTTTAATAATAGATTTTTTTTTTGTTTTTGTTGTTATTTTAACATTTAATTTATTTGTTCGATCGTAGAAATTGCATAAAAACGATAAAAGCGAAAAGAAACAATAACTTAAAATGTCATTATCAATTATTATTAATTCTTAAATTGATTATTACTTACTTTATTTGTTTTTATGAAAAAGTTTTTCCTTTATGGAGAACACTAAATTTTTTACTATTCAACTTTTAAGTTTTCAATTTAAAAAGGAAATTTTCGTAGGAGTAGTTTCTATCGTGATATAGGAACAATATTTTCTTTTATAAAATAAGTTGATTAAATTTCTAACGATTTCCCCATAGAGTATAATACTGTAGTAATGAGCTTTCAATGAGAGCTTTATGTGAATAATAAATAAACTGATTTTTGTTATTTTATATTTGAAATGAAAATTCTGTATCGTTAAATATATTTTTTTTTAAATTTTATGGAATGTATTACGAAACCTCTATTGAATATGTTGTTGTTGTTTCTTTCTTTTTCTAAAATCACAAAATAGAAGAGTAAAATTGAATTTAATTCTTTTGAAAAAAAAAGAAGGAAAGGGACGACAGAATTGTGTCCTTAGAAAAAAGTTGAAAGAAAAAGAAGAAGAAAAAAATATTAAATTCAATTAAATTTTTTTGGTATCGAAAAATGCGATCTTTTTGAAAGAGCGACCAGCGACAACAGCAACAAACTTTTCTAAGGAACAAAATTCATCGTTGGTTTTCATTGTATGTGTATATGAGTGTGTATGTGTGTGCTTCTGTAGGAGGCGATAGGAAAATGACTTCCGGTTTTGAGTGATGAAGAGTTGAGCGGAGCAGAGGAAGAATGAAAGTCCTACTTACAAAATGTATATATACTTAGTTAGCTGTTTCTGTACGTATAAATGTATTTGTGTGCATTTTTACCGGTTTGCGTTTGTATATGCATGTGTGTGTATAAAAATATAAAAGAATGAAGAGAGAAAAAAAAATAATATTTTTGTTGGCTCTAAAGAGAAGAAAATGGTATGAAAAAAAAATGTAAAAAAATTGGAGAGAAAGAAAAAAGAAGATTTGTTATTTTTGTACAAAAAAATTGTCTCCAAAACAGTGAAAAAAAATTTCATAAACATAATCTGGAAGAAAGAAAAAAAACTGAAGGAGTTAAAAGATACGGGGCTGGGCTATTATTTATGATAGGATTATGGTAATTGGTTTGGTCTTTATGCGGTTCTAAAACTAAAACTGACATTTACAATTGACGTAATAGTTTTCCTTTTATATTAAATTTTACATTTATATATTTATTTACTTAATAAGGGATATTTTATTTTGTTTTAGTTTAGCTACTCAATGAAAAGATTTATTTATTTTCTTCCTCAATAAAACACATAATTTTACAACAACAATAACAACAAAAACATATTGTCTAAGTCACGTGTCAATTCATTAAAAAGGGAAATTACCCCTTTTTAGTTTATATCTATAATAAAATAATAATAAACCCTTTTTTAGTTGTAGAGAAATGTAGAGATCCCTTTTTTTTATATAATTTTTTTTTATTCGCTTTACAAACATTTATTTGTTTTTTTTTCTTGCAATCATATTATTACGTGACGTCAAACAATTCACTTTAAATTTTCTCACAACAATTTGAAATTAACTGTAAATATTTTCATCATATTCCCCAACTCCTAAATATTCGTTTTATTTCACAAGGAACAGAAAAAAAGCTCCCAATTTTGGAGATTTAGATTACGGAAAATTTAGAATAAAAGCACAAGAAAAAAAAAGTAGGAGACGGGTAAAAAAAGATGTGGGAGGTAGGTACAGTAGCACGACAGCTTTAAGGAGTAAAGAATTTCAAAGTTGTTAAGGGGTTTGGGATATATTTATACAGAAAGAATAACAAGAGATAGTAAGAGACAAGAGAGAAAAAGAAAATCGTCGGTATCAACAAATAGAGCGGCTAGTTTTGTATTAGAGCTTTTTTACTTCTCTGTTTTGTTTTTTTATTTGATGTTGTTGTGATTTGTGTTGAAGTTTTTTGGTTCTTTTTAATCTTGTGTTTGTTTTTTTTTTTTATTTATATATTTTGCCGATGATGAAGACTTTTTTTCTTGAAAGAAATAGTAAAATATTTTAAGACGAAATTCTAAGAAAATGTTTACATTCTGTTGTTGTTGCGGTGATGGTTGTTATTGTATTTTTACTTACTAAAATTCTCCTCATTCATAAATATGAAATAAAAAAGAGAAGAAAAATGAGATATAAAAAGTTTTCAATTATTATCAAAATAAAAAGAAAATAAAGCAACAAGATTTTATTTTTTAAAGCAAAAAAAAAGAAGAAATTATCTAACCGGTCTCCTTAAATCCTTCTTATATTTTGTATGTGCGAATATTATATGGATTTTCAACGACCTGGGAGCATGTGTTTATGTATGTGTAGATGTGTGTGTATGTGAGTATTTGTATATGTGAAGGGTGTGTAAAATATCCAAAGAAATAATAATAAAATGGAAGTTTTTGGAAATTTTTTATTAATTTTCTAATAAATTTTAGTTTATTTTTTAGCCGATTATGATCGATGAAAAACAATTGCTTTGCTTTTTATCAATTTAAGAAATAAATAAATGGCGATCAAATTGTTTTTTTATTCAATAATTTTGTAAATGTTCTGACGAAGACAATTCCATTTTATTACAAATTCATTGAAAAGACCTTTTACTTACCCTGGAAGAGAGGGTAAATAATTGTGTAGATATAGATATATGCATTCAAGTATAACAGTTTTTACACTGGAAAATTTTAAACTTAAATTTATTATTGAACCATATTTAATATTATTATGGGGAATTAATCAAACAATTGGTCATATCGAAGATTGAGTGTAGAATAATAAAGGAATCTACATTTACATAACGTGAATAATACAAGAATTATAATTTCGTAATTTAAAATCGCTTAAATATTTGTTTTATAATTTACGTCAATTAAAAGTATAATTGATGACATGAACAATTGCTTTTTGCATTTTATATTTTTAGTTGGAAGCAATGAAAAATATAAGGGTCGAATATCTTCTTTGTTGACGGATTCAAATTTTGGTTATACTTCTGTTACCAGTAAATTTTGATGTTCTTATTTAGTCAACTCAAGATTTTTTTTGTTAAAAATTTGTTCTCCATTGAAATTTTACTTATAGTTGACGTAAATAAATTTAAGATAACAGTGTAGATCAGTGAAATGACTCTTGATTTGAAAATAGACGATATATATTATAACGCGGGTACCTTCATCCGATATACACTCGTTAATTTTACTTGCTTTTGTGGTAAAGTTACCAACATTTTATATAACATAAATTTGAAAATCCATGATAACATAATTTATACAATTTTCTATATATATATATATATATATATATATACGCAAAGTGAAATAGATTTTCATTTTTAAGATGGATAAGTAGAGTATGTAGATATAAGTATTTATAGAATACATAAGATAATTTATATCATCGTATTTTGTATAGTAATGTTTTATATATAGGAAAAAAAATGTATTGAAAGAAAAAGAAAGAAATTGTTAATTTAAAGATCAAAAGAGAAAAATGCAAAAAAATAAGAAAAGAAAATCAGTTGAGCAATGCTAATGGGGTGAAAAAAAAATATAAGAATAAAAAGAAGAAAGCAGAAATAAAATTGGTATAGTCAGTCAATTTAGTTGGGATAAAAATTGAAAAAAAAAAAAAAAAGTAAATGGAAAAACGGGATCAAATGAAGGGAAGTAAAATATAGGAATATAAGAGTGTCAGAAGATTTTTTTTTGTGAAAAATCAATTGTAAAATTTTTCCTATTATTATGTATACATTTTTGTTCGTCTTCTATGTAAAAGATAAAGTCATTGCTTTGGAATGGACCCAATTGTCCAAATTTCCCGTCTAATTGTTTACGCTACATGTGAAATCATTATCCCAAACCAAACGAGATTTTTATCCTTCATACACTCTTCGTGTATCTGTTATTTTTCTTCTTCCCATCATTTAAACCCTATCTTTACTTTCTGCTTCCGTGAACTTTACCCTATTCAAGTCTCTATTCTCTTAATCCTTTCTATATAACTCCTTATATATACTTACATCTTTTATTTTTTTTCTCTTCTATTCTTCCTTTTTTTTCTTTCTTTTTTCTTCCTCTATTTTATTTTTATTTTATTTCATCTCATATTAAGCTGATCTGTCGACCACAATGTTAAATTGATTTGCTATCTAGATAGAATTGAAATTGTAAATCTTTCAATTTTTTTTTCTTTATTTATTTTTTCTTTTTTTTTTTTTTGGTTAGACTGGACGTTCGTATACTTCGTTCTTATTTTCCAATTGAAACGGGAAAATTTTTGTTCGGTTCAACTATAAATTATAATAAGTATGAGAAACTGTTTCACCATTTTTCGAGGTTTTCAGAATATTATTGAAATTAAACTGAATTAAAAAATCTCGGCTTTTACAATCATTATAAGATAGCCTTATAATATATCCAATTGTTACTGTTTTTTTTAATGTAATTCGGAGTCACTTGAAATTGTTATGAGACCAGAGCACTTGCCTATTTTTTCTGATTGTGTTCTCAACATTTTGGTTGTCTACTACAGTCACTGTCAATCCATACTGATAATAAATCATCATGTTGGTCCACATTACCAATAATTTCAAATGTTTGTCTGTCAATAATCCCAAACGGTTGAGGAATATTTTAAAAATTTGAAATGAAGAAAAAAGAAGAAGCGGAATTCTAAACAAAAAAATATGTTTTTGATTATTTTGTTGTAATCATTTATTATTATGTTGTGTTTCTGTGTAACAAAATTCATTTGAAATTTCTCTCTTAAGAATTATAGAAATGAAAATTGGTTTAGTTTTTAGTCGGTTAAAGTGAAAATGTAAAGGAAATTTCTTGTCAGTAATTGAAAATTCAATAATTACACAAAAAAAAAAAGAAGAAAAAACAACAAATATATAAATTTAAAATTGATTTTATTAAGGAAATTTTTATTTACGGCTCAGTCGATTTGTCTGCATTTTCATTTATAAACGCCTTATTTCCGCTTAAAGTGCGTCTTTTGGAAAATTGTTTAACTTATATTATATGTCTTCATTTTCTGTAATTGAAAATAAGAAAATTTATCAACACTGAAAATTTCAAATGTTTTTCATCTCTTCGTCTGAAAGTTTTGTTTTTCTTTTTATATTGTTTAGCTTTAGTTTTGCTTTATTTTCTTCTTCTTCTTGATTTTCTTTATTTTTTTCTTTTACGATGAAAGAGAAAAAAAATTCTTTTGAATATAAATTTTTCATTTTTGATTACAGAATTCTTTTTCGTAACTTTATTTTTTTCTTAAATTTCAACTTTAGAGTAAACTTTATTAAAACTTTTTGTTAAAGTTTCATTTCTTGTTGTGCCCTGTCGATACCTTATTTTTTTAAAACTATCACATATTCAACTTGGGATGATATAAAGACTGTTTGTTAAAATTATTCGTCTTGTCTTAGTTTTTTTAACGTATAAAAATAAGACAAACATTGCGGAAAAACTTAGCACTTACATCACCGAAAACAGGAAATTATTTATTAATTTCGTCATATATTGATGTTTTTCTTAAGTTTCATAAAAATGGTCCAGAGTACAAATTATTTTATTTAGGTAAATTACCTGATTCTTCTGAAATTATAACGTTTTAATTGATTCTTTCATTTATTTTAGAGAAATTTAATATTATATTCCAATGATAATTATAAAATAATTTATTTATTTAAAAAATATGAGAAATAAATTTTCCATGATGTTTTAATGGTGTTCAGTCTAACGTATTCTTTTTTTTCCTGTCAATAAAATCTCTAGATAATTTATTTTCTATTTATTATGTAGCAAATATGTCCAAATAGAAGATGAAGAAATAGTAAAAATCTTACGTTATTTAGAAAATTTCCTTCAAATTATTTTACTTTAAAAAAAAATCATTTCCTTTTTCAACGTTAAATAAAAATATGAAGTTTGACACTTCAACTATAAAAGAATAATTTATTTAGAGAAATATTAAGTGCAGTATGACATATTTTGTACATAGACTGGCAGCGTCCACTTCAACATTGGATATTCTTCAATTAAATTTAAACAATAAAAATTATTTCAACTTTTTTTTTTGAATCTGGATAAAGTTAAAATATACAACAACATTTCAATAATTATTGGTTCAGTAGAATTAATTAAATTATTTGATTGATAAGTTCTATATATTACAAAGGCATAATAATATTCTGAACTAAACAATCCAATAGTCAATTGACACTAAAAATAGTGACAAATGTGCAGTTCGACACAAAGTTTGTACTGCACTGTATGAAAACAACTGTGTTGTTTTTTGTTGTTGTTGTTGGCTGTGACTGACATCGTCTCTAAAATTTTCTATTTGCCCAATTTTATTTGTTATTCCAATCTCAAAACTATTCTCGGACACAACATTCAGAATAATAATAATGAAATCATTTTTTTGAACATTCTTGAGAACACGTTCCATTGGATAACGAGTGAAGTTAAATCGATTAAATTAAAATAAAAAATCTGAAGAAAACAGAAAAAAAAACATATTCAAAAATTGAATTTTAAATTTACTGCAGTAATTTGATGCACTTAAAAATCTTTGTAAAAAAAAATTGCAAAAACATAAGAACTTTCCTTGCAAAATTGAATTAATTTAATAAATTGGAAATTAAAATGATTTTACTTTTCCTAAAAATAAATTTTCATAAAAACAAAACGAAAACTTAAAATGAGAATAAGAAAATAAAAAAAAAAAATATAAAAGAAAAATGGGAAAGAAAATTCAATTGCCACGTCAATCGAAATCCAATTTTCATAAAGATTTATTTGTTTTAATTCATTTTGGATTATCGCGCGATTATTTTGTCTAGTCAATTTTTATATGGCGGCGAGACATACAGACAGTCAGACATTTATACATACAGACATACAGACATATAGACAGAGGCTATGTTGGAAAAGGATGATGTTATGTTTTCTGATATTTATATACCAAAAAAGAAAAGTCTTGAGGATTATATTTTCAGAATTCCATCTGTTTTGAAGATAAATGAATCATATACAGAAGAAGGAGAGTGGAAAAAAATTGAGACCATCTTCTGAATGTCGTCTTCAGTTTTTTTTTGGTATAAAAGATGCAATATCCTTTAAGGACAAACATTATTCTTAATTTAAAAAAAAAAAAAGGTTGTGAAGTTTGCCAAAAGAAAAAAAAAATACAAAACCTGTAAGATGAATTTTCTTTATTTATCTAATTTTTTTATTACATCTTGGTCAGAAGTCACGTGATTTTATATTTTAATTTTTTTTTTTCGTTGACTGAATTAAGTAAAAAAAAATTATAAGTATTTTGGGTTTTCATTTTTGTATTTAGAAATAGAAATGTAAAAAAAGTATGGTTAGGGGGGTCAAAACCCAATAGAATTAATAATTCATTTTTGTAAGAATTTTTAATTTAACTTTTTGTTTTTTTTTTTAACTTGTTAATTAATTTTTAAATGGTCTCCCGTCTGTTTTTTTTTTCTTCTAGTCTTTTTTTTTTGTTTGGCTTTAATAGATAATTAAAGGTTTTGTGATGTTTCAATTTAAAAAAAAAACGGTATTGTTTTCTATAAAAATTAACACGCGATATTCACATTCAGCTGACGTTTCATAGTTACAAATGTTTCGTTTTTATTCTTCTGTATTTATTTTTTTTATTTACTATTTTTTATTTTTGTCAAATGTAAGTAAGTAAAATGAAATTAAATTATGTAAGTGTAATAAGTAATTGAATAAGGAACTAAATAATGCGTTCAATGGTTTTTCTTGGGTTTCTTCTTTTAATTATGAAAAATAACAACAAAGAACGTTCTCGTAGATACGAATGTTCAGTTAATTCACTGATTAGTAATTACTGTCTTTCAATCCCAAGAATTATGTAGAGAAATTTAATTAAATTAGGTATAGACACATCTCTCTGTATATTTGAAGTGAAACTCAATAAATGAATTTATTAATATTCAAAAATCCTTTTATTTTTTCTTTTAAATTATTTTTGTTGTTAATTTGTTGTTAATTAAAAGGTAAATCAAATAGTTTTTTTTATAAATTGCAATAAATTATTGACCATAAAATACAAAACCTATAATTATTATTTTGAGATAGAAAAATTGCAAGTATAAAATTGTGAGTATAAATTCGAAGCTTGTATGGTTATTGGTGTTTTTGTTGTTTCTTGAAAACTTTGAATTAGAATAATTCCTTTATAATATTTTTGGTCGATAAGTGAAAAAGGGATATTTTTATTTGTATAGTTTTTTTTTAACTTAATGTGAATTCAGGTAGAAAGACCAAATAAAACATCTCTTCTCTATATAATATAATTTGAAACTATAAATTCAAAAGTCGACGTAAAACTTTAACAATTTGTCTTTTTCCCCTATACACAATGAGATACGGTTTTGACACTTTTGATATTTAACTCCTTGAACTAAACTATCTACAAAATAATAGGATAACATTAAGAAAGTATGTATGTATGACTTTATGTGATTACGTATGTGTGTGTATGGTAGTGCGCATTTTCTTATTATACAGAAAGAAGTTAAGAAGGAATACAGACACACACATCGAAAATAAAATCTATATCTGGTCTCATTGTGGGACTTATTGAAAAGTTTGGTGAGGGTTGTTACCTCAACAGACTGGACTCACCAAAAAAAAAAAAAGTAAAGCCATATAGAAAATTATTGAGATTAATTTGTTTCTATCCAAATATTGAATAAAAAATTTAAATCTATATATAAAAAATTGGTAAAGAAAAAAAAAATTCAAAGGGAAAGAAAGACGATTTGGTTTCGTTACAAAGATATTTCGTGTCTTAAGATCATTAATTTCTAGAATAATATACTCGAAGTTTGGATTATTTTTTGCCCCTTTCATAATGCACTTTTGGCTCTCTTTACTTTGCGAACAGTTTTTTTTTTTTTTTTTATTTATTTTCGTTACTTTTTATATGGAAAATTATTTTTATTGATTATCGATATCCTTGTTTATTTTTCCACTTCTTCTTTTTATACTTTTTCATGAATTTTATTTTATTTTTCTTAACTTTTTTTTTGCGCTTTATAAAGAAACCAATAATTTTTCAATGATTTGAAGATTTCGTGTGGAAGTTTATTTAAAGACGAATAAAATATAGCAAGAAGAAGGAGAAGAAAAAAAACCGTACAATAAACAATCCGTAAAAGTAAAAATAAGAATATTTTCTTATTTTTTCTAAAAATAAAATGTCTGGACTTTGGACGACGTATTGAATTAATTTTTATATTTTTCAAATAATACAATTTATCATCAATATCTTAAAAAAAAGAAGAAAAATAAAGAGTTGAACTAAGAGAGAAAGATTCGATGGAATCTTAGAGAATTTTTTCTTTTTTTAAAAATAAGAAGAAAAGACAAAATGAATATCGAAAAATATACATTTGAAAAAGTTTCTTAGTCGCATTTGTGTCAGCGATTTTACCCGTTTATTTTACGTTGTGCTTTTTCTTCCTTTTTTTTCTTCTCTTTTCTTCCATCTTGTTCCTTTCTTTTCTTTTTACTTCATTGAATGTAAAAGATAAATTCAATAATAATATATTTTATATATGAAAATTTTATCTGTGAAAATTATTATGTCTCTGCGAGTATTTCTATTTGTACAATGGATGTGTGTGTGGGTGTGTGTGTGTGTGTACATGTGTGTTTGCATGTGTGTTTGCCTAAGTGTTTGATGTGAATTCTTTTTTGTTAAGAAAAAATAAAAGTTATAAAGAAAAACAATTGAAACGTTTATTGAAGTTCGCTTTGTTTGTTTACTTTTAGATTAGATAACATTTTTAATTTGATTTTTTTTTGTTTTTAGCAGGAATAATATTAGATTTAAACTTTAAAATCTTTAGATCTTTTGCTCTCTTTTGTATTTTGGTATTTTTATTTTGTTGTTCTTAATGCTCTAGACGGATTATTATTTTTCATGCAAAGAACTAGTCTCTTAGCAGAGTGTATAGAATAGAGAAGTGGTTTCTTAAGATGTGCGTTGGAACATTTTTGTACCTGCCCTAAATTTGATGAGCAAAAGAATTTTTGTTAACCTTAAATGTAAAGAAGTTTTCTCCTTCATTTTTGAAATGTATAGCATAAAATTCCAAAGTCGCAAACCGTTGGACTAATTTTGTTTTTGTGTAAATTTCTATACATAGAATACAAATCTATAATCTAACTATTTCAGTAATTTTTTCTTTATATTTATATTTGTTTAGCAGGGGTGTCTACTCATATAATGATGGTTTAAGAGTGTCTATAATTATTATTTAATGTATGGAAGCTAAGGTATTTTACATTTTAAAAATATATATAGGAGGAGACTTTAATATCTAAATTTATTTCGTGTGGTTTTAAAGGTATTTATGTTCTATATTATTTTTGTTGTTTTTGAAACAATTGATTAATTGCTTTTGAACAAATTTTTTTTTTCTAAAAAGCTTTTAAGCTTGAATTTTCAAAAACAAACAATTAAACGAACAAAGTTATATAAAACAAACAATTAGGGAAAAATGTTTCTATTGAAAATTATTGTTGGTTAAATAAAATTATTTTTTGTGTTCAATGAAAATTTAATGAAAATTAATTAAATAAAAATTGGAATAAAAAATGCACGTGATAAATGTTAAATGAAAAGACCAAAAAAAAAAAAATCAGAAACAGCAAATAGTTGATTAATGTTAACAAATAACAAATAAAGTTTTATTGATTTTCATAACAAAAATTAGTCTCTCACAATGAGTAACTTTTAATTAAATATAAAATTTTATCTACTACAAGAAATTTATGATGTAATTTCGTATCCATAAAATATCCTCTTGCTATAATTTAATTAAAAGAAATATTATTGTTAATTTTAAGCTTTCTATATGAAGTTTTACAAACGCATAATCAAATAATTATCCAAAGTATTATATATTTTTTGTTAAACGATAAATAAACTATCGTTATCCTATAGTAAAACAGTTTTTAAGAGGTTATAAACTAAAACAATTGAACTTTTATAAAGTATCATTAATCACACAATTAATGTCATTCTATAACAAATCTATATTTATGTAGATTTTGAAACTCAATACTTCAAACTTTTTAATTTTCATATGTGCTATCTTCACACATGTGTGTTAGTTTTAAATGGATATGTGTGTAATCATGTTTGTAATAATATAATATCGCGTATCGTATATTTTATTATATAAAATTATAATAATTATAATTATAACTTTGATTGTCATTTGTTTGTGGATAAACGATTTTGAATTTCTCTCTATGTGAATTCCTTTGTGAATTTGTACCTTATACAACACTTGTGTATGTGGTTGTGCTTGCAAGGATTTTCATATATGTATTATATTATATATATACTGTACAACATACTCATTACAAATACTCACACACATATAAAATACCATGCGTTGTTTTTGTTATATAACAAGGAAGAACATAAATTCGATTGACAGATAAATCAAGTAAAGTGAAGGAGTTTATCGCTTATTCTCTAAAGCCTTTATATATATAAAACGTTATATAATAATACGTCATAAGGATAAATCTTATTTTTTGAAGGATAATGATGACAAAATCAAAATGAAAATTTTTATATGTAGAATGATTTAAGCTAACTTAAATAAATGTAGTAAATACAAAATGTCATTTTTTCTAAATTAAAGGATTTTCCTTTTTTAAATTTAATTATCAGTAACTCAATGTAGACTGATAAATACTATTAAATGTAATAAAATTATAACCGACGGTGAATGAGGATCTTTAATTATATACAACACAATGATTGTATTTTCTATACATCTCAGTTAAATTAATGATCTGTTCCGGTTTTTAATACATTGAACCTAATTACCAACAATATATGATTGACACATTTACTGTTACCGGAGTAGGTATGTAATTTTGTTTTATGAAATGAAATTAATTTTCTAACATTATCCCGCCTCCACCACTGGAAATTTTGAGAAAATCCGGGAAACTTTACATGGAAATTATACATTAAAATTCAATTTCAAAACAAAATGACAACATGCTGATTGTACATAAAAGTTTTATGTGATAAAATATAATTTTGAAATCATAAATTTTAGCTAATAAATTTAAATAAGTGAAAAGATATTATTTTATATTAAATCTAAAAAAAAAAAAAAAAATAAAACAAAAAATTATAAACAATAATAGAAAATGAATAAATTGAGGAAATTGAAACGCATTCTATCTAACGTCTTCTGATTGTCGAGTTTCAGAACAATTTTAAGTAACTTTTAATTAGGAAAAAAAAATAATCATATTAAGGAAGAGGTCATCAATTTTTAAACTTTACTTGTGAAACCAGACATAAGTATTCTTTCTGTTGCTGGGATTCTTTGATGTTATGTTCAAGTGTACCAGTTTTGTAAAAATATTTCGTTACCTTATTTTGTTCAATGAGTAAAAGATTCTTGCTTTTATAAAACAAAATCTTTCTGTTTTTTTATCGTTTATGTTAATTTTATTTCTCCACAAAATAATGTGCAATCAATAATAAAAAAATACATATGAAATAAAAAGAAAGATTTGTAAAGTGGGGTCTTGTTAAAATTGTTGGTCAAATATTCTAAATTTGAATGACATTACAACATATCCTGTGAACACTGTGTTTTTTTTCGTATTAACAAAATTTTCATATGACATTATTTATCAATTTTTAGCTATTCGTTCCCCATTTTTCGCCAGCATTTTTAGCTGTTGCTGTTATTTTTGTTGCTTGAAAAAAAAAAACATTGTATGAGGTTTTCAACGTATTTTCATTAAGTAGGGTAGGTAGGGTGCACATTTTTTTTTAGCTACATAATTATCAGGTCAACCAAATATATGTTTTCGAATTTTATTTTTTTTTATTTATTTTGTTATTATTTATGTACCTATATATGTATGTATGTATCATGTATGTATATGTGTTTGAATGTTTTGAATGTTTGTTGGAATTTTTACAAAAGGGATAATTTTTCATATTTTATGCAAAAGGTGACTGAACTTTTTTACCTCCGGGTATTTATTTGTTTTAATATTTTTTTTTCTTTACTGATATTATTTATAGGTTAATTGATTGTATTTAATGGGTTAGAAGGTTATTGACCTAAATAAAATTATTATTTTTATTATTTACGTATAGGAATTTAATTCTGAAGAGTGAATAAATTATTATTTAATCATATTCTTTAAAAACAATTAAAATTTTATCTGATTGTCAAATATCATTGTTAAATCATTTTACAATCATTACTGAAATTTGTAATTTTAAATTATTAATCAATTTTTTTTTTGATTAATATTAAAGATGCCTTTAAAATTTAATATAATTCTTAAAAGAAAACTTTATATACTTTCTCCATTATTATAAATAAATGTTAATAACAAACAGTATTTATTCTTAGTAAAAATTTTTTCCTTCATTTCGTTTCATTTTTATTAGATTTACTGTATAAACAAAGAATATTTTTAATTATATGGATGAGGAGTAATGTACAATCTAAAATATACAATAAAATACATTACGTTAAGCAAAAACAAAATGATACTCATCTCTAATAAGTAGTTTAATTTTTAGAAAATTATAGACTACAAGACCAGTACTTAAGTAATTATTTGTCATTTTACTAATTGAGCACGAAATGAGTTTGTATTTTCTATTTTATACTACATGTTATGTTTATATTCTGATCAAATAATTGGTCGAATACGTTATACATTTTAAAAGATTATAATTTCTAATATTCGTACAGTTGTGACCCTTTGAATAATTCAAAATGAATGGATGAAAATTAGTTAATTGAAATTGAAATGATGGAGTTGCGATCGTAGAAATGAGAAAAAAATTAAAGGAAATCTCTTTTGTAAGCTCCTGTTATTGTTGTGAAATGTGTATGGAGGTATAAGATGAAGGACGCAAACAAAACATTTAATTTAATTGTTTAATGTTTAATCGTATTTTAATAATAATAATAATAAATTTATTGACAGAAAATGTGTGCACGTGAGCAAAGCTCTTTGAATGTACATACATTGATAAAAATACAAACAATCACAAAAAGAAAATAATAATAATAATAATCAACAAAAAATAAGACAAAATTAAAAATAATAAAATTAGATAAACATTTATTTTTGAAATTAGCCGTGTTTTTAGCTCTTTTAACAGTCACGGGGAGGGAATTCCACAAAATAACCCCATGATTGAAAAAAGAACATTGGCCAATAAGTGTTTTTGACTTAGGAATTTTAAAATTGTAAAGACGATCCGAGGAAAGTGCCTGCAAATACTCTATCAAATATGATTATTTGAATAAACATAAAAAAAAAACTGTGCAAAGCTGCATTTTATTAAAAACAAATTTTATTCAATACTGGAGCGAAAGAACTTTAATATTATTTGAGTACTTATAAAGTCAAATGACTTTTTATTTGAAAGAATTTCTGTACACATATTTTTTTTCCACTACAGTTTATTTTGTTGTTTTTACAAAATGTTTGTACTTTGTACCATACTTACAAGTTAAGTTTTAAGATTATTATGTTTGCCTTTGGCTGGTTATTTCTTTTTCCTATTAATAATATACATTTTTTTTTGTTGTTGTTGCTGTTGTTGTTGAATATCTTTTGAAATGAAAAGTAATGTTTGATGCGGTTTATATAAATTTTATATATTTATACAGTCATCTGCATATACATCTAAACCGCATTTTTCTTTCTTTCTTTCGTTTTATTTTGTTTTTTTTTTTGTTTGATTCAAGTATTCATATTGCTTTATTTATTTTTTTTCTTTTAAATGAAAGAGAGAAGAAAAATATATGAAATTATTATTTATGAAATAAAAAAAATGTACGTTCTTTGAAAAATATCTAAATGGAATGAAATTACTTTCATGTTGTTCAGCTTAAAAAAAAAAGTATAATTATTATTTTTGAATTTTGTTATAAATTCTTTTTCGTCATATTTAAAAAAAAACTTCTGTTTTGTTTCTGTTTACTTTGTATAATTCTCCGATTTCATAAAATGTGATTTTAATGTCAGATTTTGTTATTTAATTTAAGTATATATAAATAAGAATGGATTTTCCAACGCATCAATTGGTTTTTAGTGTACTTACTGTGAATTATTATTTTTGCTTTCATTCATAAGTCCAAAGTCTAAATAAAGATGTTTTATTGAATTTATATATTTTTACATTTCGCACATGCGTTCTGACATGCTGTAATTCATTCTTTTTTTTCGTGGCCTTATCTTATCTTTCATTTTCACTGCAATCCAAACACATTGTAAACAGAATACACACCTTAAGATTTATTCAAATAAAAAAAAAATAAAACGCAAAACGAAATCAAGGTTTTGAGAATAAAAAAATTAAGCGGGAAACGACTCAAATATCTTTTTTCTTGTTATGACGAATATGGGTTTTTTAAATCATTAATTAGATTTTTGATATAACAAATTAAATCTAACATGATTCAATAAATATTTGGAATTAAAATAATATAGAAAATTCTCTTAGTTTTAAAATTTATTCATTCAGATGATGAAAATGCACTTTAATAGAAGTTTCACTTGGTTAATAGAAGTAACGAAATGTTAACAATTAAATGACATAAAAAATTACCATAATTAAATAAATTATACAAATTAAAAATTTTCTAATTACTTAATTGATATTATAGAACAAAAAAAAAAGAAATAGAAAGAAACTAAAGAACGAGAAAAGCCCTTTAGAAAGACAAATTATTAAAATTGGAAATTTTTTTTATTAAATATTTGCATCTGTAGAAGAATGAAGAGTATTATTTCGACACGGCTTCTGTAGAGAGAAAATCCCTGGGGATAAGACAATCCATTAATTCATCCTTGTTTTTAGGTTTTGAACCTGTTGCATTTTTACTGCTTTTGGGAATTACTTACAATAGATACAAAATTATTAAACATCTCTATATTTAAGTGTTGCATCTTCTCTGAAAATAAAGAATACTTTAAGATATCTTGATCTTTCATCTTATAATATCAAACATTAAGTTTCTTAACCATAAAACATAAATTAACAAACCATAATTTTAAGAATATATTTTGACTATATTTTATGAAGGACTACAAACCACAGAACAGAAACATTATTATTTATTTATAATTTATTAAAACTTATGAGTTTGCTTTCTTGACGTCATTACACATTTTCAAAAATTTTTTGAAAATAGAAAGGAATTTATTTATTAACACGTTCAAATGCACGATCTTATTCATAAAATTTTAGCAGACATAATTACTAACTCGCCGATGGTATTGACCTAACTGCAGCACTGTGTTAATTGTATTGAATTAGAATATGTGACATTTACAAATTTATGATGAACAAATAAATATAAAAAGGCAAATAACTGATACTTAACAAACGTTTTTTTAATATTACTTTAACTAATTCCATACAGATTTCGCTGTCAATGCTATGGTGTTTGTGGTTTCAATAGTTTTTTATTGTTAATTTATTTGCGTTTGCATAGTAAATTTTGTCGCACATTTGGTACTTACTTTGGAGATGACGAGAGTGTTTTTTTTACTGATTAAAAATTTTTAAAAGGAGTTCCAAACGTGAAGGTTTGTGCTATTTTGAACGATGCATATATTTATAATTGACAATAGATTTTATCTAATGTCTGGCATTAAAATACCGACAAAAATTGAATATTTTTCTTTATTTTACAAAATCCGCACTTTAAAAACTAAAAAAGCAAAACAAAAACCTAATTTCCTGCATATTCGTCTAAACTTTAGTAAAATTTTTGTTTTGTTTTTACAAGATCAAGATGATGTGGAGAAAATATTCCAGTATGTATAATGAATAGTTTTTTTAATTTTTTATTTTATACCTGAGTTATAATTATAACATCAGATACATATTCTGATAAGATTACGACGCTTGCATTTTGTAATGGTTGACAGGAAAAATATGTGTTTGAATTACTACTGCGGAAATCACAATTTAAATGCTTATCGTTTCGTTATTTCTTGACTTAATGATAATTTTTGCTTTATTCCACTCAAATTCCAGATTTGCTATTTTTTTTGATTTTGAATTTTTTTTTCTTATTTAAAGACATTTTGATATATAAAAGAACGGCAACATTTTATTTTCTTATCTTTTTATTATGTATTTTAGTTTACTTAAGGTATTAAAAGTAAATTAATAATAATAACAACAAAATTAAGTGCTTATTGATTAATGATTTATGATTTAATAATTTATCGTTTTGAGTATGATTGACAATAATTATCTTTTTTTTTTTGGCCTTCCTTAATTAAAACGATATAAATTGTTTTTAATTGTTTTCAATGTGAACACGCATTATAAATATTTCCTGTTCTTTTTGTCTTCGATTTCGTGAATTAATAATCACAATTTATATGAAATGCATTTTTGACTTTACCAAAATTTGATTAATAAATTCTTAAATAATTTGAAAGAATATTAATAATTGCATTTTCTTCACTTTGTATGTACGTCATCTTCATCTAATAAAAAGATTTCATTTCTAATATTTTTAATAGAGAATTTTAAGTTTAATTTTAACAAAATTTATGTGTGTGTCTGAAAAAATTTGTATTTATTTAACCTTCGAATTGATTTTTATTGTTTGAAATTAATTTAACCTCAGTCGCGTATTAGAGTACTTTTTATTATTATTATTGTTATTATTATTACTATGAATATATTGGACGTACTATTCGAGGTATATTCTAATACATACACACGCATACGAATAATAAGTTTTAGTATATGTATTCTCTTTTTTTTTCTCTCTCTCTCTTTTCTCTTTGACTCTCTATATGTATGTTCTTATTAATCATAAATAAAGAAAAAAGTTTTCTTTTTATTATTATTCTTATAAACATTTATAACTTTACTTACTTTGGATTAATCTCATCATATTCACACTTCTTTATTATTTATTTATTTTATTATTATAACATAATAACGCGTCTTAAGACCACCTCACACTGTACTCCTTATTTTATATTTACAAAAAGTATATTTTGTATATCTTTACACTTTTTTTTTCATATTAATTTCACAATGAATAATAACTCTGAGAAAAATTAGTTTTTTTAATTGATTTTTCATGGCTATTTTTTCGCAATATCAATTATCCTACATACCTACAATTATCCCATCCTATAGGGAACTTAAATTTGATTTGTTACTTAATTTTATTATTATTAAATTAGTAACAACATTTTTGTATTTAAAAAAACCTGATTTGAGATTCGGTTTAATTAAATTTGTGCGAAAAATTATCAATTATCAATTAAAAATTAAAAAAAAAGGATTTATAATGTAAGAAAAAAAGTAGCGTGTATATAAGTCTAGTATCAATTACACTAAATAAAACTAGACAAAAGTTAGTAGAACATATGAATTATTCATTTACGGATAAAATTAAGAGAGATCTGTCAATAGTCACTGTAATTAAATAAAATCTCATTTGATTTTCACCGATCAACATTTGATCAATTTATAATGTTTTATTATATTCTACAATGTGGAAAGGCCTTAATATAATATTCCATTAAATAATAATTGTAAGCATCATTTTATTTAATCAACTTATGCATCAAACAAAAGGAAAGTTCTATAATATAAGAGAAAAAGGAAAAAAAGAAAGGGAAATGAACGAAGAAAAAAAAAAAAATGAAGAAACATAAAAAAATGAAAGAAAGAAGTAACAAAATGTGTATAATAATAAATCTAATATTTCTTAGAATATGTTCGTTTATTAAATGATAAACGCACGCAATCCAATTCAATTCAATTCAATAGAAGAGAAAATAAAATAAAGTATAAGTTAGTCGTAATAGAGTTTTACTATAATGGACGGTCTTTCCATTTGTCAGTAGTTTATTATAATATTACCTACCCAAACCTCCCCACCCCCCGCCTATGCATAAAGTTAGAAATTAAAGAAAATGTAAAAAATGGTTGTAGCTTCTTAATTACTTTTGGTAAAAAAAGATTGTAAGGCGAATATAAAAAAGACTTTTATTTATTAAAGAATGAAAAAAGACGCTGTTTAAACTGTAGGTAGTTTTAATTGTTTAAATTACTTAACTGATATATTTAATTTCGTGTCCAATTTCTAATAATATATAATAAGGCTTTCATTTAAATTTAATTAAAAATTCTTTGTGCGTCACTGGACCATACAAAGTTATTAGAACTGCTTTGTTTATTTTATTACATTGATTTCGTATCCCTATCGCAGAGTTTTATTTTCTTATTCTTTTACTTCTTACAGTTTCTTTGATTACATCCTTTTCATTGCTCTTCATTTCTCTTCATCATCATGATAATCATCATCATCTATTGTTTTCTAATTAGATTATTTATTATCCAAAATTTATTGTTGCTCTTTGATAATTGTTCTTGATTGCGTTCTGCATTATGACAAGTACAAAATATGTACAGACAAAAAAAAAATTTAAAAATGACGACAACGGAGTAGTTAAGATATATTAGAATTTTATTTGTTGAGAAGTCAATTGTGTCAATAAGAAACAAATAAAATTCCGAAACGAGAGAAAGAAAAAAAAAATCAAAACATAAATAAAAAAATCGAAAGAAAATTATAAAAATATTTAGAAAGGGCAAGTTAAAAAGGCAGATAGAATCAGAAACGAAAAAATGTCTAATATGACAGAAAAAAAAAATTAATAAAATATTTTGTGCGTGAGAAATCAAAATAATTTTCAATTATAGTTTTCCCGAATTGTTTCTCTTGAAATAAAAATTCTTTTTCGTAATAAATTTCAATTATTTTTAGTATAGAAAATCATCGCCAGTCAGTATTTATATAATTTTTATTATTGAGGTTATGTTTTGACTGTAAAAATAGAAATAAAAAAAAACCGCCGAGAGAGAATTATGAGAAGCGAAAACTGAAAAAGAAAAGAGAAAAAAAAAATTAAAATGAAAACAAAAAATTCCAAAGACTAAATAAATAAAAAAAACTATAAAAAAAATAAATAAACATGAAAGACGATATACAAAACGTTGGACTCTTCTCTTTCTTATGTCGGTTGAAAATGGTAAGATGTTAAATTTTTATAGCATTGTCGGTACAATGTTTGTTATGTTGTTGATGATGATGATGATGGCACGCGACGATTTTTAGGAAAATCCAATGTCATTCTTTAAATTTAAATTTTTTTTTAAAAATGTTCATCACGTAATGTCGCACAGGTATAATGAAATTAACAAAAAATATGTTGGGTATTTTATTTTTATTCTTTTAATTTTTTAAAGGTTACATAATTGATCTTTTGCGTGAGCGAAACAGATGTAAAGATAAATAAGAAAAAGATAAATATTGTTGTTATTAGAAGAGTAAAAGAGAAAATAAGAACAAGAAAATAGCAATATGGTAAATGGTTAATGGTACATAAAACAAAGAATAAAAATGTCAGAAGGATTGATTTTATGGCAATAATTGCATATTTCCTTATAGCTTGATGGATTTATGATGTTGGTTGTAGATGATGTCAGAGGTGTGAATTTTAAATTGTTCTTGTTGTCTTTCTTGAATTTTTATTTTAATGGTAAGGAGTAAGTAAATGTTAATTTCATTTACACGACTTCTAAAGAAATTTAATAATTAATAAATTAGTTTTTTCGTTTCTATAAAAAAATTAAACAATTTTTTTCTCATAGTTTTTTGAGATCTTAATAATTTAATAAATAATGATTTTGTCGCTTTGTGAATTCTGGTAAATTTATGTCAATATCATATTCTCACCTCAAACAGATTATCAAATTAAATTCTAGACAAATTACAGAAAAAAAACTTACCTTTTCACTCGTCCGCAGTTAATACAAAAAAATCTGTTTTTTTTTTGGTATTAATTTTATTGTAAACAACAAGAGTTTTCATTTGTGTTTACATCCCAAGCCACGAACAGGTTTTTTTTTATTTAATTTTTTCTTTAAATCTGACGTCTTTTCTCATTTAATATGTAAATTGATTTTTTATTGATCGATTTCAATAATACCTAATTGACTTAACAAAAATAATTTATTATTGTTATATTATTGAATGTTTCTTAACTCATAGCAGGGCCGAATCTGGAGTCTGTTTAAAGAGAATGACGTACTAAGATTTCATTTTAGAAGACAGCTTTTTCATTTATTTCCATTTTTTCAATTTATTAAAGTTGCGAGGGAAACTGAGAAGTGATAAGAAACAATAAAATTCAGCCTTAATTTCATATATTTATATACATATAGACGGCCCGTAAAGTACTCTGCATCCACCCTGCGTTTAGTTCTGAACAATTTATAAAAGAATATGAACGAATAAGAGTGAAGGCAACAGAAAAAAACTACACATCTTTGGCTCATAAATTTTAATGGCGACATTTTTATGTTTGATAATTGGTTGTATCTCTTTGTTGTTGGTTTGTTCGTTGAATGTTTTTTTTTTATTATTAAAAAATGAATTTGAAAAATCTGTGTAGAAATAAAAAAAGAAATAACACAGCCGTTTAGCGTCTGTTATTTATCTCAAATTTTCTTGTCACAAACAAATGTCAATCACATTTCTTTTTTTTTGTATTTATTTCAATTAATGCACTTCGCTTGTGCTGGTTTCCAGTTGCTACTGTCTTTTTTTTCTTGATGTTGTTGTCGTTGTCGTTTTTTTTTTGCAATACATTATTCACAGTTGTATTTATTGTGTTTTTTAAAAATTCACATGTGAAACGTTTACATTTGTAATTTTCCAAGAATGCCAATTGACTTCACTGCATATCATGTGAAGAGTTTTGAACTTACAAGCTTATGGTTGAGATGTGAACGTTTGGATCAAAAATATGTTCCGCATTGAAAATCTTAACTGGTTGCATTATTATTGATTTATTAAAATTTAGAGGATTTTCAGTTTATAATTTTAGATAGTTGTGATTTTCTTTAGCATTTAAACGTTTCGAGTGTAATGTCGAATTTATAATTAGAATTTCCACTAACATTTAGTCCAATATAAAATTGAAAACGAAAAAAAATATAAAATAAAATATTGAGTATTTATCTAAAACTAATACAAAATTATGTAAGATTTACTTTTAGACTTTTAGTTTTTCATCTTGTCACATATTTATATATTTTTTTTTTTATGAAGAAAAACTCCAACACTTTTTCCTTATAAATTTATTTTTAATTTTTTTTTATATAGACCAACAATAATACAGAATTATTACATATTTCCCATGAAGATGACAACAAAAAAAACAAAACACAAACACAACAACAAAATACAGAAAATATTTATGAGTGTACTTATTTATAGCTCAATATTTTTTTTTTGTTTGTTTGTTATTTTGAATATTGTTGTTGGAATTTTTTTTTTTTTTTTAGTTACATTTTTATTTATTTATGGAACAAATTTTTTTGATTTTGATTTTCTTTTGGGCGGGTGTGGGTGTTTATTTATGGGTATAGTATTTGAAATATTTTTTTTATGTATATAAATTCAAATGTTACATATTTGATTTTGAATGATTGGTGGCGGCTTTTATAAATTATATGTGATTTTTGAAGTTTCTTTGTTTTATTTATGATGATCCTATAATTTTATATAATTGAGCTATATAAGTCATAAAATGTAAAGTTATTTATTATGAATTATGTGAAACAATTTAATTAAATGTTTTTACTTTTTTTTTTAAATAAAAACTATAAAAGTAAATGGAACGACTGTGTGTTTCTCATGAAACAAAATATGTTTATGACGGTTGGAATAAAAAAATATAGTTATTTGAATTTGGTGAACATCGTCGTTCATTTATCAGTCAATTAGAATGTTAAATGATATTGTTTGTGGAGAAAATTTGTTGATAAATAATATTAACACCCGAAATAAATAGCGCATTTTTCACAGATACTTATAAAGTTGCATTTGTTGAAATTTTTTACATTGTCACTGTTCTTTCTCAGGCAGACTTATATTGCATCTGCAGTCTGTTGTCTTTTCTAAATCCTTAAGGAATGTTTGTTCTAGTTTTTGAATAGATTGTAAACACGACACTACAAGTAAATTAAATTAACCAAAATGTTTAAAAAAATTGAATTTATAATAAAATAATTACTTCTCGCTCTCTCTCTCTCTCTCTCTATCTCTCTTTCTTGATCTCTCTCATACTCGTAGGACAAAACATATAAAGTGTTAAAAGGTTATAATTATTTAAATGAAATCCACACAGACGCATACATTTATATACAATAGAGAAAACTTAGGACTAATGATTTAAGTTTTAGAAGTTTTAAAGTTAAATTTAAAGTAGGTAAGTTATTCATGTTGGGGAACATATATAAAGTTTAATGTACGCTCATAATATGCATTATTAAGACGCTTTAAAATTGAAGAAAAAAAAAACAAATAAAACAAACGATGAAATAATACAAAAGTATAATCCTTTATTTCATAAAAAATGAATAGAATAAATATGTGACGATTATCGTATATAAATATGGGAATCTATTATGTAAATATGAAATTCAAAAGATAAATATTGAGCGTTGAGTCATCGTTGAAATGTGAATAAATAATAAAATGTTTTTTTTTCTTTCTAATAAAACAAAACTATTCATAAAATATTAAAAATACGTCAAATAATAGGAACAGCACGCCGCATTGCAATATTAATTTGAATATTCTAGATAAGAGTTACTGTTAGATTGGAATAATTTTTGCGTCGTTTTTTTTTTATTGCAAGCGACAAATTAACTAATAGCCCCCGGTGCAATATAATATTCCGTATTTAGTTAATTTTGTATTAAGGCTGTGTCCGAATGTCTCACTAAACTAAACACTATACTTCTCACTAAAATTTTCGAAAACCGTCTGAAAGTCTCCCCAGTTTACTGAACTTCTCTCAGATCTAAACTAGAAGAACGTAAAAAAATAACACAAATTATAAAAATATTTTAGTCAAAAATGGATAGAAATGTGAGAACACACCACTTAATGCGGGTTTTTTGAAATAGAGTAGTATTTATAGTTTAGGGAAACATTCAGATGTAACCCAACAAATTGAACAAAAAGAAAAAAGAAAGAAAATTAAATAGAAAATCTTTTTTAACTTTCTTGAATGAAAGTAATTTTTTCAATAAAATAAATTTTCATCTCTGTTGTTGTTGACCTTTTTTCATCCTTTTTTTCTCCTTATTTCTTTTTTTTTTTCTTTTTATTTTTCTTAGCCAATATCCTCCTCTTTAAATCCTTAATAAATTGGTATAAATTGTTGAGTTATTTTCATTAAGACTGAACTAGTTTTTCTTTCGATAAGAAAAGCAAAGTATTATTTTCAAATCAATATTCGATAATTTTCTTTTTGTTTTTCGAGGAAGTGTTAGATGACTTAATATCGGATAAATCATTAGACCATAAAATATTTTAGAATGTAAGGTTTGATTAAAATGCCTTTAAAAATAAGACAGTTTTTCCACATAGGATTCGTATTCGTACTACTCACATTTAAAACTTCCAACTCAAATTCAATTAAACATAAATTTATGTTATCCACCGTAATACATAATCACGCCTTTTCATTTTCCTTTTCGTTTAGAAAAACCAATTTTCTTTATGTTGCAATAAATTTTATATTGCTCCACGAATAAAAAATATTTTTTAATGTTCATATTTATGATTTTCTTTTTAATAAAAAATATTAAATCAATTTTCTTTCGTGATCATCATCATCAATGTCATCACGTTATTATGATCGTTACTGCGTCGTTCATTTTATTTGATGTTAGTTACCATTTTTTAGTATTTTAATTTAAAATTAAAATCACTACAATTTATTAATGGTGTAAAATATTTATCCATTTTCCATTGGTATAATCAAAAGAAAACTTAAATGGCTAATTTTCATTCTGTTTATCAAACAAGCAAATATGAAATAATAAAATAAATAAATTTTTGTATAAGCTAAAGGGGGGTGGGGGGGAAAGATGTTATTTAAAGAAAATTTAATTTTCTTTCCTTATAAGCGAAAAAGATGGAAGAATTATTTATTTAAAACAATGAAATAAATAAAATATTTTATAAAAATGAAGACAACAACAACCGACAGAAAAGAAATCAAATATTTATGTAAAGTCAAATTTATGTTTAAAGTATATATAAAAGGATAATTACATTTTCAGAATTACGTTATTACTGAATGTACATGAAAATAAGTTTTCTCTTCTTTTTTTTTTGTCGAGTGTTTGTATTGTATACTTTTTTTTAAGGTTATTATTTTGATTGTACTCGTGAGAATTTAAGTTAGTTTTTAGTTTTGTTTGTTTTTTTTTTCTTTGTAGTATTTTTATTTAAACTTTTGTTCAATTATTTATTTTTCAAATTTTCTATTCTAGAACTAAATTTACCATAAACACAAAAGTACTTCATGATTGTGTAGTGTTTAATGATGATGATTATAATAATTTTTTTGGGGGTAATAATTGTAATGACAGATAATTAAAATGCACAATTAACTCATTCTGATAAAAATTAAATTTTCATTAGGGGTCGAAAAAAAAAAATAGAGTTGAAACAAGTACATATAAAATTCTATAATAATTGCCATTGGCGTAATTAAAAAATATTTTTGTTATAAAACAATAATAATAATCGATTGTGGAAAATTATATGATTTTGTTATTAGATTAGTGTGTTGATATTAGTATTTGGGAAATGAGTTAGAAAGAGAGATAATGTTAAGGTAGTGTGAGTACGTACAACGTATATGTTCAATTACACACACATACACACATACTAACACTTAATAATAATAAAAATATGTCTAATGAAAAATATTACGTTGTGTGAAACTTATATTCTCGAAAATCTGTTCATTTTGAACATTTTCACGAATTTGCGGATTTTATTTGATTTTCCTGCATTATCAGCAGTTTTGATAAAAATTTAGAATAATAAATTGCTTATCTTAATGAAATATGTAAAGCAAAAACTAATATTCTTTGGAAGAATCGCGAAAATCATCTTTCAATCTTTAGAATCTTTAGAATTTTAAGTCAAAACATTAAATCTTCTTTCTTTTTGGTATTCTCAGTCATATTTTTTTATTAATTACATAATAAAGAAAACAGAAATTTTTATTTGAATTTAAAACAGTTGCGCTTTTAAAAAAAAAAAACAGAAAAAACTAAAAATAAAAAGATAAAGTAAAGTACAAAAGAATAACAATTTAAGAAAAATTGTGAAAATATTGCCATTTTATAAAAATAAAAACAATTCAATAAAATATATTGCAATTGTTACATTTTATTGTAATAATAATACAAATATTTTTTATGGGTTTAGTTTTTAAAAGCCAAAAATAAAATAGTCAACCAAGAAAAAAAAAACAAAACACAACAAAAACAAAAACAAAAATAAAAAGAACCCGAAACTAAACTTTAGATTTTTTTTTTAAATAGTTTTTATTTTTCTTTTTTTTTGCTAGACTTGATTTGCCTTTTTTTTTTAAGGATACAGATTGCCAAATTACATTGTTATAAAAGCAACAAAAATATTGTTTATTTTGTTTTGTTTTTTTTTTATCTAAGTAGAATAGTTTTAGAAAAATCATAACAACAAGGAAAACTAATAATAAACATTGGAAAATTATTTTTAATTTTTTACAATAACAGCATCAATAATTTATTATCTTTTTCCTTCTTTCGGCCCAACTCAGCAATTCTCTTTCTCTCTCTCTTTCTCTCTCTCACTCTCTCTTTCTCTCTCTCACTCTCTCTTTCTCTCTCTCTCTTTTGAAAACAAATTTCTTCGGTAAAATTTATTTTTATGTGGCCGCAAGCAATATAAAATGACAATTTAGTTTTAACTCTGTTGATATGAGACTTTTTCTTTATTTTTATTTTTTGTCGTTTTTGGTTTGTTACGAGTAGACAATGTTGTGTGTGTGTATGTGTTGTCTTCGTGGATCAATAAAAAAAAAAGAAAAGATAAAAAAACGATGAACTTTAGTGGAGAATTTCCACATAAAAACAACAGATATTGCACCGAAGATAATGCTAAAAGGAATTAAATTGTAATTGCATATATGGATGCATCCTATAATATCTTCAATCAAATAAAATTCCTTATTAGAAAATATCTTTTGGCAATAAAATTTCTATACAACACAATATTCGATAGGTTAAAATCGTCTGATAATTATATATACACACACACACAAACAAACAGTAACAAAAACACATCAGTTGTTACGTTCACATAGAGACACATTTTGAAGAGCACAGGATACAGATATACAAAATAAAAGAAAAAATTACCGGATTTAAAATTCTACTTAACCGAAACACATTTTCCAATTTATCATCCAATAAAAATGTCAAGAAATGATAGAAAAATATGTGGAAGCAAGAAAAAAAAAAAGAAAAAGAATAACATAAATAAATTCATTGATATTCGTCACTGGACCGATTTAATTTAATGATGATGATCATCAACTTTTTATTTTTTTTTTAATTGAGAATTAACAAAACATGGAAATGACAAAACTGTCACTCTCGTACGTAAGACGTAATCAAAAAAGATTCATTAATCCGAAGTGTCAGTTTTTCGTTATTTGTTTGTTGATTGTTAAACGATTTGCAGGATTGAACGATTTTTCTCATCTTTTTGGTTTTTTCATGAGTGAAAAATATAATTTAAACTTTCAATAAAAATACTAGATGAAATGTAAATGAAATTCTTGTTCCTGTCATTGTAGTTATATTATGAAATCATAAAATTCTTCGAATAGTCGGATATTTAGACTATCCAAAGTTTCATTTCTAATGATTATGAGAATAGGAAATTTATTGTTGTAATGAAAAATTGCAAGAAAGAAAGCTTCAGATCATAAAACAAATTATTCCATAAAGCATATTTCTAATTTGAATAATAAAATTGTTTTTCTTATTTAATTTTTCATTTAAATATAATTGCTGAATTTACTTCATTTATTTCTTCAATATTAAATCCTTAAATAATTCTATTATAGCAGATTTTAAACATAAAATAATAATAATAATAATAATAATAACACACGATAAGCACAAAAAAAAAATAATAAAAAACGAAAAAAGTAAAAAAAAAAATTGAAAGAAGAAGAACTGTAAGGGTGGATAAAATTATTTTTTATAAAAAGATAAAAAAAATAAAAAAAATAAAAAAAAAATTAAACCGTGGTGGTTGAGTTGAGTTGAGATATGCAAAAAAATGGACAAAGTATATGTTCACAGAATGACAGGAGGGTAGAGGAATAAGTGGTGGCGCATTATTCCTCGCCGTAATGTACAAAACAAAAAAAAAAGACGGAAAACTAACCGAAAATCAGATTTAAATTGTGTATATTTATATAGATGTATAAGTGCATAATGGTAATTTAAAAGATAAATTATGATCGGATTTAGATATTAATTACACGAAAAATGTTTATTATGACCCAACAAAAAAAAAAGAAGAAAAAAAAACATTGTGGTACCCGGATAATAAATAATGTGGGTTTTGAGGTGAGGTAATTGAGGTAGCCATTTGATATTTTTGTTGAAAACATTTTTAATATATGAATGCGATTAAAATGGTTTAAAAAAGAAAATGGTTTTATATGGATGACCGACCGAATTTGACTATATAGAATGAACTTTGTATATATGGTTTTTTATTTTGTTTGTAAATCGTTTTTATGAAGGTATTTTTTTATACGTTTAAATTATTATTAAATCAGGTTTATTTATGGTTATCAAAAAATATTTTAAAGAATTACTTAAAGAATTGTACGAAAAAAAAATCCATTTAAATAAACACGGTTTTGTTAGAAAATATTTGAATATTTTATTTCGAATAGAATTACGAAAATATTAAAATTTTATAATATTCTTCGATATTGAGGATAAAAATACTGAAGAATATTATTACGTATGTATAGACAACGGAAATAAATAAATAATTTACAGTACAGTGAAAGAAAATGTAGTTTAAATTAAATTGCGAAAAGCAAATTTAAATTGGTAAATAAATTATAGAGTTCAATTGCAATTTAAAATGAATAAAACAGAACTAATACAAGTATAAATAGTATATAGAATTGAACGCGTTTATTTGCAGTTCTATTATTTATTATAAATTAAATAATTTCGTATTCGTTTGAATGATCCTGTACTGAACGAAATAAAAAAGAAAGAAAAAAGAAGGAAATAAGAATGAGGTTTGACTATTAAAAATTGTCTTGTAATGTAATTTGTCGTATTATATTCACCAGACTTGTAGATATTTTTACATTGTAAGAAATGTTCAAACTTCTTTTATAATGCTTGTTCATAATTTATTAACAAGTTGAAGAGTTTATGAAATAGAACCATACATTTTACAGACATGTTTACGTACTGCATGTAAATTCTTTATGTTCAAAATAATAAAATTGTCACTTATTACTTCGTAATTTGAATTTTGAATGCAAAAAATCGAAATTATGATTTCTAATTGGGATTAATACAAATAATTATAAAAGTAATTCTTAGTTTATATTTGCGACTTGAATTCAGAAATTGATTTAAGTTGAATTTTAAATAAACAGAAAATTTTTGTAACTGTGTATAGAAAATACTTACGTGGATTGACAACTCAAATGTATTTTTTTTTAATAAATAATACAAAAATTAGAATACTACTTAGAATATGGAAATGTATAGGTATAAGCAAATTTTAAAGACACAAAGAAGAAAAACAAATTGAGTGTAGAGATATAAAGTCAGATATTTTTATATTAAATTTGCCAAAAAATTGTAGAAGGTGAAGAAATGTTTCTAACGAAAGGAATACAAAAATGAATTGGCAATTTATACCTGATACACATACGCAAGCGATAATACACATCATTCATTTAAGGGAATTTGACTCAAGTTATCTTTTAAATTAATAATATAATCATCATCATCATCATCATGCTCATAATCCTCATCAACATCATTCATCCTCATCATCATGTATATAAAATGAAAATTTGATTCTCATTTGATTCTGAATTAGGAAAAAAAAAGAGTCTAGACACAAAAAATCTAGACCAAGCGAATCGACCTTTTCGGATTGTATAACATGTGAATTCAACCGAGTCAATTCCTGATAAGAGAGTGAACTATATCTATGCAACTTTATGTAGCAATGAAAAACGCAAGGCTCTATATTTTTTATGTTCAGCCTCAATAAAGTCTCCTTTAGAAAATGAAAAACCATTTATTGATCATCTTGTTTTTTATAACCTGCATACGGGTGGTTGGTTAAATAGTCTTTTAAAAACTAGATAAAATGTGCGATAGTAAAATAGAACACGAATTGAAATTTCGATTTTTTATAATAGAATTTATTCAAAAAAAAAAAAAAAAGAAACTGAAAAACAATTGCATTAACACACATCAGAACAAAAAAAAAATACACAATTTTTTATAACCATTTCTTTGGTTTTCCATTAATCTTTACTTTGACTTTACAAAATTAAATAAAATGTTACTGCAGTTAAAAATAAAAACAAATATCACTTTCACATTTTATTTGATCCTGCTTTTATTTTTTATGTTTACTTTGTTGTAATTATCTCGTTTAATTTATAATTAAGTGTTGACTTTGTTATCATTTTAGTTAATCTTTCACTAAAAATTCTTTTGTTATTTTTACGAACAAACTAACTCTTTTTTTTATTTCATTTTTTCTACACTTTAGATGAATTTATGTAAATTATTGTTTAAATAAAAAAAATGCCATGTCATTTCTAGAGAAAATTATTTAACATTGCGTTTCATCAAACATAATTAAATTCAATTATTATATCACGTTTTCTTTCCATTTCTGTTTTGTATACCTTGTTCATGTTTTTAATACGCTTGTATGTGTATATGCGTGTGTGTAATGTTCGTTTATGTTTAATTAATAAAACATGAATATTATTGATTAATTAATAAGAGTTAAACAATTAAGAAAACATCATCAACGTCATAACATAAATGCAACAAAAAAAAACAAACTATAATGACATTTAACGTGATAAAATCTAATTTCCATGTTGTAGTTTTTCCTCCATCTAAATATTCTCATTCCAACTTTCATTCTCTTATAATCTAAATATTATTTTTCCCTTAAGAATTCAGTTTCATTTATTCTGATGTTTCTTCACTTTACTCGTTTTTATTCTTTTCTTTTTTTGTTTCTTTTTTTTTATGAATTTAAGAATGCCGATGACAACTTGTTTTTCTATAACAACATTTTGTGTTTAAAGGTTTTCATCATACGTTATATTATTATATTACAGTGTGTGTGTGTGTGTGTGGGTGTGGATATAAGAAAAGAAAAATGTATAAGGATAACAGAAAATAAGAAAATAAGAGAATTTTATATTTTAGGGAAAATCCGCTAGTTCAGATCTTCTAACTGATGTAACATTCCAATTTTCCTACAACCCGTGTCAATGTCATATGTTTTCGTACTGGTGTAACATGTTTTACACATACAGATAGAAAGCACACGCACACACATTGTAAATGTAACATCCCTTATAATGTTTGTTTTGTTCATATTATTATTTAATTTTTTTTTCTGTTTGTTTTTTGACAAATGGAGAAAAATGTTTTGAGCTTTTTTTTTTGTTCTTCTTCGTCTTTTTATTCTCTATTAAAGTTTAATTTATTTTTTTCTCCTTTACTTCGTCTTGAATTGGAATATTTTTAAAGTAGAAAATATGGCAATCTGTTATTATGTATTATAAATTTTTGGGTTGAAGGTCGCTGGTGGTGATTCCTAAACAGTTGGATCTTTCTCTTTTATTTTGTTGTTAGAAAATTAATTTCTATAACAAATTTACTAGACCTTTCTTAGGGGATTGCATTTATAATCTTGATTCTGTTTTTCAGACTTATTTCATCATGATTATGATCCATCGTCGAATTATTTTAAGGAATTAATCTGGAAATGTCCATTTATCCATATTCATATCTAGATTGAAGACTTCGATCTCCAAAAGAAAACAAAATTATTATTCCAATTACTATTTAGCAAATTTAAATATATTATATCTGTTGTTGTCCCATTCTCTCGTCCTATCTCTTCCACATTATCTCTTTTCCTCTTCTACAATAATTTGGTAAATATTGAATTTTTTTTGGGACTTTTCAAAGATAATATTTGCTTTTAAATACAGAATTATTACTGATTTTACGAATTTAATTTACGAAAATTAGAATATTTAAATTGCTACATTTTAAAATTAATGATTATTTTTCACAGAAGTTTATTAATAATTTTTGATGGAAAAATTAAAGTTTAATTTATGAAATATTTTTCATCGTTTCTTTTTATTTGAACTTGTGTTAGGAAATTTTGTCACTCTTTTGATAATTTGTTCTAATTTAATAGTTCTCTGAAACATCACAGAATTTATTAAATTTAAATGGAATGTTTTCCATTTGATAATTTCTAAAATGCAGCCATACAATAATGTTATATTCTAAAATGTTACATTTTGATTTTGTTTATTTTTTTCAAGAAACTTTTAAACACAAAACTCAAACAAGTAAGTGGTTGGTTTTTTATTTTTTCTGTTTCTACCAAAAAAGCGTTTGAGTTTAACATAAATTGGTTGCCAAAGGTGTGGTTAAAAAAGAGAGGTGTGTGATGTATTTTAAATATTTAAGGGAATGGGTAGTGAAACAGGGGAAAACATTTGTGGGTTTTTGACTTTTATCGTTAAATCGAGAGTAAATTTAACTTGTGAAAGAAATGAAAATAAAAGGGGGAAAGACGAATATATTGAAATTAAAATCTGCAACACGTTTAATGCTGTTCCCTTTTATTTTTTTTTTTGTTAAATTTTGTTTTGTGCTCAAAAACGTTTTCTTTTTATACACATTTTATTTCGTCTCAAAAGAAAAATAATCATGAAAAAAAAAAAAAAAACAAAACATAAAAATGAAGCCAAACCAAACTTCAAGAAACTTAGGAAAAAGTTTTTCAGCATAACATTTTTCGGTTCTTTACAAAAGAAGAAAAAAAAAAGTCTTTCAATCTTTTTTTATATGAACGTAATAAACGTAGCATAAGAATCAAGAAAATAAAAATTCATTTCAAATGTTCACATGAAATTTCATAGAAATTGTTAATTAATTCTTAAAAACTTATATTTAGTTTTTTGTTTTGTTCTTTTTTTTTTTCTCCATATTTTATGGATTAAGTTTCGCACATCTAATCTTATCCTTTACTCTTAGTTTTATTTTCTTTTCAAAGCCCTTTTTTAAATTTTTTTTTATTGAAATCAATTTGATTAGTTTAATTTATAAGTTCTCGAAAACTGACCCGAAAATAAAAGAAGACAGAAAGTTTTAAAAAGTTATCTTTTCTAAAACTAATTTTAGTTGTTCCTTTATTTTTTATGAATAATGATAAGCAGAATTCCCAATATAAAATCCCTTAGCGACAATGAATTAATCGAAATTTTATTCACTTTTGACCTATAAAAAAATTAGTAAAAAAGAAAATCAAAAGATAAACAGAGAAAGAGAGAGTGAAAAAAAAACCGAATATAAATTAAAGAACTCTTCAATCATTCAACCTTATATATTTATTTATTTTTTATCTAATTTTAGAGATCATTTTCGTTCATTCTTCATTCAAACTGTCTTTGACAGTTTTTCTTTCTCTTTTCCTTTTTCCCCCCCTTCTTCTTTTAAAAATAAGAATAGTTTTTTTTCTTCTTCTTTCGAAGTCTATAAACATACTTTTCTTTACCTTCTTCTTTTTCTTCTTCTTCTCTGTTTTCTTCCTTATATCAAAAACCTATTTTCTCTTTAGAAGAAAAAAAAAATAATGAAAGAAAGAATAAAATGCTTTTGCCAAAGTTTTCTGTCAACAAAAGTAAAAAAAAAAAAAACGAAGAAGACGAATAATAAAAATCAGTATTTTCTATCGAACTCTCATCTGATTCCAGTTTTATATTATGTGGATGAGAATCGATATATGTGTGTATGCGCTACAAAAGATTCTTCCATTTTTACATATTTTAAGTTTATTTCCTTATCTATTTTTCTTCGTAAATAAATTCTTCTTTTTTCTTCTGAAACAAAAAAAAAAAATCCTTCATTTTCTTTCTGCTTTTCTTCATTTTTTTCTATTTTTTTGCTTTCTTTATCGAAAATAGAAGTTTAAATTTATTTGTTGAATTCTAAGAAGGGAAGAAACTACTTTTTTTTTTCAAGATGATTTATTATTAATTAAACGAATATTTTTAACATAGATAATTTCATGTAATGGATTAATGTTAATGTTGTATACAATGAAACATTACAATTTTTCTTATCAACTATTAAGAATTTTTTTGCTCAAAATTTGCCAAATTTTCGTATTTGAAATAATTACAGAGACTTGAATTTAGTAAAATTTACGAAAAATTGGTAAAATAATGATATTAATGGAACATTAAAACATACAAGGGCGAAGAAATTTTAAAATTTCAAATGCAGCTTTATCTCCCAATTCATATTTTCTTAATTACTTAATTAAAAAATTTTCTGTGTTGTACTACAAAGATTGCAATTATAAATTTATCTAGAGAAAATAAGAATTGGTGCATTAATTTAACTTTTAATTGAACTTGAACAAATATTTCTGTTAATAATAATTATAATCTTATCGTTTATCATGTTGAAAATATTGTTTTTCAGCCAGAAAAATTGTCTTCAATAATAAAACGTTCTTTAATATAGATTTTTATTTATTAAACTTTTAACAACTAAAGAGTTATTATTTTTCCTTAGCATAAAAGAAACGAGAAAATGTAATTTTCAGTTGTTTATAAACATGATAGAGAAAAGTCTCGTTTACCAGGATTATGGATAGAAACTTTATTTATAATTAAATTATAATTAAACTCAATTGATGCATTAAATACACTTTAAAGTGTAGAATTTTTTCTTATGATCAAAACTTAATTATTAAAAGCGCATTAATTGGGATCATTTTACTTAGAGTTTAATTAGGGGTGTGTATTTTTTTCTTCTTCTGAGCTTTCAACATTTATCAACTTTTTTTTTTAGTTTCTGAATTCTAAATTTTGAAATTTTAGTAGATATCTGTGCATGTTGATGCTTGTGCTTATATGCGCAACGTAGAAGTTATTATTTTCTGAAAAATATAAATCTATAAAATTTTGGATGAATATTGTGATTAGATGAAAATTAATAAAAAAATTAATATGACTAATCGCTAGTTGAATTCACTTATATCTCCGATCACAGTCAGCTCGTTAAGAATTAAAATATTGTAAGTTGTAAATAAATTATCATGTTTCACAACAATTTTAAGTGACCCTTAAATTAATTTTGAATTTTTTTTAAAATTAATTTATCTTTTCTAAATTTCTCTATTTAAAGAGTTAACTCAATATGAGAATTTAATGTAAATTATGATGGATTTAAAACAAAAAATGCAACGACAAAATAATATTGGAAGTTAAATGAAAATTTGAATTATTTATTTATTTCTTTTATTTTATTTGTTCTTTACTGAATTGTTTTTTATAAATAATGAATGAGCAAAAGTAGAAAATCTAAAAATAAAAGTAAATATATAAACAAAACAAACAGAAGAAAAACTCAAATGAAATGGGATGAGAGTCAATTGACTAGAAACAAAAAAAAAAAAATAAATATTATAAAAAATAAGGAAAATCCCAAAGAATATTATTGTAACATTTATTCAAGAAAATACACAACATATCTACATCCACACATACAATATAGAATTTATGAGAGTGGGAAAAAGAAATAAAAAGAATTAAAGGTTTTAATTTCTCATAATCTCTAGATAATACCCAAAATGAAACAGAAGAAGTTTAATCCTTTTCTTTGTATCATAATCATATGTTTTAATTACCAATTATTTGTTTTTACTCATTCTCGGTGATTATTTTGACCTATGCTGTTATGATGGTTGTCCCAGTCATCTATATTTGAATCCATATTGATTGTGTTTTTGTTTTATTTGAAGTGAAAGAAGTGTAATGTGTGTGGGGTAGTATTAAAATATATGTGAAAGTGTAAAATGAATGAATATATTGAAGAGATTTTGAATTTATTTTTTGTTGGTTTTATGAAAAATAAAATAAAATAAATAATTCAACTTCAGCCGTATAAAAGAGTTTGAAGATGAAAATTATTTTATGTATGAAGTGTGGATTTTTTGAATTTTTCTTCTATTTTATTTGGTTTTTTTGTATGCTAATATTCGATTGAAGTGTTATGTAAATTTGGTGAAGTTGTAGTTATTTTTTTTGAGGTTAAACAAATTTAATTTTTATTAAATAAAAACAAATATAAAACTTGATCACAAACAATTTTTTTTTGTTTATTTCAAAATTAATGGCAAATTCTGCAATTTTATTTTTATTATTGATTAATTTTATTATGATTAAATTGGATTAATGTGAGTGAAAAATAAAAAGTAAAAATTTCATCAATTAAAATTTTTCTGTGTTATTGATGTTGAAGAAAAACCGATGCAATTTTGTGCTATAATGAAAAAAAGTAAAACGAGTTGAAAATGCTCAGCTTCTTGGTCGAATATTTTTTATTATTTTGCTACTTTAGGAATAAAAAATTTAGTTAAAAATAATAAATAAAAAAATTAAATATTAAACAAAAAATAATAATGTTTTTTTTTTTTTTTATTTCAGGTCAGTACTAAAAGGTCTCGTCGTATTTAGAGTGAACATGTTCACATTTCTTCATATGCTAGATGACATTTCTATCATATTCACATAAATTTCTATAAAAATAAAATGTAATACAACAAGAAAAAAAAAATCTAATGTATAGTACAGAAATGTGCATCAAGTAAGTTAATTTTTTTTTTTTTTTTTTAATTTATATAAATATCAACTCCATCATTTCTTTTCTTAACATTTCAAATATCTCTGTAAATTTTTAACTATTAAATGGAAGAAAATAAGGACGTGTTATTTTTCTTTAAGGTATTAATGCCTTTTTGTGACCGTAATAAAATTTTTTTTTATGTAATTTCATGTTTTTTAAACAACAACAAAATAGTCTACTTATTCCACTTTTAAAATATAAAATTCTAAATGTTCGAAAGAATGGAAATAAACAGGAAAATTTAATCAGAAAAATGAAGAAAAGAATAAAAAAAAAAACTAATTCTATTATTTGTTGTCGAATGGTAGGAACGTGGAGAATATTTTTTTTTATGATGGACAATGTCTGTGAGATCTTAGAAAAAAGTGTTATTTTATGATTTAAGAGCGCTTTGGTATGGAATCAAAATATAATAATATAATTGTTAAATGACGATGATAAGATGGAACAGAACATAAAGACTGTTCTGTCAAGATCCATGAAATATCATTAAAACTCATCTAAAACGTGATAAAGCATTTTTCATTTTCTTTTTATAGTTTTTACATCATTCGATAGACTCTATGAAACTAGACAAATGATGATGACATGAATAAAGGAATTTTTTTCTACAAATTTTTATATGCATATTCAATTTTTTTTTTGTCACATATTTTTCATTTTTACCCTTAAACCGTTTAATGGTAATATATAAACGTGTGGAGTTTGTGTCCTTTTCTTGTCGTGTTTTTACTGACAATTTTAATGTAATTCAATATAATAATATGTGATTTTTTATGCAAATAATTCTCTGTTTAAAAGTGAGAGAAAATATTAATTACTTTTAATTATTATGATTTTGAAATGAAAATATTTATACATTATCAAAAACTGAAAAAAAAAACAGAAATTTAATCTCTCAAAATGCTGAAAAATTCTCATATATCTTATTTGTTTTTGTTTGAATAATTTTTCATTTTTTAAATGAAAGAAAATAAGTACAAACATTTCATTCAAACGATGAATTTAAGAAAGAAAATCTTTTATCTTTAAAGAATTCTACAATCTTCTAGTTAAAATTCTTATAATTAACATTTAATTGGCAATTTTGCTTACATAAATACACAAATACGCGATGAAACTCATTTCTCTTCATTTTTCGCCCTCGCGATATCTCTCTCTTTCTCTCTCTCTCGCTCTCTTTCGCTCTCTCTCTCTTTCTCTCTCTCTCTCTCACTCTCTCTCTCTCTTTCTTTATGTTTCAATTCTCATTATCTTCTTTACATTACATAATAAGACAAAATGGAATATAACAATGAAAGGAGGAAGAGAAATGTTTATGAATGACTTTGTGTATGAGTGTATATGTGTGTGTGTGTGTATCTTAAGAAACCCAAATTTAATAGTCCAAACAGAAAAAAAAAATCTTAAATCAAAGACTCTTTTAAATTAATATAAAATGATTTCAATTAAATGTCGCTTCTTAGAATGAAATAAAAAGAAATTGTACATAAGAAATTCTTCTTGATTAAGAGAAATTATTTAAGAATTTATTAATAATTTTTATTTGATTTGTCACTTTTTTTTTTCTTTCTTCCCATTTTTATATTTAAAGAACATTTAAACAAAGTCTTACATTTTTCTCTTTATAAAATTAAATAAATTAAATAAATTTTAATAAATTTAATTTTGTTTAACTTTTGTGTGATTTTTTCTTCTTCTTTTAAAATCAAATAATTTTATGGTATTTCTATAATTGTTTTCATAAGAAAAATTATTTTATATATTGGAATTTTCAATATTTAAAGAAAAATTTGTGTAATTAATTGTGTAGACTGTAGAGTGTAGATAGAGTAACACCCGCTAGTTTAACTGATTTATCTCCCGTTTATTTGAATAAATTTAAACAGTTATCGAAATTTTTGTAGATGCATTGTTGGAAACTATGAAAATTTTTTGGCTGCAGTTTATTGTTGTCCCATCTCTGATCACCCAATGAATGGGATGACATTGGCTAATCAGACCACTTGTCGTTTCTTGATTGAATTAATGGCCTTTTAAGACAGGTTTTACCAGACGTAATTTTAAATAAATATTTGGTTTTAATGAAAAATTTAACCTTAACTTTAACCTTGATCTTGAGAATAAAATCAAGAATTTTATTTAAAAGAAAAATTAACATTTTTCTTGTTTGATTTTGGTTTTTGGTTACATTGACGATAGACGGGAAAAGAATCAAAATGTGTATTACTCTATATATTTATATTAATAGTCTGTTGTCATGCTAAAAGTGATGGTCAAAATTAAATCTATAATATAACTAAATATATTCTATATATCAGTTGTTTTAGGCTCGTGTTTTAATAAAGACGATTGTTGTTTTTGCGTTTTTTTCCTGTTTTTTTTTTTTTTATTATTGCATGTTTAATAATAATTTAGATTTTACCGAAAAATACAAAAAAAAAAAATAAATAAAAAATAGAATAAAATAAAAGTAGTGAAATTATTCTCCATTCTGTATTAATTTATATATTTTTGAATTTTGATTAATAAAAATCAAAAACCACAAAGAAGAAACATAAAAATTTAAAAATTTACAAAAAAAAAAGTCTTTTCTAGATTGTTTCTTTTATCCAATTCTTTCAAAAAATAAAGATTACATAAAAGTAAACTAGTTGACGTTTTAGTGTGACTTCTTTATAGAAATTGAAACTGAAATGTTAATAATACATTTGAATATAATATTAGGTACATTAACCCTATCAACTAAACAGAATTATAGAGAATATTAATATAATTGAGATAAAACGAAAGTGCACCAGAATATTTCCAGTTAAATTATACATTTGTCTAATAAGAGAATTAAGAGAATTTATTTAAGAAAATTTATATTGGTATCCTGCAAGGAAATAGTAATTATCTAATAATCGATTAATTCGAGAATGGGACATACGATATATAAATGATTAATTACAAACGGAAATTGTATTTATTATGATTATTGTTATTGTTGTAATATTAATAATCGCTTAATCGAAATTGCATTCATTTAGATTTGGATATATTCTTATTTTCATAGAAAATTATTCTATTTTTATTATTATTGTTAATGACGTATTAATGGTGACGTAATAATATTATGAAATTTTTATAAAAAAAATAAATAAAAATAAAGAATAATTTTAAATGTTTGCGAAGGGTTTCTCTCGTTCTTTCATTTTTTTAGTTTAAATTATGTTCCTTAAAAATTAACCCGTCAACTTTATAAATAAATATAATATTATATGGATTGAAGAAAGGAAATAAAAACAATTTCAAGTTAATTTCCCGAAAGTAACAAAAAAAAAAAAAAAAAGGAAGAAAAATAAGAACAATGAAGAAGAAAATATAAATAAAAAGGTTAAGTTAATTATAATTACAATTTACCCCATAATCAAACTCAGGAATAAAGAAAAATAAAATACACGCATATTGTATCGGAAATATAGGGGAATTTATGTGAAAAAATCCTTCCAGATAAGTGAAGTGTGGGTGGTGGAACAAGGAAAGGAAAAATTCAATTTTTTTTCTGATTTATTTTTTTTTCTTTTAGAAAAATTATAGAAAAGAATGAACGAAAAAAAGAAAAGTTTTAATCCTTTTTCATAAGAAAAGTGCTGACGGAAAGAAAAGAAAAAAGAAAAGTTTTTCCCTATTCAGTAAGAGTAATAATTGTTATTTATATCAATAGATTGAATGTTTTCAAGGAAGAAAAACTTTTCGTTTTTCTTTCTTTTTTTTTTTTTTGGCTTCTGTTTTTCGTTATTATACAGATTGGTTCATAATTGACTTTATTCTTATAAATTATTACGGAAAATATATTTTTAAGTTCGATTAACTAATCCGATTTAATTAGTTTTATATTTATTATGTATGAGATTATTGGTTTTTTTCTAAAGTAAAATTCAATTATGTTTTTTAAATTTTAAAATTGTCTCGGATAGGACTATCTAAAAAATATGACAAATTTAGGTGTGTGTGTATGTGTATAGTGATGTGTGAATAGAATTTATCGTTTGGTGTAGTAGTTCAAATAAAGCAAGGATCTCTATTCTCAGAACTGGCGGTCGAATAAAATTGAGTGTGGGTTAAAAATGTCATTACCCATAGCGTTCAGTATTAGGGAAATTAATATATAAATGTAAACTGAGAATGAAATAAATATATTAGGCTGTGAAATAGTCAAATATAGGTCTTCTTAAAACTCTCGTAAAAACTATAACCAAAAGAAGACAGATTAAATGCAGTAATTCATGTGTTCATCAATCAATCACTTCAAGTGTCATTCATTATTAGAAAAATAAAATAAAAGAAGAGAAATGTCAACTAATTTTTTTTTTTTACTTCTTCATTAAAATTTTGTTTGTTGATGATGGTTAATTTGTATTCTAGTCTAGAGTATATTACTCTGACTTTCTTTTTGTTCTCTTCTTCCCTTCTTTTAGTTTTTTTTTTTTTTTAGATATTTATTCTTAGAAAAATTTATCTCTACATATTAAAAAGAAGAAAGATCTAATTCAACAAAAGTAAACAAGAATAACAAAAAATAACAACAACAAGAACAACAACAATATGAAACTCTACAATTTGTCATATTGCTAGGGAAAAGCAAAGAAAAATCAACCCCTAAAATCTTTTCTTTTTTTTTTAAATCTCAACATATAAATATTGCTTTAAAGAAAAGGAAAAAAAAATGAAACGAAAAAGGAAAGATTTAAAGAAAAAAAAGAAGAAAAAAAATGAAAATGGAAAACGGAAAACGAAAACGAAAACGAAAAAAAAAAAAGCGAAAAGAAAAAAAAAATTACGGATGACTTACAATGATCGAGCACATTAATATTAATATAATATATTTGATATGAAGGAAAAACAAGTCATAATTTTCAGATAAAAATGTAATTTTATATTTTATATAGAAAATGAAAATTCTTAAAAAAAAATATGAATTTTCTAAATAAAATAAAGATACATTTCTTAAAGTTTCAATCGGTTTTTCTTGGATTTTTCAAATTAACGTTATCAATCTCCTTATTATTCTAAATTTTTTATCACAACTCGTAAATTTAGAGATCTGAATCAAAATTCGTAGAATTAATAAAATTCCAATTATCGATAATTTCAAAAGTTTAAATGACAAAATTGCTTTTCCGTAATCCATATTTTATCTGATCTTGTTTTTCCTATTGTGTAATCGGATCTAATTCTCAATCTGTATTATTCAATATGGTTGACAACATGAAAAATGATAAACATTCTAATTTTCCCATTCAGATATTTTGATAATGTCTCGTATATGGATTTTTGTTGTTCACACTTGATTTTTATTGTCATAATTTGTATAATATTCAATAAATTTTCTTACTGAAAATATCATGAGTGCGAATTTTAAATTATATGAATACAAATTTAAAGCGGTCGAATATTTTTCTTTCTGATAAGATATTATCGTATGAACGATGAACTTAAGTGCCATTGCTGTGATTTCATTAAAATGGTATGAGGCTGATAAGGATTTATGTAATCTTTTATATTTTTATATTTTATCTTATCTTATCCTCTCATGATCAACTTCCCTATAATATTTGGATAATAATAGCGCAGACAACAATGTATTATATTATATAGAATAACCCATAATAACGATCAAATTTTACGCGAAGGGGTTAAATTCAATATAAAATTCGTATGAATTTCAAAAATGTTTTTCTTACGAAGAGGGGTAAGAGAGAAAAAAAATACGAAAACTTGAAAATCTTTACAAGAAAATAAGAAAAACAAGTTCGATTATAGAAATTCTTTTACATAAAAATGAAAATGGGGAAAAAGGGAAAAAAATTTGTATTTTATTTTGTGATAGGGATGGAAAAAAAATCCTCAGATTTAATCGAAGGAAATATATTGAGTGAGAAGAAAGAAATGAATAGAGTCAGAAAGAGAGAAGAGATTATATAATAAAATGTCATGAGTATTATTATAGACTCTTGTTGAATATCAATTATTCAATTGTGTAAAAACATGCATTTAGAAAGATTTTATATGTGGAGTTTATTCAAATTTTCTAAATATCGAATATTGATTTGTTGAAAATCTGAATAAATATAAGAAGCCAAAAACGTACATGCAATTTTATTTTTAAATTTTCTGTTTTTTTTATTTGGTTATCATCATCTTTAGAGTTTCGTTTCTTTTCTATTAAAATTTTCCTGATACGTATTCGATGATGACTGCATCCTCGGATAAAAAGATTTGAATTGAAATGCTTCTTGAAAATAATCTATTTACGATATTATATTCTTCTTACGTTCACATATATTTGTGAAATTTGATTGGAATCGTTTCAATGATACCCACAATATCTGATTTGATTAGAAATATTTTCCTTTTTTTTTTTTTTCGTAGAATAAGATTTTATTTTAAAGCTGAGATCAGATTGATTGTACTCAAAACTGAATAAAATGTTTTATTTTCTTTCCCAAGTTATTTTATTCAAACTTTTACTTTATTACTTAATTTTTTTCTTTGTGTGAATTCTATTATATTTACCAGTATTTAAAAAAATTAATAATGGATCTTCTAAGCATGCAAATATATTTCTTAGGAATCAATAATGTTTAGTTTTTTTATTTAACTTTAACTTTTTTTAATATATTTATTTTAGAATGAAAAGTTCTCCATTTTATCAATCGTTCTTTAAAGATCACATAAATGCTTTGCCAATTATTGGTTTGTAGTTTATATGAGCTTTTGTTATTTTCACTAACCTTTCATATTGATTTATTTTAATTAGATTAATTTAAATGATTTTTCATTTGATTTTCCTTACATAAAAGAAGAAATGTAGAAAGAAAATCAAACAAATACATAATATCCGTTTGATTCCTCTGGCGCAATATTAATTCAATAATGATTACTTTTAATGTGTAAATTAGGGGAAGCGTTTTCTTGAATTGATTTTCATTGTAATTTTATAATAATCGAAAAAAACTTAGAGTAAGTTGGAAGACAAAATCCAAGTCTGGAATCAACTATAAAACTATAGAAAATTGTATTTTTTTTTCTTTTTATCCTTTGCCCATTTTTCATTTTATATATTAAACCACACTACTTACATTTAGGTAATGTGAAAAAGTCTTATACACATACATATACAGTGTCAGATTGACAAAAGAAAAATGGTACATAAGAGTGAAAAAGAAAGGAAAAGTAAGAAGTGTATACTGAAGAATTAAATTCTATTTTGTCGGATAATATTTATACCGCAGTAACATATTATCGTTTTGAAGAAGATTGGTTATGTGACGTAAATACGCAATTTGTTAACTGTAACAGACACACACATATATACATTCATTTTATTTTGCTGTACAATTCGTTTTTTTTTTCATATCAAAAAAATATATAAAAAAAAGGGGATCAGATTCTGTTATATTTTTTTTTTCTTCCTTTTCTTTTCTGCTATAGAGGTTTAAAGTCTAACACAATATCCCTGAGTGTCTCTTGATAAGATTTAACTTAAAACAAATTGTATGAGCTTTTTTTTTTACTTCTTATAGTATAAAATTCAACTTGCGATGTTATTCTTTCGTCTTCATCTTCGTCTATTTTTTTTTCTCTATTTTTAATTTATTTACTTCTTTATATTTTTTCTTTTCTTATTTCTTTCTGACTGTGACTATCATTTACATTTCTTAATGAACTTTTTGACTTGACAAAATCACTAAAGAATTAAAGTTCTTGTTTTTTTTTCTTTTTTTACTACATTAACTCTATAGCAATCAGTATAATTGCTTGTTTATTTTTCTATGTTTAAACACTTTTAAACATTTTGCTACTTATTTATATTTTTGATGATGATTGGAGAGCAAAAAAAAATCGCTTTAAAAGACTAAATAGATTACGTTTTACCTTCCTTCCTTATATTCTAATATTTTATTTCTTTCCTTGCTATTTATTATTTCAGAAAATCTTTAAGCAGATAAGTTATAAAATTTAATTAAACTAAATTTTATTTATCACAATTTAATGCATTCAAGGAGAATATAAAAAAATTTAAATTTGTAATTGAATTTAAATTCGAAAATATTGTTTCAAATAGAAATATAAAAAATTCTCTTCTCTTGTGAAAATCGTTTAAATGAACTTTTAGGTGGTTGGGGGTGTGCAGTATGGAGAAGATGTGATTAAATTGCATGAATGAACTTTTTTTTTTCATTTTTTTGTCGCTCATTTAACAGAGATATAAAATAAAAACACGACACATTTTTTATATATATTCATAATTTAATTGGACAAGAAAACCGCACGGGCGAGAAAGAAAAAAAAAGTGTTGGAATTTTTTTAAAAGTCAATTCATTCGGTTTTCTGTTAGATTTAAACAATTTTTTTTCCAAAGCAACAAAACAAAGGGGGAAGCTACCCACTCTCAATATGCTCATACAAACTCATTTTCCACCACTGTCCACTCTCTCTGTTGTTTTGAATTTATTTTTTATTTATATTTTTTCACTTTTTTTCTGTTAAATTGCCTCAAGGAAAATTCCAACGTCACACCTAAATTTTCTTTCTTTTTTTGGTATTTAAACGGAATATTAAATCAAAATTTAAATCTTTTCCGTTTTGTTTTTATTTTTTATTCGTTTCTTTATACTTTCTTAAAGTTGAAATTTGAATAAAGAAAATTAAAGTCTAACCTGGAAAAAAAACTGGATTTTCTCACACATTAGGAAAACAGACAGAATATGATTTTATGTTTATCTGATTTAAATTTTTTTTATTAATTATATTTTTTGTTTCAATCAGTTAAAAAAATGTGATCGAATAATATCCATAAAATATTCTTCATCAAATTTGCACTGAAGGTTATTAGCAACAATCTAACCATACAAATGTGCTCTTTCAACAACATAAATAAATTTAAAATATTTCTCCTCAAATAAAATAAACAATTGAACTTTCAGTCATATAAGAAACAGAATCCTAGAGCAATAGATGAAGATATTTTTATAAAATAAAAATTGTGGTAATTTTGTGTAGGATTAATAACTATAAAACTTTAGAAATTTAAGTTTTGTAATAAACACATTAGTCAAATTGAATATACCCTTGCGATATATAAAGTCTTTTTATATTTATATCGCACTTTATCGCAAAATGTAGTTATATATAAAATATTTGTTGATAGAATGGAGAAGATGGTAGAAGAGAAAGAAAATCAACAAGAAAGTTAAAAACTAAAACAAAAGTAGAAAGATGTAGAAAAAAAAACATGACAAGAAGTGATCGGTTAATACCTTCTTATGTATTTTATTTTATGTAACTTGAGAAACTGAAAAACAAAAATAAATAATCTAAAATAATTCCTCTTTTAGTTCGTGCCAATAATCTTAGAAAACAACTTGAAACCATTTCTTTTTTTTTTTACTTTTTTCTATCCTTATGTTAAGGTTGTGTAAGTAGGATATATATATATATATATATATATATATTGAATCCTTGGGCGCACATATTCAGCTGGTCTGAAGGTGATTTTAACGTCATCGTCGTCTAAAACTATATAGTACGGCTTCCTGTTCCGGTTTCATTTCTATATTTGCTTTTTCTTACCTTTCTTTACACTCGTCAACACTCGTATTTTTAAAAATCTATAAATACAAACTATATAATACAAAGTCTATAATGTAACGTTGTTCAATATAAGAAAAGACGTATTATGTTTAACCATATTATTATTTGAGCTTTTGAAATTTATCAGGATATTATGCTAAAGCAACTTTGTTCTATCCTTTCGTCTGAGAAAAAATTCTTTTAATAAAAGTTTACACGTTAATATACAGAATGCACAGAAACTAACATTGTTACATTACATACATACAAGGTAATCAAAACACGTGATAATATATTTTGTGATTAAAGATTTTTAGATTTAGTGAGTAGCAAAGTAACTTTTTCCTATGCTTGAAATATAAAACTAAACTCAATTGGTTAATCAATTTTATTGGTTCAAAAAATCAAAAAAAAATTAAAGGATTGCAAAATTTTTTAAATAAAGTTACTAATTTCTTTTATTCAAGTAAATGTAATACTTAAATTTAGTTGTCGGGTTTCAAATTTATATAGTGAAAGTAATTAAACAATAAGAACAAATAAGTCGTTGGTGCTACAATTCCACATTTAAGAATTGACACACTAGCATGCTAGTAGGTATTTTTTCAGAACGTTATTCTATAAATAAATAACAATATTTATTGTTCTGCATTATATATGTTCCAGTTGTACGTATGTTATACACGGCTGTTAATATTTTATATTATTTATACCGAATGAGAAAAATAAAAATCGATTAATAATGTTATAGTACATTAATTATAGGTAGTCAGCGTGAGCAAATTACATACTACAATTATATCGTTGTTCCACCATACCATTACGAATTATTATCTTATATATATTAATTAAGATTATTGATTTATATACATGTATACATATAATGTGTTGGATTTTTTTATTGTGCGACTGTGTATATAGATATTTATAAATGGAAGGAAAATATAATAGCGTAAAAAAATTGTTACTTTTTTAATGCTTCAAATGCAAATAAATATTAATGTTTGTATAAATGGAAAGTTTTTAAGTTTTCTTTACATACTTTCTCTTTACTTTGTAATTTTATCTAATGGATACGATTGGAAAGCTATTATTATTATTTGATAACTTAAAACCAGAACGCGTTAGTTCAAATTCTTCTGTTCTTTAATTTTCTTTCCGTTTAAATTTTGTTTGTTATAATTAAATATTTGTTAGAAATTCTAATTTTTTTTTTCTAAGAATTAATTAAGTTAAGAAAATTGTTTCTTCCGAAATAGCACAAAAATTGAAAGTTCATTAACCAAAAGTTACAAATTTTATTTTTGGTCAATTTATAAAATTTAAGAAAAAAAAAAAAAATAGTCAATGGGGATAAGAATTTTAATGAATTTTAATAATAAAAAAGACCGGAAAATTTGAAAAACAAATTAAAGAATTTTTCATTATAAAGGAAAGGAAATTTTATCACTATTTCACATCAGCAGGTTTATCCTTTAAGAGTTCACTAATCCCTGACGACTTTAGTAGCTTCTTTATTTATTCTATTATATGACCACTTTCTTTAAATTAAGTTTGACTGAATCTTAAGAATTTTCACGCAATTTTTTTTCCAATTATGTGAAAGAAAATTCAGTAAATTATATAAATATTTATATCGTTTTTTTTTTTGGATGAATTTTTAAATTCATTAATTAATTTAATTAATTCATTACTATTGAAAATATGTATTTTCATTTGATTCTCAAAAATTCAATCTTTATTCGGTTTTCTTTCCGTGTTATTTGTTTTTTGATGAAAATAACAAAATGTTTTGTTTCTGTCTAACAGTACACGTTTTCTTCTCTTTCGTCGTATATGTGTCTAACATAACATAATTTATATTTTATACATTATAAGTAAAGCTCGCGTGTTATAAATTATAACATATACATAAACTCGTTATACAAAATGTTTAAATTTTCCAACAATTTTACACCAATTTACAACTTGGACACTTGATAATTTTCTTGTTTTTGTTATATTATTATTATTTTCTGCTGTTGTTGTTATTGTTATTCTTCTTGTGGAAATTTTCTGTTTTATTATTGGTTAGTCTTGTTTTTTGCCATAATAGTCATTCTCTATGCCAGAATATATATTTTTATTCTGTCTTTTCCTTTTGCTATATTTATATGAGTCTAGTTTAGTTGGTTTTGTTTTGTATTATTTCGTTTTTTGGATCTTATGTTTTGGTTGTTTGGTTAATGTTTATATTATGATAATTTCTTATGTAATATTTTATCAAGACATAAGATCGTGGAAACTGTACAGAGAGAGTTTTATTTAGTAGAATATAATGAAAGAAATTAAAGGATAATAGAGGAAAAAATGTATACATAGAATATATAAGTAGAATTGTCAGACTCAGAATAGTTCTCACCATAAAATAAAATATTCTTTTGTATATAATCTTCAGAGAAGGGTACAAACGTTGGAATATGGAGTTCCATTAAATTGCACATAAAGGAATATTATGTCTCAATCTCAATTATGTTTGTGAGTTTAAAAAATTTAATATTGTCCAAAATTTTAGTTAGGAAACCGTATGAAATCTTTATTCAAATGCTAAATTGTCTGCCTTTTTTGCCATTTTAAAACACTGCCAAAATAATGATTTGAAGAATAGGAAAATGAAACAGAAATATATTATTTAATATATTCCTGATCAAAATTTATGTACCTAAAAACTAAATATAATACCGAATAACACAAAATGTTTGTCGTGTCAATAAATATAATTAATGACTGTTTGAAAGAATTAGGAAAAAAATATATTTTTTTAATCCATCAATTTTCTAAAAATCAAGGCACAACAACAATATTGTAACAAAAACAGTAGCTATCGTCCTAACCACCAACATAGAAGTATTTGTCGTAAGAATTCATTTAAATTATGCATAAGAACAAATCACTGTTCTGTTATCGAGTATGGAACGTATAGCTAGACTCATATTTTATTTGGACAATAGAATTCATCAACTAACATATCATTCAAATATTATAAAAATCATTAAATTTTTACGTTAAACGTGAGATAAATAGAAAATGAAAGAAAGGAGGCGAAAATACTTTATCTAATCGCAAATACATCAATGATTTTATAATACATAAAATATATTTTACTAGGTTAGCCTGCGAATCGGAATTAATCATTATTTAATTTCTTACTATTGTTATTGTTGTTGTTGTTTGTTGATATATTTTTTTCTTTTCTGGTTCAAGTGTCCCCCCCTCAAAATAACTACTACCAAAAGAACAGAAATAAGAAACGAAAATGGAACAAAACAAAATTCAATGCGGGTGGTATATACAGTGCCTGACTGCCTGCCTTATTTTTGGTGTGGAATGGTGAGGTTTTAGTAGACTAATTAATGAGACATTTTGTAATATACCGCATTAAGTATATATGTGGGATTTAGATATCTATACATACATCTATATCTATATACGTATACAAACACAACACATAAAAATATATGTAATATATAATTGTGAAATATTTATCCATATATATGTGGATGTTCTTTTGTATATACATCAATAATATATTAAAATATGATAATTAATGTAAAATTTTAATTATTTATTAAATTGCTATTGATGAAATAAAGGGTTAAAGGTTAAATTTTGTGGTATTCTATATACTCATAAAAATTCCATAAGGGATTAAAATATTTTAAATAATGTGTAATGTATGGAATTTAAATATTACTTACCTAAGTACATTATAACTTTTTCTCCTTACTAGAAAATAACACTAGATCATGCAAGTGGATTTAATAATGTGTTTTATATTTATAATTCTACTAGATACTAGTATAATGTGATTTCTAATAGATCTAGTTGTATTATAAATGTAAATCTCTAATAATTATTTAAATAAAATATTTTTCTATAGAGAGAGAGAAAGTTATTTTGTCAATTCATTAGATATACCCATACTTTATAAAACGGATTAACGATCTTTATATACATCTCTACCATTATTATTAGGTAAAGATACTTAATATTAATGATAATTTAAAATATTGAACATTATAAATGTAATGTCAAAAAGTTACTTTTTTCCCCTTAAAGATATGAGAAAGGTGTATCAAATATGTAATAATAATAATAATAATTATGACATGAGAGATGAAATATTATTACTTTCATATCGTATCGTATCGTATCGTATCGTATAATAATGTATTCAAATATACCTATAATATAACATCCTACTAACTTATCTAAATATTGTATTAAGTATGGTTATAAAATTTTGAGGTGATGTTGGTAATATATTGGCTTTTCTTCTTCATAATTTTCTTTTTTTCTTCATGTTTTGTATAAACATAAATATGGTTTATTCAAGATCAAGGTGAATTATTGGTTTATCATCTCATATGTTGTGAAATATTTGTTGGTTTTGATTCCCTTACTTCTAATATCTTATATGACATCTTTACACATAATAATAATTAAAGATATGTATACGTATATAATGTGCTTTGTATTTGTGAGCTTTAAATATTTCTTACGAAATTATTTTATGTATAAAGATTCGTTTAATTATATAAAGCGATACCTCGCTTTCTTTAAGGAAAATTACATTTAAAGAAAAATGTTTTTTCCCTTAATAGAATTCTTTATTTTTTTTTGTTTTATTCTTAAAATATACATTTTGTGAAATTTAATAAGAAAACCTTTAGAGAAAATAATATCAAAAACAACTTAACTTAGCAATAAAAATCATACCCTACTTTATTTATTTATACTCTTATATATTTATGTCACACTTTAAGAGGAGAATATTTTTTCTCAATTCAAACTCAATTTAATTCATTTATTTGTTCTGCTTCTTTTCGTTTTTTTTTTTTTTTTTTATTTTATTTTTATTCGCTCTTTTTCAAAGAAGACGGTTCGTCATTAAAGGAATTTAGCCATCTGTGGACTTGACTGTATATTTACTTACACATATACACACACACACACAACCAAACATTTATATAAAATATATATTTTTTAGTATGAAGAAAGAGGCACTTTTTTTTTTTTTTTTATTTGTAACATGAATAAAACAATGTAATGACGTTGCCTTTATAATAGAATCGCTTCGTTTTACAAAAAAAAAAAAAAGAAAAAAAAAGAAAGAAGAAAACTGAAAAAATAAATCATCATATAATCAAATTGCTTTCTGTCACGAAAACCCATTTTGTTATTAGATTCAATCTACATACGTACACTAACCGGCGTTTTATATAAATATAAATAATCAGTATTATGCATTATTATTATTATTATTATTATTGTATTTATATGTAGGTAGGTACACTATTAAAATCTGCATATTATGAATTTGTTTTTTTTTTTTTTTTTGATTTTTTAGAGAAAAAAAAAGAAACAACAAAAAAAAACATCGAATAAATTATATGCAATTTTCTATTAAAAGAATACCAATTGCAGAAAAAATTAAATTGCAATGAATGAGAAATAATATAATTTTACGCTTCTTTAAACGACAAAATTTGTGGGTTTATGCTTCGTTACAATTTTTTCCTTATCAGTGATTTTCACTTTATTCTGGTAAATAGTGAAAATCATTTATTGGTCTGAACTTTATTACAAAATTAAATCGTTAATAATTGATTTTCTTTTTTGATTTCATTGAGGACGGAATTTAACGTCAAATTATTTTCAATTGTTTTTCACATTTTTTTTTTCTTTAAATTTTACTTTGAATTTTTAAATCTAAATTATTTATTAATAAAAATTAATCAAAGTAAATCAACAGTTTCACAATACAAAAATAAAGTCTTTGATATTTGATACAATGGTTCCCCTATTTATCTATTGGTGCAATCATCGTTATTTAAATTGTTTTAATTTATTATCTAATTGATTCTTTTATTCAGATAATAAGTGTTAAGACCATTGGAATTCTTTATTTATTTATCATAAATCTAATTCTTTATTTATTTTTTAAATAATTGTAGATACAAAAATATAGAAACTGGCAATATAAAAAGATGAACTAAAATTGAAGATTTTGAAATTTAAAAAAGTATAAGAAAGTTGAATAAAACTTTTAACTCAAACTCTGAATGCATTTATTTATATAAATAAATACAAACAACGAAATAATTAACTCAAAATAAAAAAATAAAAAAAAAAGCCATCCAATTTAACTCAATGTTCATGGATGTGTTCCAATTCATAATAAAAACTATGGATTAGTAATTTGAGTTTTCTAAAAAAATTACACGTAAGAAAACGTTATTTAAACTTAAAGGAAAACTAACGTAATAAATATTGTATATTTTTAAGTGTGGAGGGGACTATCGCCTAACATTTGTCCTGTGTTAAAATAACCTTCGTAATTATAAAGTTGAATCACTAAAGAAAAATTTTGCCTCAGACTTTGAATAGTTTGAAGTATTATTTTTCCTTTCAAATGTAAGACATTCAGTCAGCGATGACGTTATTGTATTTTCCCATTCATTAATTGCCCTTTGCCACTTTAATCAAAATAATAATAATAATAAAAACGTTTCTTATCTATTTTTATAATTTTTGTATAAGAGATGACCAAATGAAGAAAGTTATATAAAAGCAACAAACATTAAATTGTACCTTCATCTATATTTTGCTATATTTGTCTATTCAATTTCTGTTTCAATTATCTGCTTCTGAAAACGACGAGATCTTTCAAGATAAAGTCAAGGATGATCTATATTTATATACAAAATTGTATTCGTCTTCGTATATATTTAAGTTTGTTTAAAATAATCTTATTGTGAGAATGTTTAATTTGGTGACCATGATTTTTTTTTTGTTTTGTTTTGATTGTATTTGTGTACTTAAATTATTGACGTACGGTTTCAGACTTTTTTTTTTAACTGGTAACAAGAGACGTTTTTATTTATATACAAATTAGAACTAAACTAAGAAAATTTGTCTGTACCATAAATGATTATTAATTTTACACATATACAAGAAATTTACATAAATCTAAAGTTTTGTTAAAGAAATTATCGTATTTAGAATATTTCTGGATTCTAGTACTTTTTTTTACCATTGTTTATTTTATTTTGTGTTACTATTTTTAGAAAAAGAATCATCTTTCACAAAATTAAATTTTACTTTACATTTTCTCAATTATTTATTTGTATTTTTTTTTTTTTGATCTTGAACATTGAACTTTGTTGTGCATTTTTTTTTTAACATTGAAATGCATAATTTTAAATGGTGATTTAGTAGCTCATTTACATTAAATGTCTGTTTGTATTTGTTGTGTTTTTCACGGAATGAAAGTAAAAATAATTGTGTTTCATTTGATCTTTTATTTTTATACACACACACACACAAACACAAACACATACTCAAATATACTGCAATTTATCTACCCAAACAGAATTCTGAATCTAATTTATTATTGAATAAAAAAAACTCTTGTCTCTTGAACATTTTATTTTTATTTTTTTATTCTTTGACTTTTGGTGATTATAAACTATTCTCGTCTAGTAATTTTAGAAAATAGATTCAATCACGTACAAAATGAAAACTTAAGAGAATTAAATTAGTTTTAGTTTTAGTTTGTAATTTCTAATCTATTCTTCAATTTCTTTTTATAAGAACTTAAGCTTTTGAACAATAAGAAATGAATTATATTGAAATTTTATCTATTATTTTACTGAATCTTTTTACATTTTTTCGTTTTCATTGAAATGTTTAAAGAAAAAATTGGATTAAATTTTTATGTTTTAAATAAATTTTCCTTTACAAACTTCAATCTTTTTTTTCTATTATTTACCTGTTTCTGTGTTTTTTTTTTCATACAAACAATTTATTCTATTTTTTTATTATTTAGATTTTATATTACAAATTACATACATTGTCATCTTTCTATACTTATTACCGGCATTGTTGTGTCAATTTTTCCTTTATTGAAGAAAATGTCTTACATTTTCATAAAATTATGTTAAAAAAAGAAAAAAATAGAAGCATAATACAAAATGTAAATATTGAAAAGAAAATCAGTTTTTCCTATCTGTTTAGAAATTTCAGGAAATAAAAAAAAATGTATATTCGTAATTTATTCAACGGTAATAACTCAAAAAAAAATAATAATAGAATTCATCTCCAGTATAAATATACTGAACTAACTGTGACTCTAAAAACTTTACAATTGTTACAATATTTTCTTTCTTAAATATTCTTCTTACTTTTTCGTTTTTTTCTTCAATATTTTTTTTACTTACTTTAAAATTCGTTGGGGTTTTGTTTAACAAACTGTTAGTTTTTCAAATGGAACAAATAAATAAAATAATAGTTTTTTTTTAGGTGTTGGCGCCATATTTATCTCATGAATAGAATGGAGTTCTTATTTCAATTTATTTCTAGTATTCATTTTTAGGTATGCTTAGTCAAATATTTAGTTCACTTATGTCACAACAGTATTTAAAGTGATACTATAGTAAAAAATGAATGAGATGTCACTATAATAAATTGTTATGTGTAAGAGCGAAATGAATTAATTAAATCAATTTAAAATTGTTTTGCGAAAAACGACATTAAAGAGTGAATTGTAATTGTGTTCATTTTCACGTAAAATTCCTATATGATGTACACGTGGAGTTTGTATCGTTACCTATTGAATATCGTATTTGCATATCGCATAAGGTTAACATTATTTTTATTGTTTTTGGTTCGGAATATTAACAGCAAAATATTACCACACCATAAAATAGAAAATTTGGTTTTATATTTTCCGTATAAAAATATATTTGTATTATTTGTACTCACTTTAAATAGGTACATCCTAATACTAGTAACTTAAAGAAATTACGAATAATTTTCCATTTTTTATTAAATAGGAAATCTATTGAACAAAAAAAACCTTATTTTATTTAATTTCAAATAATTCGTTGGAAAAATATTTTTAAAGTTATATAAATCAATATTTTGTTAAAATTTATAGACGTTACAGGTCAAATATAATATTCATAAGCACACACTAGACACACACATACACATACACAGCACACAAAATGTGGTTATTTTAGAGAGGATGCCAATGTTGGTCTGAATTTAAATGTAAATTAAATTGAATGTAAATATAACTTTATAGACGGTTTTTATTTTCTATTCATAAAAAAAGCTTAAATTTATATAATTTTTTTTTTTGTATAAATTTATAAAACTTTTGTAGCTAATAGTTTTTTGTTATACACAAACATACACACACAAACACACATTCAGAGAGATTAAAATGCAGTATATTTATTTGAAAATGAATAAATGTATTAATGCATTTTCATTTTGACTTATCCAAAGTTCATTCGTTTGCTATTTCTTTATTTTGTATAAATCTAAAACAAAAGTTATTCGTCTTTCCTTTTTCATTTTTTCTTAAAGAAAAACAAAATCAAAAATTTTTCTACAAGACAAAAAATACAGAGTGCCAAGAATCTATAATTTTTTATAAAGTGGCTATTTCGTTTTAGGCATTTGACCCTTTTTTCTGGTTGAGCTGAATTAAGATTTTATATTATAGAATATTTTTGGTGTTATTCTAAAATTAATTGAAGGCGATATCGAATCAAATTATTGTGAAAAGAACTTTTTATTGTTGTAGCAAAACTCTTCTGTATATAAAATAAAAGATTTTGATTAAATGAATTAAATGATATTAGCGTATCTTGGATCGACAACTAGGAACTTACTAATGTAATATAATTCAAATAATTTTTGATATTTGCATGAGAGTCGGACATTTCTGCTTTCATTTTCATCTTAATGAGATACTAAGGATCCTGGTCATTTTAGAATGCCAAAGTAGCTTTCATTCACTTAAAATTTTTTACTATATCGTGTAAAAGGCGAAACACAATCATCTGCAATAATTCATCTGTACGTGTAAACTAAAGTTATATTGTGGCAATTAAATTTGACACAATACTCGTTTTTCATGTTTGTAAAAAAACAATCAATTGTATTCTTTTTATTTCATGTTTTTTTCTTTTAATATTGAGTGAAATTTATCAAAAAATATAATTTATATGTATGAATTATATTTTGAAAATGTTAAAGGTGGGTATGCATTGCATTGCATGATATGGCATGTTGTAGGTCAAAGTACCTAACATAATAAAAAGTAATCAGTTTTTTTTTTCTTCTTTTTATTTTACTTCTCTTTATTGTATTAAATTAATCATAATAAAAATCGGGGGGGAAATCATAATAAATGTTGGATAAAAATAAAAAATAATAAAGGTGTAGAAATAAAGTTCCGCATCTTTTGTATTGAGTAAAATAAACACCTCATTCGAAATTATCTTTATATTAATGAAATAAATTTTAGAACTTTATGGAAGGGGGTAAACTTATATAAATGAATTTTGGGTTTGAATTTATATTTTATTCCATATTCGCGAAAATATATTTTCCATTATTGTATCTTGTAACATTTTTACCTTTCTGTCATTTCATCATACAAATTTATAAAAAATTATCATTAAGACTTAACGCTTATAATATAATTTGTCATAAATTATATAAATGTATAATAATAAATACTCAGCTACATACCATATTCTATAGTTGTGCAAAAAATAGTCAATACAGTCAATTGATTTGATTTGCGCGTTGCAATCACAAAAAAATAAATACATTTTCGTATATATGGCGCGATTATATATTTTGTTGGATCATCCCAACTTTACAGGAAATTAAAACTGCATTCAGGCAATTTCATTGTTATTAGTTTTTTTTTTTTTTTTATTTATTCAAGTAGACTACAATTTTATTATTTTATTTTTTTGTTTTTGTTTTTGTTTTGTTTTTTATTACATCAAAAATAAATAAATAAATCCCATTTGAATTCTTGTTTAGAAAATATATTTATTTCAACAAACCGCACACAAAGAGAACAAAACCAAAAAAGTCAAATAAAAAAAGAAGAAGTTAGATTTGATTTATATTGATTGATAATAAACCGCAATTGTTGATGTCATCAACCAACGTTATTTTATAATTGTTTTAAAAATGTCATATATCGAAACATTTTCTCATATTCATCAAGAGTTGATCAACTTAACAAAAAAAAAAAAAACTCGTCATCTGTCTATAAAACAAAAATCAATCTAAAACAGCTTACATTCAATAAAAGAAAACAAAATCAATATTTTTATTTCTCTATTCCATTAACGATTTATTTTTTCTTTCACCTTTTTTCCTTCATTTTCCTTTAATTTCTTTCATTTCTAATTACATCCGAATGACAATTTTTATTCATACTTTCAACATCATACGAAACAGGAGGAAAAGCGGTGGAAAATGAAATGAGAGAAAAAATGTAAAAAAAAAACAACATTTGAAATTGAAATAAATTAAATTTGACCGGAAATTTTCTATAAAAATCAAGATGATGGAGGAGGAAGTGGATGGAAGAAGAAAAAGAAGAAGGATAAAATGAAAAATTAACATCTCCGGTTGAGACAGACAATTTTGCAGGGGGAAAAAAAGGTGACATAAAACCGAAAAAAAAATAATCATAAAAGTCTATTTTGTTAGGGTTAATAAATGAAAATCACATTTATGAATATTGAAACTGACTTTTCCTTCTGTTTTCTGTTTTTTCTTTTTTTTCATTTTTTCTCTCATTTTATTGCCGCAATTTAATTCATTTTGAAAATGTTTTGCAATTTTACAATAATTTTTTTTCTCTCTATAAGACTTTAAGAAGATTTAATTTGATTATTTTATGATTTTATTAGAAGTGAATTTACAAGGAGAAAAAAAAAACTTAACGAATAGATGGATGGAAAAATCTTTAAGATGAAAATATAAAATTCAGTTTTAATAAATCATTTTATTTAATATTATTATTTAATATGTTTGGGGTGCGGGGAAATGGAAGATAGGAAGTTCATTGAAAGTGTTTTCGACTAGACTTTTTGTTTTTTTTTTTGTTTTCTTTGTAACTTACAACGTCTATGCCCGCTTCCTTTTCCAGTGATTTACAAAAAAAAAACTCTTCTATGAAATTACTTCAAGAAGATTTTTTTTTTGTTTGTTCGTTTGTTTTTGGCCCGTTTCCACATTAATTACAAGAGTATCGTCACTTAACTTAACTTATCTTTTAAATTAAAAAAAAGGAAAGAAACAAATAAATGAAAATACGTAATTATAAAATGAAAGATTGTTAAAAATTACATGAAATATGTCAGTTATTTTGTTTCCTATACGAGGAATTTAATGTAAAAAAAAACCTCACACAACAAAAAATTTCAAATTATTTGGCATAATACACGAAAAACAAAAATAAAAATCCTGTAAATGCAATGTTACTTGGCCAAGGCAACAAGAATCAAAAATAGAGAGAAAAAGAGGATATAAATTTTTTCCACGTGACTGGAGGGGAAAGCTCACAGGGGGTGGTATGAATGAATAAAAATAAGAAAATAGAAAGGATGAATATGGGTGGATGCGACGTGAAAAATTTTCATATTTGCAGAACGGATTGGTCTAGTCGCCAAATTACAATTTAATTGATGATTTGTAGTAAAAAGGGCCAATTGGAATAAAAAATTTCTTTCTCAAGACATTATTAATATTAATGTATAAAAGTAATACTAACACATACTTAGGCTGGATTTCACAAAAAAACTTAAAGTTAAGGGACAAACATATTTGTGCTGTAAGTATGTAAGAGGGAGTAAAAATATTGAAACATCCACTTAGTATAGTTTTGTGTATCTCGAGAATGATCAAATAATTAAAAATGTTTTCGTTTATTCATTAATTAATTTTTTTGGAAGAATATTACGTCAAGTAATAATTTTTATTTTCATTTTCCTTATTCACATTTAGAATTTTTAAATTCTTACATCATCATAATTATATGAAATATACTGAAAGAAAAGTTTCGTTTAAGAAAATAAAGCAAACAGAAAGAAAATAAAGAGAGAAACAAAACTGGACTCTCTATGTCCCTGACGCGTGTCTAACAAATTGCCCTAAGGATTATAATAAAACTTTCTTTATCGTACATAAGACAAAAAATATATAAGATAAAAAAGGAGAGAAAAAAAAACACAAAAACAACAACAATATAAATAAAGCATAAAAGTACAAGAAGAGCGCAAAAAACGAAAAAAAAAAAAGGATGCAGGCTCAAAATAATACATTTAAATGTCAGAACAAAAAGGAAAACTTTTCATGTTTTAAACAAATTGATTGAATTTATTAAATTTTGACAGTGGAATTTATTCATCTCCTTTCTTTTTCTTTCCTTAGAAAAACTCTGGAAAAGTTTTATTTTTACTTGTTTTCTTGTCGGATATTTTTTTTTTTTTTTGAATCACCCATCAGAAGAGTAAAGAAGTTGAAAAGAAAGCATGAAAAACAAATCGATTTTATAGTTTATTTATTTAAATGAAAAGACTTTTCTTCTTTATCTTTTTCCTGTCTATTTTTTGAATGTATATGCGTAAATGTACATATAGATGTGTGTGTGTGTGTGTGTGTGTGTGTGCTTTACTTTTGCATTTTTATTTTTTATTTATGTACAAAAAAAAAAGGTACAAGAAAAAAAACTTTTTAATATTTGAATTTTCTTTGTTTTTTTTTTTTTATAGTGATTGATTTTATATTTTTTTTCGCTGTTCTTTTTTTTTTTTTGCCGCACATATAGAATATCGATGTATAAGAATTTTAAATTTATTATCTAAGCTGATATATATAATTGATGATATTAGCTGGAATTGAATATTTTTAATATAAATTTTTTGTGAGAAAATTTAAATATTATTGCTGTGAATTATTATTGATATTGAATAGATTGAAATTAACCGTGCCTTATGTTCTTTATTTGTTTTTCATATAATCAAATTTAATTGCGTGCATTTGAACTAGTAAACTTTCATTATTATTACGATTAATTAAAAATGTATTCAAGTTTAAAATTTAAAAACATTTTCATACATTTGAACAATCCAATTTTGGAGAACTGTAAAATGAATTTATACTTCATTATTATGATTATTATTTAAGAATACTTGAGATTACAACGAATACAATTAATCTTTCGGTATGTATAAAGGTTTTGCAAATGAATTCGTCGATTTTATTGTTGTATGTAATTGGTTTTTCTGTTTTTGAATTAATTAAAAAACGTTACCATAATTGATCGTAAACATGTTAGCCTATATGCGTTATAAGTCAATTACAAAAATGAATGGTGAGAAAGAGAAGGATAATTTTATTTTGCTAATTTTACGTAAAACAAATTCACATTTACAATTACATTCCATTTAAAATATTTCACGTTAGAAAAACTTATGCTTTAACCGAAACATATACAACATAAGTTTAATTCTGAACAATTTATTTATTAGTTGTCTTGTACATTTGTTTTCATTTATTTTCAATTAATTTTTATTTAATTTAAAAACTAAAAATGTCAACCGTATTTATATAAATTTTTTTTTCTAATTCAACGATTTTTTTTCTGTATTGTTTTTGTTCCTCTTATAATTTAGCAATAATTTTTCAATGGAAATTTCAATGTACTTCATTGTTATTAGCAAATATAGTAGCTATACTTTGGATAATATTTAAACAGCTTAAATTATGTGAATGTATAAAAACAAAAGTTAAGAAAAGTTCAGTTTTATAAACAAGAAAAAAAATCAAAAGAAAAGAGAATGATGTTGGAGAATTATGGTGGGAGATGACATAAATCGGTAAAAATCGATTGATCTTTATTTATTTGTTTGTTTGTATTTATATTTATATTTTCTTAAGGTTATTTTGCCGTCTTATAGTTCTATCTTTTTATAATTGTCTTTACAGAGAAGGAAGCCGATTATTTATTAGATAATTATTATTTCATATTTGTATCAATATTAGTTTCTATATTTAGTACAAATTTATACATATTTATGTCGGTAGTCGGTTGAAGAATTGTAAATTTACAGAGAACTGTGCTCGTTTTTTCTAGTTTTAAATAAAAAGAAAATCTTCTGTCTATCAAAAATTCAGTTTTAAATCATTTGAATAAAGTTTCACAATACTTATGAATTTTTTACCATTTAAAATTAAAATGAACTCACGCACACACAGTATAAATGACATAAAATGCACATTTTTTTGTTTGTGTAGAATGACTTTTGGTCTGCGAAGTTTATTTCTGTTCTGTAAAAAAATCTAATGCAGTGTTTTTGTTTGTTTTGTTTTCTTTTTTGAACAAAAAACAAAAATAAAGAAATTAAGTGAAAAACTGTTTTACTTTCCATTTCAATTTATTATCTGTGTATTTGTATTTTTCATTCTTTTGATCGTTTTTCTTTTAAAAGAAAAAATATAGAGAACAATTTATTTTGTGTACTTGTAGAAAATAATATATTTTTAATTCATAAAACCAAACATTTCTTTCCCCTTAGAATTAAAATGAAATTCACACAAAATGCATAAAATCGTCTTACATTTTTCATTTTTGTATTTTACTAAAGACAAATGTGAAAATATGAAAATATTTAAAATATGTGTGACTGATGTTTTTTATTTTGTTTGTGAATGTCATAAACATACAAATAAGTTGACATTCTACGAATTTTCTAACAGAGTAGATGAAAATTATCACCACCATCAGTAACGATGACATTTTACAAAATTTATTGTAATTCGTCAAATACATAAGAACACTAGAAGAATAAACAGAAAAAGAAACCAACGAAAAACAAAGTCAGAAATATTAAAATAAAAACGATAAAATGAAAATAAGAATTTTTTGCAGTATCCAGATTTATATTGTTGTTTTAAGTTCAGTTTTTTACTGAAGAAAATAGAATACCCGTTAAAAGATAATTGGCCATAATTTTAATTAAATAAATGTTTAATGACTAATATACGATCGTAATTTAGTCGTTACAATATTTTGTTTAAAGAAAATCATTTCGTTAAAATATAATTATTGTTGTTAAATCTTGCTGTTGCCATTTATTAAATTTTGTTTAAGTCTGTCATTTATTTATGTCATGGGAGGAATTAAAAGTGTCAGTTCTTAACGATACTATTTTTACTTCAAGAAGTTCAGGAAGTTAGATCGAAGGTGGCTTGTAATTTACAAATTGTTTTACCAATGAGTATATCTCAAGTGCACGATATAATGACTAGACTAGACTCATCTAGTCAACTAGACTAATTAAAAGGATCAAAATATTTTTACAAAAATAAAAGAAATTTCCGAGAAAATTCAGAAATATAAAATTACTTCTTTCAGTTGAATGACTTCTTCTTTTTTGCGTAAATATTGGAGGTAAGTTTTAAATGGTTTATTTAAATTTTCTGACAGATGAGCATAGAGGTTGAAGTGTATTGCTCGTTTGAAACGTATAATAAACCATGCATCAAAGACAAAAATGTTTCCATTAAAACATCAACTACTCTTGTCTTTTCATCCGTCACTTTTTTTTTTCTTTTTCATTTTATGTTTTTCTATTTTCTTAGATTTTTTTCTATTTTTATTTGTTTTTGTTTTTGTCTTAATATTGAATTAAAACATTTGTTCTTTTCAAGAAAATGTCAAAATGGTTTAAATATATCGGATTACTTTGCCATTTGCATAGAATTTATTTTATTCTGTTTTATATATATATTTTTTTTTACTTTACGTTTCATAATTCTTTCTTTCTTTTATAAAGTTAGAAATGAAAAATCAAGAAACTAAAATACAAAAACAAGTATAAAAATATAAAACGATTCTGTAAAAATAAAAAGACATAATAACATTCTTAAGTGTATCATCTTACACAAATTTATATAAATTCTAAAACGATTGTGTGTGTACGTATATGTGTTTGTATGTATGAATTTATTTTCTATGGAAATTTTATGTAAGATGTGCCTGTGTTTGTGAGCTAGGAGGATTTTAATATATTTTAGAATTAGCGTGTTATATTTTATATGTCTAATGTGATGTGATGTGATGACTGACGGTATTCTTTCAGAATTATGAAAAAGAAGCTTTTTCTTTTTGTTCTTTTTAACCGGAAATATTGTTGTTGTTATTTGTTTGTGTTTTTTTTTTGTATATTTCATGACTATAAAGTAAAATTTTTGAATTAAGAATTTAGTGATGGAGAATATCTTGTACCTAAATATGTAAAATATGATATGAATTATATCTTACTGTAAAATATTTTTACATGTAACAATTCGTATTTTTTATCTTCATAAAATCTTAGTAAATATAATTACTAAAAATAAAATATTGTATTAGAACTACATCAGAGAAGTAGGTATATATGTATATCTGTCGGTTTTTTTGTTTGTTTGTTTGTGTTAGGTAGGTACTACTCTGTTTTTGTTTTCTCTTTATTTTTTTTTTCTATTCTGCGTTCATAGACTAATTGAATATCCTGTCACATGTCAAAAGCATGACGTTGATGATGTTTGTCTGTGCTGATGATGTAATTATGTCACTTTAAAATCATCTAACTAGAAAATTTTCTTTCTTTATATATATTTGTTTTTATATTTTAAATAGTCATCATCATCATTATCATCATCATCATCATTATCATTATCATCATCATCATCATCATCATCATCATCATCAGTGTTAACGGCGCCATTATGGATCGAAATAAGTTACCATCTTATTGGTATATTCTGTTCTATTTTAAAACATACAATAAATGTCAATATATTTTGGTATTTATATCGTAAGGAATAATTAAGTATTATTGTGTTTGCTGTTTTTTTTTTCATTTTTCAAGAAAAAAAATATTCTAGTTGAATGTTGAGTTAGTTTATTATTGTTATAAGGAGTAATGAGTAGGTAGTAGTCGTCAACTAATGTTATAACAAATAAAAACAATAATAACGTAAAAACAAAATATTACACACACACACACACATCCACACACACACATACGCACGCAAACAACAAGAGAAAATGTTGTAATATTAAGTTCGCGTGACTTTACTTAAAGAAAAAGAAATAAATAATAATAAAAAAAAATAAACAGAATAGAGAAATAAAATGTTTGATTCGTTGAATGAATACAGAAAAAAAAAATACGGAGAAAAAAAACAATAGAAAACAGAAAAATTAACTAAATAAGAAATTTTACTTGTTTTTTGATTGAAATATAAATGTTTTAACTTTCCCTTTCCTTTTATATTCTTATGTGTATGGAGAGTAGATCCCTACTTATTTATTTATTACTTAACTTACACAAATACATGGAACGATAAAAGTCACGACCTTTCATCTTTTGTGTTCTGTGTTTTTTTTTTTTGGAAAAAAAAATCGATGTTATTATTTTTATAAGAATCTAAAAATTCGATACACAAATTATAAATTTTACACCTTTTATACTCATAAGTTGCGTGTATTAACTATACGGATGTTAAAAAAAAAACTGAAATGTAACTTTGAACGATTCGCATTAGACGGTAATGAGTGAAAAGGGTTAAAAAAGGAATACAAAGAAAAAGTATACATTTTTATAAAGGAGAGAAAAGCATGTTCAATTCGCGTCACTTTGTATTTGTAATATTAATTTATTATATTTCAATGACACGGTTGATAGTTTGATGTTATTAATGAATGACAAAATATAAGAAAAGTAATAAAATTTGAATCTTATTCTTAAAATAAATTAAGAGTACATAAATTCTTTTGTAAAATGCATTAAAATGTACATGAAAGAGGCGTCTGAATCTAACAACATTATAATTCAGTATTTTTATTTTTATTTTAGATTTTCGTTCGCGAATAATTTATTAATGTTATATATTTTTTTTAACTTGAGTGACGTCAGAATTAGAAAAAAAAACATTAAAAAAAATGAATGAAACTGAAAAGTTTGTTTGTTGTTTTTTGTTGTTGAGAGAACCAATTGAGTTATGAGACGGAAGTTCTATAACAAAAGTCATAAAAATATGTGCATGTTGAAGAAAATGACGTTTTATTACATTCATGTTTAGGCATGCGATTGAACATATTTTTAGATTCTTATGCAATAAATTCAAACATTTTTTTCTCATCAAATTTGTTATTTTTTTTTAGCCGGTTAATAATCTAATATTTTTTATAGAATTAACTAAAAGAAGATCCGGAACTGATTCTCCTTTATCATTGTTTTTTTCATTATAATATTGCAATTAATTTTATATCATGGTTTTTTTTTTCTAATTTATAAAGAACATTTTATTTGAAACGTTTGTAGCTTTTTTTTAGACATTTGTTTGTTTTATATTTATTTAAAAAATAATGTGTCTTGAAAATTGTTAAAAAACAAAAAAAAAACCCGCATAATAAATGAAAAACTGTTGTCTAATTTGTATCAACTTAAAAACTAAATAACAAAGTGATGTAAGTGTGTATTTCTGTTTATACAACTTCGTATAAAAGAATATTTGGAGACTTTATTTATGCCATCAAAAACACACACAAACACACATGCACACATAAACACATGTACACGAATATAGATTTCACGATGAGATATAAGATATATCTTCTAAGGTAGGTCGTGTCTTTACCAAAGATCACGTTTTGTTTAACACTTAAAGGAAATCAAGTTTTATTTTTAGTTTATATTTTTACGCATACAGGTATACACATTGTGTATAACATTGTATGTATTTATGTTGAATCGATCAAATCGATTACGGGTCAAATGTCAGACGGATCTGGATTCTGGATGGGTTAGGTTAAGATACATAACTTAGATAATATTTACTTTGTTTCTATTTAAGTGGACTATCAGGTTTTTTTGGTCAGAATTATTGGTATTTCTTAAATTTTTACAAGTTAGAAAAGCACAGTAGTTTCAAACATTTGCTCTCACGTGTAATAGTCGTAATTAAGCTTATAGGCATTTTAAAAGGAATGGAAAGTTTTTCTAATAAACCTTTAGATTCCTTTTGTGAAGAATTTTTCTAAAGGCTCCGCAGAAATGAAGCTCATTAATAAGCATATTCACCAGCATTATCCTTTTAGTTCATTACACGCACGTGTAATAAATTTACAAAAAAATTTCTTCCTTTATCTTCCAATTAGAATTTCAATGAGATTGAAAAACAGATTTAAGAATAAAATGTAAACCTTTAAAGAACCTACGTAATAGAATCGTATACTTGATACAAGTGCACATATGCATGCGTACACACACATTCATACACATAGGTTTCTATGCTCGCTGAAGAGATACATTTTTTTTTTGTCATAAAGTAAACATATTTACTTCTTTGTTTTAATATTTTCTAAACTCTTTTCTAAGAAAATTGGTATTATAGTTTAATTTTCATTTCATTAGTTGGTTATTATTGCTTAAACGGCAGCAAGAATCAATATGAAACTCAAGTATTTTAACGTTTTGTGACAACATAATCTCTATGAAGGCTTAACTATCTTCCTACTAAATAACATTCATGTTTATATGTTATTGATGTAATTCCTCCAATTAATAGTTTTTTCAGTGTAGAGTTTTCGAGATATTTTACACCGGCCTGGACGTAATAAAAAATGGATGATGGATAAATACTGGATAGATTTTCAACAAAAAACAAACTGAAATATCGAAATTTTTTACACTTAAATTATTTTGTCTTCTAAATTTTCTCAATTGAATTATATTTTCTCTTTAAATTCTCCAACATTCGCGATTCAATGAAATATTCTCATTAATTCCATTAATAATAGAATCAAGGATGCGACCTGCAAAATCATGATAATATATTTTTCATAGTTTAGTAATTTCTTTTATAATAATGACAATTAATTTCTGTCTAAATAAATATATTGTCTGTCTTCACACATATTATAAGAAACACACACACATACACATATGTATTTTGATACAATGAAATGATCTCAGCCTCTCTAAATTAACAAAATTTCCATTTTCATATTATTTGACATTCTTGTACAATATTTCAATGATAAAGCAATGCAAGAAGTAACAAAAGAATGAAATCTTACATAAGGTATAAAAATTTATAACTGCATTGTAACCTTTTCTGTCATCACATCACATCACATCATAATGAAAATAAGAAGAATAATAAGACAAACAATGTTTTTTTTTTGTTTTTTATGAATAGAAAATATGTAAAAAAAAAGAATAAAAGCAAAATAAAAGTCGTAATTTTCGTTATTTTTTTGTTATTCAGATGTCTTATATACGACCACACAATGCATATAGATTAAAGTTGTACAAAAAAAAAGTTAGTTCATACAAGCATAAAAATGTAAAAAGAAGGTAGAGTCATATACATGAAAACGTTCCATTAAGATGCATCTCAATGTCGTCTGTCATTCAAATTACATAATCAAAGAAATTAAAAAATTATTTTACACAATACCTAGTTATACGTTATTATATTTCACGTAACGTAACGTAGCCAGTTTGAAATAAATTATATATAATTACAGTCTTACAATTCTTATATTATTATATTATTGTTTAAAGTGAAATGTTAACAATTTATCTTGCATTAAAGTTGTGTCTTGCATGCACGACTTAATAAATCTGTGTAATGTAAATGACATTGCACATTCTAACTATTAGAATAATTTGCAAATTATAGAATGAATAAAGATTAAGTGAAATGGATTATTTGTTGGCTATGGTATATGATATTCCATACTGTATTTGTATTGTTTACGTTGTACTTACTTATTATATTTTGTGAAAATTAACGTACTTTATAGACCGCAGCAAATTATCTATGAGATTTTAATTTGAATATAGCAATTAATTGTTCTTGTAAAGAAATTGTCCATCGATTGGAATTAATGAATCACTCAAATGTTTTAAGGATGATCGAAGAAATAAGAAATTTGATCCAATTTAAAACACGGCCCAATTATACCAAATTAAATTGGACTGGTTTTACTGTACTTATCAAACTTTTAATCTTGCCTCTAAAGTCTAAACTTGAACAACAACACCTTTATTTTGAAAACTACTACTACGGTTACTTTTACTGCTGCTACTACAATTACTTTATTTATTTATTGTAGTTACTATTTAGTTATAGCCTCGATTTTATCTTCTTTGTTGTGAATTTTTTTTTTTAAATTTATTTGTTTCTATTGTTTTGTTGTTTTGTTTTTTATTTATCAATAAATGTCTACGCGAACAGAGTTAGAGTAATTAAAGGTAATTTATTATCAGAGTTTATTTTTATTTTTAATTACTTTTAAGTAATTAAATGTTAAAACAATGAGAATTTGGGTGTTTAGTATACTAAAAACATTCACCAATCTTCTATTTATTACCGCGCGTCATTATAGAACAAAAATGTAACAATTGACTAATTTATAAATGAAAATAAAAAAATTAGTTCAATCAAAATTATGAATAAATTTAATGAGGATAGTTTTGAGTGTCCTCAAAATGACAAAACTAAGAAAATATAGTGAATTTTTTTGGTAACCAAAAATCTGAAAAAAACATCATAAGCCTATGATCTGTGATTTGTGGTTAAAAACTGTGGTGGCCTACAAATACAAAAAACTCAATAAATTCGGATTTAATAGTCAACAACAAATCAATAAAAAACACTTATGACGTCAAATAACAAAATAAATAATATTAATTTGTGTACACAAATAGACAAATTTGAACCAGAGAAAAAAAATACAAAACAAAACAAAACCAAACAGAAACAATAAAAAATGATGTCTTTTGGTTTAGAAAAAATATAAAAAAAGAACAAAAATCAAACAATTACAAAATTTAATTGGTTGGAATTTCAAGCATGTCGCGTGTGACGTAATAAGCGGCGATTTATATAAGTAAATCATGTACACGTGATTGATTTTGACAGGTTGACATATTTTTAACACAAACAAAACAAAATAATAAATAAATAAATAATAGAGTAAAAAAATACAAACAAAAAAAATAATTGAAAATATTTAGAACAAAAGATGTCGTCTCACCATCTGTTCAAATGAATAATTTCGATTATCAGAATTTTCAAACAATATAATTCTGATTTCAAAGACTATATTATCCTTTTGTATGCTTACAAAATATATATTTATATATGTATGTGTGTTGTGTATTCGTGTATACGAATGCTTGTATGATTGTGTATTTAGTTTTGTATTTGTATTTGTAGTTAAGGTTTTAAAATTTATTATAAAATCCTGATGGCTTTTACTTTAACCTAACCATCTTCAAGAAAATAGTATAACCGATATCTTCATTGATGGTGCTTGGGGCTTATTATAATTGAATTTGATTTTCGTTATCGACACAAACAAAAATACAAAAAAAAAAAAAAAATTATTGGAGAAAAATGGAAAGAAATGAAAAGATAAACTTAAATCTCGAGACAATGGGTCCATTATTCTATATAGAGAAATCTCATCTTTATAATAAAATATATAAGAAGTATAGATGAGGGAGAGAAGAATATCAATAGAAAAAGTGCATTTTGTGAAGATTTGTGTTAAAATAAAATTGGGAATTTTATAAAACGGAACATTTTTTAAAAGACTCAGAATGACGGTATAAAAAAGATAAGAGAGAAAAAAGGAAAAAAAAAAAAATTAAGATGATGAAAGAAAAAAACTTATTCTGACGATGATGAAAACGATTGAATTTTTTTTTTTTCATTTTTGTAATTGAGTTTGGAGCTTTTTCTTTCTTTTACTTTTTATTTTCTTCATTTTTATTATAAAAATAAAAATAAAAATAAAAATAAATGTAGAAAGGGAAATAAGATTTTCGATAAAATAAGGATCCCCTTTTTTGGTTATTTCAAATAATTATTACCAACACAATTTTTGGATAGAATGTGCTATAAAAATTTCAATTGTTTGTTCTGGTAACAATTACATTTAAAATTATTTAAATTTACTTATTCCTCATTATAACGTAAGTCCATAGCGTGCATCGAATAGGGTGGGGTTGGCGATAAAGGCGAATGCAATTTTTTTTTTAATTTTCTCAAACTGATAAATACAAACAATAAACTTCCTAGTTAAAATGTTATAATAATTCTTCAATGATTATGTTAGGAAATCATATGCACACGTAAGTAAGTACAGAATCTGATTTTGTCAAATTTCATGGCTGTTGAATTAAAATGATCTTCTTCCGTTATTTCTTAGAAGTTTCTTTTTTCTTACATACTAATTTACTTGCATACTAAAATGTTAACACGGATTAGCTTAAACTTTAATTTATCAGACACAATTAATTTTAATCAATAAGAATTAAATTGAAAACAGAATCAATTTCTATTGGGAAGAAATGTTATTCTCATTCGTTTTTCCAGTAAATTTTATTACCTCTTCTTTTTTTCTTCTTCTTCTTTTTTTTTTTTACATTCTGACCGAAATTCCCTCATGAGTTTGAAGCTTAAAATTAAATTTTGTGGTTTTTCGTTGATTAGATAAATCCTTAAAGATTACAGATTTTGATGAAAAGGATAAAATTAAATCCTATTTTGATATTTTTAGGCATGATAATAAAATTGTTCCAATAATAACAAAAAAAAAAAAATGTATAACGCATATAAAATATTATCCTTCGTTGCGCGTAATTAAAGCTCAATAAAGCTCAAAATAAATATTCATTTGTATATTCTTTCCAAAAAATAAAAACCAATTCGTATTAAAAAAAAAAAAAAAAAAAAAAAACGGAGAAAAAACACGAGCTAACTTTTGTTGATTTATTGACGCTAAAATGAATTTTTATTCGAATTCAATCGACGATATTTCAGAGAGACTATCCAAATAACAAAAAACAAAAAAAAAAAAAACATAATTAATAACCTCTTGCGTATAGATTTTCCAATAAAATATACTGAGCGCATACCAACTAATATTTATTCAGTTTGATTTGATTTTTTTTTTTTTCTATTTTTGTTTTTATTATTGTTGTTGTTGTTCTAATATTTTCGTTTTCGTTTTAATTTTTTTTTTTTTTATTATTTTGTCATCCGCGACGCCAACCAAAATCAACGTCCAATATTTTATTTTTTAGAATATTTTTCCACGATTTTTCAATAATATAAAAAAAAATTTCTTATCTAGAATTTTTTGATTTGTTTTTTTTTTTTTTGGCGAATATACATTTTGTTTTCAGTCTTAAAAACTTTCCCTTATTTTTTTTTCTTGTATAAATAAAAGAGAAGAGAATAAGAAAACCCTTTTTTTTTCTTATCTTTTTATACTTTCTAAAATTATATGTGTTTTTTTTTTTCTAAAGTCATTCGCCTTGTCCCTTTTTCAATTTTGTATTTATGCCAACAGAAGATGGAAGAAAAAAAAAAGTGTTTTTCACGCATTTTTATCGGGTGTCCTACACAATTTGTTGTGTCCTTCACTCTTTATACCTCTTCTTAAAATTGTAGAAATTTTTGTGTAAAAATATATAATCTCGATCTGACCCAAAAAAAAAAAAGGAAGAAAGAAACAAGAAACAAGAAATAGAAAAACATCTATTAAGATATAACGTTAAAGAAATATACGAGACTCGAGTTCAAGTGTCTGTACAGAAGTAATTCCTTTTATATGAAAACGAAAATAGTTGTATGAAGAATCTTAATCTAAAATCGCGAACAAGAAAAAAAAAATTTCATATAGAAAATAAACAAAATTAAATTGTCCATTTTCTATTCGTCCGATAAAATTGAATTAATTTTCATTTTCAAAATGGAGAACAAGATAGATAGAGATTAGTTTCTTTTTTATATATAGAGACAGAAGAACGAATATCATTAAAAGTTAAAAAGTAAGTTTTATAACAGAAAATGTTGATTTTCTTATTTTGGTTCTCATCCAAAAATAATTGAATTTCTTTAGAGATTTTTGAAAATTTAATGATTTTAATCTGTGTTGCATTTGTAATTCTCATTTCCTCTGTTCAATCTCGTACCAATCACAGTGCATTTATCAATTTGCAGTGTTTGTACAACCAAAAGAATTGAAAATATTTTATTTAGCTATATTTTTAGTGAAGGGTTTGAGAAGTGATATTTTACGTAGAAATGTATGTTTGTTTGTTTGTTTGTATAAAATAAACATCCCCCAAATATAAATAAATATAAGAGAGAAGCGACAAACCTGTCACACGTTGACCATATGAATCATTCGTGGTCAGCAGTGTTTTGTTTTTGGAACATTACCAAACGTTGTGCAGATTGCAAACTGGTCATAAATTCAAATTTAGGTACCTATACTGAATGTAAAATCTACAATCACAAAAAAATTCCATATAGGGATGAAATTAATGAGTGAAAGAGATAGACTGAGAGAAAGCAGAAAAAAAGAAATTATAGAAGAGAATGCATTTGAATGAGGCTAATTTTACGTGTATTGGACATTTTCCAAGATAAATAAATTTACATGTTGCATTTATAATGAAAACACAAATTTTTACACTTTATGGAAAGAGAAGAATAATTATAATGAAAATACATTTTGTTTAAAAGAAGACAAATTTGATCGTTGTTTTAATTTTTAATTGCTTTGTCATAACTTTTTTAATGATTTTCTTCTATTTACGATTGGGAACTTCACTTGTTTTTTTATGAATATTTTTTTTTTTAAGTAACGAAATATTTTTGCATTTGAAATCATTTAAGTTTTTCATCAATGAATAAATTTTAAAGTTCAACTCCAGATAAACAATAAATTTATGCATGAAATAATTGAATTAATGAGTAAAAAAGACGGACACAACAATAACGTAATAACAAAAAAAACATCAAGAAGGTGCAGCTCATTACTAAAATCCCACACGAACTTTTAAACTCAAACGATTTACAGAACATTATTTAACATATTTTTTTGTGATCCTGAAGAAGAATTTTTTTTTTTGTTGTTGATGCTATTTTTTTTTCTGTGTTAAACATCAAGGATTATCATTTAAAAAATGAAATAAAAAGAAGAAAAAAAAAAGAAAGATAATCACAAATGGTCAAACATGTTATGTTTTTTTGTTGTTGTTGCTGTTCCTATTGCTGCTTTGTCCATAATAAAAAAATACAATTTTTTGGACATCAGACGAAATTGCCACATTTGGTCTCATAAAAATTGGCTTTAGACTTTAATATTATGTAAAAGGGGTTTGAGGTTTATTATTGTTCGCTCTAACACGATTATATAAATACAATACGATAGGTCTTTAGAATGGAATGGGTAGTACATAGGGGGTAAAGTTTATTCGAGAAAATGTTGAGAATGAGAATTAAAAGGAAGGTAGAGGTGATGTTACCAAATAAATATTGCTGAATGTTATGTTTAGATTTCTGTTTATTCACACTGTTAATTTTAAAGAATTGATGGAAGTTTTTTTTCATACCGTTTAAATTTTTTTTTTATTTCATCTTTTTGGTGAACATCAGATAAATAGAATTTTTTAATGTCAGAACAAAAATGTTTACAACAAAAAAAAAAAACTGAATCTGCTGAATTTTTTAACCCTATTATTTTGGATAATTAAAAGTGTAAAATAAACACAAATTTATTTATTTATTTGGTTTGTTTTAGTTTTCATATGTATAAATTAATTGTGTGTGTGTATGTGTGTATGTATGTTACATGTTAAGTGTGGAGTACTGAACTCATACTTTCCATTTACAGTATTACAGGATGCATGCTACATGGCCATGTTGTTCTATTTTATTTATATGAATGACAAAAATAAAATTGTTTTGTTTCTGTTTCTGTTTATTTAATGGGGTACGTGGTGCAATGTTTCTTGATTTTTTTTATTCTTTTTTTAATTTTTACTTTTTTTTTTCATTAATTAATAAATTTCTTGTCATATCATAATAAAGTAAATTGTCAAAAATATAAATATGATGTGGCACATTATCTATATTTTGTTTTATTTTATATAGAAAAATTATTTATATGCAATCTGTTTTTTGTTTATGAACGTGTGTGTATCTATGTGTTTATGAGTGTGTGTAAGAGAAGGTATAATTTTTTAAATTTTTAAAAAAAAAACTATTCATGTCCTTCAAAAGTATGTTCAAATTGAGTTTGCATATAATAAAATGATATAAAATATAAAATGAGATGAGGTTAAAACCCCTATGTAACTTTATCATAAAAATTTAAGTAATATTGCTGATAAAGAAGAAAAAATGAAAAATAATTTAGTACCTACCCATTTTTTTTCCATTAACAAAATTAAAATTATTTTTTATTTTTTTTTTTTTTTCATCTTCAGAAATTGATTCTTTTGATCAAGGAAGCGAATAATAAACTCCAAAAATTTTTCTTTCCTCATGAATTCTGTCCAATATTTTCAGATTTTATATTTACATTTTTTTTGGATTTATTTATTCATATTTTCTTCTTCTATTTATTTATTTATTTTTTTTTTGATCAAATTATCTTGATGGCTTAATACAGTATAAAAATTCAATATTTATTAATGATGAGTTGGTAAAGGGGAGTAAGAGGAGATATTTTTTACTTTGCCATATATTTACAGAGAACATTTTTATTTCAAAATTTTCAACGGTTTTAATTTTTTTTTTCAAGAATATTTTGTAATTTCGTGATTTCAATTGAAATTTATTTTTACAACAAAAATAAATAAAATTATGTAATGGACAAAAAATAATGATTCCTTATGTGACAAACTTCAAAGAGAAACCAAAGTAATTTTGTCTAGACTTTTCCATCACTTAAAATTAATTTTTCGTAAATTTAAACGAAAAATGACAAACATCTTTGATTTATCTATCTTATCATGATTCTCGTGAACAATTAATAATTTTGTTAAATAAATTCCCTCATAAAATATAAAATGCATAAATAAAATTCCATTCCTGAATATTGCATTAAAGTTTTGAACCAATAAAATCAAGTACCCAAACCATCTTAATATAAAGAAAACAAAAAATGTTGAAGTAGTTCAAATTTATGCCGCGTAAAAAATAAAAGGATTTTTTTTTAACAAATAAAAACATCAAAGTAAATTACTTCAATTAGAATTAATTTTTTATACATTTCTAACTTTTAAAATACAAAAATATTAATTGATTATTTTTTCTATTTTTCTGTTTCAGGTGAGCATTGTTTCAAACAAAAAAAAAACTTCTTCAATTAGAAAATAAGTCATTGACCTTTTAATTGTTAATTAAAACCAATGAAATTTTATTGTAAGTAACAATTCTTTTTCATTATTAATTATTCAAAGAATAAATTTATTATAAGTATTCAGGATTATGATTGAATATAAGTAGCTTTATTAGTATTAATTGTTTTTGTTTATTATTATTGTAGAGTGGTTAAGTAAGTGGATATTTTTGAATTAATAGAAATTTCTACATTGTTAAACGCAGAGGCGCATAGGTTAGGGGCCTTGGCAATTTAGTTTGTTAAGACGAAGAATACAAATTTATACGCAGAAAAAAAAATTGATTCGGTTTTGGAGTATTTTGCTCGATTTGGGATAAATCATTAAATTCACATTTTTATTTGAACAATTTATTATTTATTATGAAAGCTGAAAATAGAATCCTTAAACTTTGGCCAATTATGTTCCACTGAGTCAATTCATCTCTGGTTAAAGATGAGAGTAATATTATACAATGTAATTGTGGTTTCTTTTATTGTTGGTACATTTTAAATCATTTATGAATTGTATTTGCCGTTAAGTAAATAAAACGTTCATGAGAACTTGAATATTATTCAATAGTAGAGTTGAACAAGAGTTTTATTGTCTTTACTGTAATTAATTTTATGTTATTTCATACAACGAATTAAGTGCAAGGTATACGTGAATTTATATGATTTCGTTTGATTTTATATTTGTTAAGAAAATATTTATTATGAAATTATATGTTTAATTTTATTTTATACAAAAAGTTTTAACTGCAATTTATTACAAAATATTGATTTCTATAAATGAAAATTTGGACAATATTTTAATTATTTATTCAGATTTATTGTAATTATTATATGGTTTCCAGTTAAATCGTAAATATTGAAAACCTGTAAAAACCTTTGAAAGTAAATTTTAAATAATTAACAAGTTGCAATTTTCAATTCACTGTAAAATACCTTTTGAAATATATGTGAGCTTTATGTTATAAGTTCTACGATTAAAATTGAAACAAAAAAAAAAGTTTTATTATTGTTAGTCTAATAATATTATTAGAAAAAAACTTCAGCAGAGAATATCGATGAGCTTTTTATGGTTAAAAAAGAAAGATTTATCCATTGGACTTTTATTGTTTTAGTATAAACCAGATAAATTTTTTAGAATAACAACAACAAATAATAATAAAAAATTTGATCGATTAACTAGAATCCATAAACATTTTGTTTTCTTTTTACCACCCGATTACACAAATCCCAACACTTAAGTCAACACAATTAGATAAAGATTTAAACTGTAATTCTGCCCTTGAGCTATATAAATATAATATAGAATCAATTCTGGGATAAAATCCCTTTTTCTGTTTGTATATATATATATATGTGTTAGTACGGGTTCTGGTGTTTACTTATTGTTATATAATATTTTTTATCATCCAAAGCAATAACAACAATATATAAAAAGCAGCATCAAAAAAAAAAGTCTCTTCTGGCATATTATTAATATATGAAATATTCAAATCAAACAAAAGTTGACAATAAGACGACATGTGTTTATTATATTTTTTTCTTAAACTGTCAGTCAGATCTATGTGAGAAGGATGGGGGAATATAATCTGTTTAAGAAAAAAAAAATGAATAAAAAATAAACAACAACAAAATGAATACGTCACACAGTATTCTTTTCTTTTTTCTTGTTGCCCCTTTTTTCTTGTTGCCCCTTTTTCTATATTTTTTTTTTAATGTGTCATTGTAATAATACTTTCATACTTACACTTGTGTACACACACAAATAAAATGAAAATTTTTCTCATTTTAGTTTTGGAATTTTCGTCTTTTTCTTTTATTTGTTGTTGCGTATATTTTAATCAAATTTTGGATAAAGGTAAAATTGAAATCATCCCTCATGTAAAAATATAAACTAGAAAAAGAAAAAACCCTTTTTTTTTTTGAAAAATAAAATAAAAAAAAAAAGAAGAAAATAATACGCATTGAAATTATTTAATACGAGTGTTAGAGTGTACTAATGTGTGTGAGTGTGTGTAAGTGTGTGAGTGTGTGTGTGAATATATTCTATCCTGTGAAAAGCCATTTACTGATTTTATCCAATCTATCAATTCAAAGAGGCGGAAAATGCAATGTGTGCATTCAATTTCCTATAAATATATGCTACATGTTTGAAAATTTTAAATTGAATTGATATTCATCTATACAGTTTTTCTTCCTATTTTCTCTATTTTTTTTTTATTTTTTGTTCAATAAAATAAATTCATATGAAAATAAATGACAGAAAATTATTTAATGAAGGACAGAATATTATAAACGATTTTTATTTTTTAATTTAAATTTTATTTAAATTTAATAATAGCGACACTTTAAAGTTGACTGACTGGATTATTTTTGTCTGACATTTTGAATTATATTTTCTTGACCTGACCGTTGTTTTTAATTGTCATATTCAAATAATCAAAAATTAAATCATTCAAAAAGTGTCAACAAAGAACATGATGAAATATTACTTTTTTATGTAAACATTCTACTTTCTCATTCTTCTTTCAAAATGGAAAATAGAAAATTATACCGACGGTTTAATGTCACGACTCATTAGAAATTATTTATAAAATCAATTACAATATTCTGAAGTAATTGTAATATTTCATAAATTTAAAAAAAAAAATGTGTAAAAGGAACTTTGGATTAAATGAAATTATGCCAAATTAATAATGTAGTTAACTGATGTGGAATTATAAGTTATAATTATTTTATTAAATAAAGGTTAAGATATAATTAATATTCACCTGATAATCCATACTTTATATTTTTTAATTACATTTTACGTTTCTGAAAAATTTTGGTTGAAAGAAGTATTTAGCACGTTCTTAGATTTGTTTTGTTTTGATTTCACCAATGAATTTCACTTATCTAATCTCAGTCTTGTATATAGAAATAAGGACAGTTTTCGATTCTCATTTAAAATTGCAAATTCTTCGAAACAATAAAGAGAATAACGCTTCTGATGAGATTTGTAAATTTTTTGGTTAGATTGATGTTTATAATACTTTTTTAAGAATATGTTTTTTTACCTTACATCTGTTGGTTGATATTCAAACTAAAACAAAAGAAATCTTGCAATTCAAATTTAATGTATACAAAAAACACCTCACCCAAATGTCATATACGAAATTAATTTTATCTAAATCGATGTAAAATAATTCATACATTTAAATTTTAAACATTAATTGAAAAAATGTAAAAAATTTGCAATTCTTAAAAACGGAAATAAAAATATATATGCGGTTAAAGTTCCACTTGAATTCAGTTCAGTACCTACCTTTTGCAACGTCAGTATATTTTTTAATTAAATTCTTTATTATTTCTGCAATTTCGAAAAAATAAAACATTTTTTTCTATAGATAAAAAAAAGTAGTCATTGAGAATTTAATTTGGAATCAAATTGAAATGAAAGTATAAGTGGGATATTATACATGCTTTTTTTTTTATTCTGAGACTATAATATTTTGACTTCATGTTCTCAGAAAATGTGAGAATTATATGTACGTTTTTGAATCTTTACATTTTATATATTTATGTATAAGATTTAAATCCATTCATCCATTCGAAATGTTCAATGCATTCCGCCCTTCTTCTTCGTTTTTATATACCTTTTATATATTATTATGTATTAAGCTTTTCAATATTTGAGTATTACCCCGCGGGGCCAATATTATATTTATATTTGACAAAATGAAGAAAATGAAAATACAAATCGGTTGCGTTTTCATTTTACAAGAAGACGACGCCGTCGAGAAAAAAAAACCAAACATGAGAAAATATGGAAGGGGGAAAAGGATGAGATCAAGAGTACATCGTCTTGTTTACCATAATATTCAAATCTTATACCACATATAATAATGTTTCTTCTTAAAGCAAAAGCAAAAAAAAGGTAAGGAAAATATAGGAAAAGCAGAAAGGAAAAGTTGTTCTTACTGTAAACATATACACACATTTATATTAGAGGATACCAAAATTGCGTTCTTTTTGCTTTAAATTATTTACAAAAGTCAATTCATTGGAAATATCTATATGGACGAATTATATGATATGGGTACAGTGTCTTGAATAATTCAAGGAATACATTTCTAAACAGCTTTATTTCTTCAAATATTTTTCTTTTTAATAGATAATTAAATTTAAAATTAATTTCCAACATAATTATTGTTGAGAAAAGGCGTCACTGTGTATTATACACACTATATACAAATAAATTGAATACGTTCGAGGGAAAAGTTAAAGTTCAACTAAATTCATACACACACACACACAATATCCATATATTATGTTATAGATCAGAACATCACGAAATGTGTTTTATGACTTCGATAGAAATTGATTACAAGAACCAACTATTATACAATTTCAGACGTAAGATATCTCGATATTGTATAGGGGTTAGAATTAATAGTGGAGTTTAGTCAGTTTATTTACCTTCTATTCATTCCTCATTCCTATTATATATATATATATATATATATATTACACACAGTTACAATATCGTTAACATATTACACGTCCAGTTTGTGAATTGGTAAATTAAATTGATATAAAAGATCGCGTATTTCTTTGTACATCAAATCATTGTATTGCTCGAGAATACTTACACTATAAAAAATTTATAAAAATCTATAAAAAATTCTCTTAAATTCAAAGCAATGACGATCATTTTTATTGTGCCTCACAACAAAGTAATATATAATTGAGTTATTAGATAATTAAATATTTACACCAAAACTCATTTATTTTATGCTTTAAAATTTTGTTGAAATTAAAATAAAAATGACAAATAGTAATTTTCTTAAAAGAGTTCCCAATTATTATTTACCAAATGCTTTTTTTTTTCTCAGTGTAATTATTGTAGTGCAATCAGAAATTCTGAAATAATGTTAACTTTGTATTAGAAAAGAGAGTTTAATTCATTAATTCCAATTGTAAAGTATATATCTATCGACAAAATCGTAAATATAGCATGTCATCAGGTAATACTGAAAATATTTATTCCGTTGATTTCAGTAATAAATTAATTCGTTTTTATTTCATTGTATTTCTATCAAATTTTAAGAATTTATTATATGCAAGTTAAACATATTTTTAGTTGAAACTCTAATTAAATTTCAGTTTCTTGAATTTCCGAGCAAAATCAATTTTTGTTCTTTAAAAATTTTGAATGAAAAACTTTTAAATATAAAATCATTTCGGATTAAGAAACGAATATATATGAAAAGGTTTTTTTTTCCTTTTTTCGTTTTCATAAAAATATCTGTTTTCTTTCAGTTTTCCCACAAGTCAAATTCATAAAGTTTTCATTTTTATTCAAATCTTGCATACACAAAAAATATTCTATATATGAAAGTGTCAAATTAATAAAATATTGAGGAGGGTAAAAAAACTCATCAAATAACATGACGATCAAAGACACAATACATAACCCATATATTCATATAAAATATATAAGCACATGTGCATTCATCTAATCTTTAATAATAATAATAAAAAAAAAAGAAGGAAAAAGTCTGAATATTGAAATAAAATATTTTTTTTTTCTTATATAAAGGAAGATGCATCACCTGCTAAGACTATTCAATAGTTATTACCACCCACTTTTTCTGTATATAAAATGGTCGAATTTATATTTTCTTCTTATTTTATTATCCTGATCTGTACTAAATTAAAGGGGACGATATTCTAATAAACTAGTAAAGATTCAAATCTGTGGAGGGATGGTGAAGTTTCTTTTTGTCTATTTTTTATATAATATTAAAGTGTTGAGATTATCATTGAGAGGGGTTCTCGGTGATTTTCTTTTCCTTTTATTTATTTTTTTTTTGGACAAATATAAATTTTATTTTTCGTCTTATTTTTCTCCTTTATATTGAATCAAGAAGGGTTTGAACAAAAAAAAAATAGAGTCAAAATTGAGATTTGCAAAAGATTTTTAAAAATAAAAATAAAGTCGCTAAGAATGCATAGTTTTATCCTTAGGGAAAGAAAATGAATTTAAATTTCAATATAAGAGCTTACAGTACAAGAATATTCTATGCAATATTCAAACATGTTGAAACAATTAAATTTAGAGTACATAATTTATGATGACATCAGTGAAGACCATTCAAAATCATTTCAATTTTATATGGGAAATGATTAAATAAATTGAATGTATTGAAGAAGAAAATAAAAACGTATGAAATGTTTTTAAATTTTTCTATCGTCATTTATTATACTTTGTAGACTAACGCCGACAATCAATCAATAAACTCAATTTAGCAAATTCAATTTAATCTTTTATATAAAATTAATTATTATGAAAATAAATGTTAAGAGAAAATAATAGAGTCAAAATATAAACTAACTTTATGAACACATGTGTATGTATATATAGATTAATTTAATCGAATTCAATAAACAAATTTTCTACATATGCACATATAAATGTATATTTAGATTATTTTCCAATTGCATTAATTGCATTTCACTAATTACATGATGCGATGTGCATTTCAGATATTCAAGATAAAATATTTGTATAGTTAATTCATGTTATAATATTTATGCAATCTTCTCTGCAATATAATAATAATAATAATAATAATAATACTATAGAAATTATTTCAGTATGTATCCCCTAATTTTGGTAAATGTAATTTTGTGTTTATGTGTATGTTTGTATTTATGCGTCCATATTGACCTTAATTATTTGTTGACAGGTTGACTTGTACGACCCTTTTTCCCTTACCCCAAAAAAACCGATAAACCACCACTTTACATATCCGACATTTTATGGCATTACTGCAATAAATTTAGGGTTTTTCATTTTGTTATAACAGAACGTTCTCTGGTTATCCATCTGACTCCTTTTGTTTCCTGGATTTGAATTTTTCCTTTATGTAATTTTTTTCCCTTTTTCTTTTCGTGACCCATTTTTCTTTCAAAATATAAAAAAACGACCTCAATTTGTTAGGATTTATTTTGACGAAATATAAGAACGTGATATTTTATATAAAAAGAAAACATAATTTTTTTAAATTCTTCCAATTTTCTTTGGAAAAAAATTCGGGAATGAAAACAATTTAAAAAAAATGTCTACTCATTTTTTTTTGTGTTAAAAAAACAAAGATTTCTTTTTACTTTTAAAAATCATTTCCATTTGTATTTTAATTTTGATTCTTAATATGAGAAAAGAATAACTTGTTGTGAGGTAATTGGGTGAATATTTTTAGTGTGAAGTTATGGTATGAAGTTCGTATTGAACGCCGCTTTTAATACAAATTACGAAGTACATAAGTTTAGCTTATTTCTTTTCTTATATTATATTTGTGTTCCCTTTATTAATATATTATCCATTTTTGGCCATAAAATTTATTCTTTTTCTTGTATAACAATTTTTTTTCCTTGTTATACCAAACAACCCTCGCAAATAAATTTATTAGGCTCAGGGTAACATATAAACAACAACATATATATATATATATAAACCAAATCTCATTCCATACTTTCTGATAGCACCCATAGCACATAACACACTAAAACTTCTTAATTTAATTCTATAACGACAAGGTAAATAATTAATATCCTCTTTTAAGGAGACTTTTATATTTTCTTTTTCCGTATTTATTTATTTATTTTTTGGCTTGGGCGATTCTATATTTTTCATATTTTCTTTGCTTTTCCTTTCGGTATGCGGTTGTGTAATAATAATAATAAAAATAATAAATTATCACAACTACAACACGTATAAAAGTCACTCGTAATAGAAATAAAAAATTCACAAAGAAAGAATATTTTATTTTTTCTCTTTGCAATTAGTGACAACCAAAGTTGGATGTCGTTTAAAATTCTTTTATAACGGAGGAGCTTATATTATCAACACATAAATTTTATATCAAAAGAAAACCGAATCAAAGAATTAATAAAAATGCAGAATATTTAGAGGAGAATTTTAATTTAAAAAAAATCAAAAATGTTCTTCGGTTTTGGTTGTGGATCAGATGGATTGTAGATGAACTTGTGGTTTGTTACACAAAATTTAAAATCAGATTGACTTTAAATTAGACACAGGAGAGACCGCTTGATAGTTTTGTGAAGTTTGTGACAAATCATTCAAAATTAGAAGTCAGTTTACCATAGTTTTTAATTACTTACTATCTTATTTTTGATTTACACAGATCCTTTTATCTGATGTGTTTTAATTGAGTTGATTATTCATATTTTACATTTATGAATTCTTTTTAATCGATATTCTATAATTATGTTTTTACATTAAAATATACGAATTTATCTTCTGCTGCTTTTTTCTCATTAAAATACTTCGATGTGTTTCTAATATTAAATGCAGTTCCAGTAATCATGTCTAATGATGTGCTTCAGCTTCACTATAAGTTTTCTTCTTGTTTTTCTTCACCAACAAATTTAGAAAGGTTTTTATATCAAGGTAAACCCGTAATTAATTCAAAAAATAAAAAACCGATTAATCACCATAATTACTATTTTTCTATTGAATAAGTTAGCAATATTTATACTAATGTACTTGTAATATAAAACGGAACCATATTTAAGTATAAATCTAACATATAAACCATATTAGAATTATTTTTCTTCACTTACCTTACAAAGATGTTTTATTCTGCAGTAAAACAATAACAGATTTTCCATTTAAATAGATTCTTATTCCTGTGAAAAATATAATTTTTGATTGAATTAAATAGCATTCAAAACCTATTTTACGATAAACAAAAAATATAAAATTGATTGACTTTATACGAAATTAATATATTCTGATAATTGAATGGCATATTAAATGAAAATACAGTAGAGGTGTAAATTATCTGTAAATCGCATATGAGTGTTAACCAAATATAAATGAAGACTACTTCTTACAAGCCGATTATCATAAGTTTCATGAGATCTGATAAGTGCGTGATAACGCAAAGTGCTTACCAATGAGTGCTCCATAATTAGTGAATTACTTTTGAATAAATTAAAACCTGAATCGTATTATTCATTGTTGAATTTTCATAAATCTGTCCAGTTCACAAGAAACAGAAAACGAATAATAAACAAATAAATAACAATAAAAGCCAAAAAGATAAATAAAAATCAAATTCTTATCACATCAAATCAGAAGAAACAAAGGAAACAACAAAAAATTATCCTATAAATATTTGCTAAAAAACGAAAAAGCAAAAAAAAAAAAATACAAAGAAAATCATAAAAAAACTTGATTTTTTTTTCTTGTTTCTTTTCTTAAATTTTTCTAAATTCCTTAAATATAAAAACCCATCCTGAGGCTATAGATTATAGGGAAAAAAACCTAAATGTTTGTTACATCTTTGCTTGTAAAAAAAAAAAAAATAATAAAAAAAAAATGAAAATAAAGTAAGAATAAGAAGAATAATATGTAAACACAGATTTATTTCCTGCAAGGAATACCTTCTTACAATTTCAAAGTACGGGATCATAATGGCATTTAATTTTACGTTCAAATTTTAATGTGAATCTCAACTACAGTTAAATTGTTTATTAATTGCAATAAGTTTTGAAAGACAAGCAAATAACTAACCGACAGTCACAATGAAGAGAACTTATTGATTATTGTTCGCTCCAAATCCCAAAAAAAAAACAAACTAATATTCATGTTCTTCAATTACATTTTAAATAGATAAAAATAACAAAGATACCAAAATATTAGTAAAGTTAAACCCTGTTGGGCTAATTTTTTAGTTGAAGTATTGAGTTACAATTACAGAAATTGGTAAATCTCTAATATCTAAATTTTAATAGTTAATACGATTTTCCATAAAAAAAATAATTTTAATACAAAAATTAAAAATTGATTTCTTTGTTAACATTAAAAATTTTAAAGTATTTCATTTTTTTTAACAAAAAAAATAAACCAAACTTAACAATTCTGTAATAAAACTGGGATTTACTCAAAATCCATTGTTAATTTACTTGTTTATTTATTGTTACGTTAAGTTAGTACAGAATTACATTTTTAATAGGAGATAACAATAACAACAACAACAACGATTTTAACAATAATAATAATCACAATAACAACAACTACAATAACATAAACATATAATTTAAATAATAGAGAAAATGAAGAATATATATTGTATGTTTGTATGTTTCTAATAATACATTAAAAAAATTATTATTATTTTTGAGTAGAAAATTATTAACATTTATGTTTTTTATACATTTTTGTGTAATTTTTTTTCTTCCCTACATTTTTATTAAAATTGATGTACAATTACCTATTTGAAAAATCACTTTACAATATTTTTATGCCATTGCATGTCTTTTATTATAATATTATGTACATACTGTATTATTTCAATCTATTCATCCATCCATGCATTACTGATGTTGTCCTCCTAATATTTCTATATATGTTTGTATGTGTGTGACATGTGTGTGTGTGTGTGTGTCAAACTGTCTTATTATTATTGTTTTATTTTATAAATGCCTTTTCATTTTGTCTAAACTCATTAAATTATGTTTATGTTTATCTAATTCCGAAATGAATTTCTATAAATTTCATTTATTAAAGATTTTGTCCATTAAAAATTTCAATCATCAATTTATTTAAAAAATTTATCACTGATTTTATGCAGTTTCTTAATTTTTGGTAAGTTCTAAATTTTCTTCACTGACTCACTGATATTATTTATAATTAGATATTTTGACATATGAAATATTTATTAGAATTTTAAATTTTTATCATCAGTAAATGGTGCACAATAAAATCTCTGTTAGTCCCAAAAATAAAAATATAGAAAAGAAAATATAGATAAAATTTTAAGATAAAATTTTAAAGAAATACTTTTTGACTTTTTATTTTTTTTTCTTTCATTTGTAAAGTCAACCTGTCAACTGTCACCATTATAATACAAAAAGTACAATGTAACAAAACAAAATTGTATTATTTATATTGTTTCAATTGCACATGGACATAATAATATAAATGTAATGAGACAAATTTAATTGCAGGAAACATGACTTTTGATATTCCTTCTCTTTCTCAATGGAATATACTGTAGAATATTCTATTATTAATCTCTTTATGTTTAATGAACTTTTACATTTTGTGTATTTCAGATAGTGAAGTCGTATTTTAATAAAAACAAAATAATATTTTTGTCTCTCCTTTCAACATAATTTTCTATAATGAAAATTAATCCATTCTCTGTTAATTAATTTTATGATTGGAAAAATAAATGATTGTTCAAAGACCCGTCAATAATATATAATGAAGATGTCACTGGTTTCTGTCTGCCACATCTAATTGACTTTTGATGTAGTTGCTCTGAATCGATAAAAAATTTACTGTTGAATATTCTATGCATGGTTATCTAAAGTGTTCTCAATGTTTCAAAGTACTAAGTTCTAAATACTATAAATAATAAATAATATATATACTAGGTATAGGTAGATGTTTATTGTGATAGTGTGACTTACATACATCGATGAATTATGTGATAATTGACATATCAGTTTTATTCAAATTTTAAATCTGAATTATTTTTGTAGAAATCTTAAATCTCTAATTTTATTTTCAATTTTATCTTTTTTAATTTCTACCTATAAAAGTTTCGATGAATCGTTCTCTCTGGATAATCTTTTTAAATTGTAGACTTTAACCCTTGACTTAATACATGTTTTTTTTTTTCGTATTTTAAAGTGAGAATTATATTCCTATCTGCCTCGATGATATTAATGGAATAATAATTAACAATATAGACACCATTAAGTTTGTTCACATAACAAATAAACACAAGCAAGAAAATACACTTTATTTGATTTCAATAAATTAATACTCAATTTGATTTTCAATCGAAGAATGATGACATTATTCAAATTTTATCAGAGTTTTCCGAGAAAAACTTAAAAAATAAAAATATTTGAAACCACTTTGTATTACTTATGGTATGACTGTGTATGACTATATTATCGGTAAGTCAATATCTAAATCCAAAATACCTACATGCATATATAAATGGAATAAAACGTGACATTAAAATAAGGAAATTGCTTATTTCCAACTGCTTCCGAAATCATCAAAACGATTTACGGCATGCAAATTTTTTTTTTTAACCAAATTGTATCATATTGGTTTATGTCTAGACTAGATTTAATGTGTAATAAATCATCCATAAGAAAAATTGAATGAATGAGTAAGATAGGGATAGAAAAATGTTAAGTTAGCTAGAAAATAAAAAAAAAAAAAAAACTCCCCACTAACCTGCGTACAATTTACAATATTTCTGGAATTGATAATCAAAATAATAGAAAAAAAAATAGAAAAAATCAATAAGTTTTCCCCATTTGATCCGCTTTACTTATTTTTTGTCACTATTGATATTGATCCAACATTCGCGTATATCCTTGAGTGACACTTTTAGTGATATTAAAAAACTCACGCATATCCCTTTAATTTTCAGTGACGGATCGTTTTGAAAGTTTACGTAAGGGATTACGTTTTTGCGTTTAGAAACAATTTAATTATTTATTAATAATAAAAAAAATGTTGAATCATTTTAATTTTTTTTTTTTTGTTTTCTTGCTAATAAAAAAATTACTAAATAAGGTGACTTAAAATTAGTATTTGGTCATGTTCATGTCGAGTTCACATCCGAGGTCGAATAACCATAATTTAAATATAATTTCAATGTTTAAGGATAAATTGAAAAAGGGATAAACATAATTAATTTCTTTCTTTTTTTTCGTTTATTTTCAATTTAATCGCATGACATTTTTTTTGGCATTTCTCACGTGCTAACTTTAAATATAAAAAAAAAAAAACAAAAAGCGAATTTTGGACTCTTATACCAAATTATATTTATTATTAGTAGAATTATGGTGAATGTTGTATTATGTAGTGCGTCCTGCGGCATCGTCGTGAGCGTTTTAAATTTTCAAAAATATTATTAGCCACCACATAGATTCCTCTAGAGCTTACAAAATTTTGAGTTTTCTTAAATTTTTGTATTGCATTACAAAATCCATCAACGCCAATTTTTATTGATGCATATAACTATGTATGTATGTAATATAATTTAACTGATTAATTATGATTATACCCAACATAATATTTAATAGGGTTCAAAATCACAATCAGGTGTCAAATATCGGACACATGTCATGTTATATATTATGATTATGTACAACAATAATAATAAAGTATTATTTAGGTATATAGCAATATATATGCATACATTACTTTCATACACCTTCACTCTACACTATCAATAATATTTTCTTTATAATTTTACACAGTAAGAAAATATTTTTGAAAAGAGAAATTTTGTTTAATTTAAAATTATGTTCGGGTAAAATGAGTTTTTAAATTGAATGTGCGTATTTTAGTTTGCCAGAAGCTTAATTATTTTAACCCGTTTCACCCTTGAATTTTTGATTCTATATTGGGAATGTACTTCGGGAAATTATATACCGTGTTTGTTCTTAAGTTAAATATGTTATATTTTTTCTTACTGTGTAAAAGTAAAATTATTATACTATTTGACATTCTGATAACAAAACAAATTGTTTTTGTTGTTTGACGTTGACAATAAGAGTCAGTGTAAACGGTATGAGAACTAGAAGTTACATTATTGATTTATTAAATTGTTCTTTTTTCTAATAACTAATGTAATGTAATGACTATAATAAAGGGGTTTGTGGGAATAATTGTCCTACTGAAACCGGAAGCAGTCAAAAGAATTCATACCTTTATAAAGTAAAGTTGAAAGTATTAGAAGGGAGACTCTCGTAATGAACAACATAAATTGTACAGACTTAAACATGTGTGCCTTAGTAATATTTCATTTTTTTTAAATTAACATATTTTTTTCCTTCTCATTCAGAGAAATTTTCATCAGTAATAAAATCAAATTACAAACTAAATATTTATAAAGTGACGTATGAATTTATTCACAGATTAATATAATTTTTGTTTAGTTATGAATTTATATATTTAACTCAGAACTTTTATTATTGGCGTTCAAAATGTTGATAATTTATAATTCAAAACAGATTAGGTACAGTAAAAAAAAACGAAATTTTGTATAGTCTATCAAATGTCAAATAATAAATGTCTTACCTGATTTCGCTTAATATTTAGAGAAACAGGATATGAATGATTCATTTTAAATAAATAAATAACAAATAATATGAAAATAGTGCATTGCTTTCATTAATGTCCAGACTTACAATTTTTTTTATTTTTTGTATCGTTTTGTATGCCAAAAACCAATAAGTAAGAAGTGACAAATTATACAAATTCTTTTATTTTTATATTGTAAGATTTAAGCTTTGCCAAAATAAAAATGTAAAACCTTGAACTTGTTCTTGTTTAAATTACAATATTTTTAGGGATAGAAAAGAATACAAGAGGTTATTGATGAAAAACACTGCAGATTCTTATCTTCGGACTTTTTTTTTTACACCAAAAAAAAAAAAAGGAAAGGATTTTCTGTATAATTATTTAAATCTAAATAAAATAAATTGAATTTCAAGTCAAAAATATATCTCCATTTATATAGTTGATTAACGACTATCAAAATAAAGGATTGACCCAATTGTCCAAATAAATCAATCCTAAATAGTCTAAATTTAAATTTTTGGGTTTACTTGTCTATTCTTCAGTCTTAAAATATTATACAAATCAAAATTATCGTACTATAATTTAATGTCAAATTATTTTCATGTTTCTGACAATTTAACGATTATTAAATTTAAAGTGTGAATAAAATAAACCTGAATTTAATTACAAAATTACAATTATAACAAAAATATAGTTAAAACATTAATCTTATGTCTTCCACAAATAGAGAAATTTTTTAGTACAAATTTCTTGATAATTTAATTAAGGCAGAGTACTTACATTTTTAACTGAAATAATAATTTTATAACATTGAATTTTTCTTTTATTAATTAATCAATAGAAAATTATCACATAAAAAATGTTACTGTGTCGTAACAATAACAATTAAATAATCATTTATGTAGGGGTTTTTCTTTATATTCTTTTGTTAAGTTATTAACTTAAAAATATTCAACATTAAAATGTAGAAAATTTAAGACATCCTGTCGTCTATACCTTTATATAAATTAATTAAGTGTGTCAAAATGTTAATTGGTAATTTTATTTTTACCTTTTACTACTTTTCTCATTTTTTTCTTTTATTTTCTTTTATTAATTTTGTACAATTTTCTTGAATATATTGGCAACATTTTAACTAAAAATGAAAAACTAATTTCATAGAAATTTTATGTTAATAAAGTATTTTATGATTATTATTATTGTAGATATTTTATGTGTTTATTAGTGTTAGTGTTAGTGTTAGTGTTACTGTGTGTGTAAAGAGTGATATGAAAAATTATTTCTGTTAATAACAACTTAAGACATTTATAGTTTTCCTTTTGGTCTGTTATTTTTTTTTTGTAGTCTTTATTTTGTAGTTTTAATGCTGATATAAAATTATATAGATATATTGTTTGCACATTTATGAAAAATATATTAATATTGTTATTAATGACTCTCTAGTTGTATTGTCAAAAAATAAATAAATATATTTTAGAAATAGAAAATAAATAAACTAATGTCATAAAATTGTCTTTACAAATAACGAATATCACATAAAAATGTCTTTAAAAAAGAACGGCGATAATAACAAGATTAGAATACATTTTTTTTTTTTGAATAATATTCGTAAATAAAGTCTTAAATTTGAAATTTAAATTATGTAATACTAAATGTGTAATTTATATAAAATAACCCTGTCCATCTTTTGCATTAATCACATTTATCATAATTTACAGAAAAATATAAATGGATTATTACAATTGCATTGAATTTTTTCACGATATAATTTAAATTTTCGTTCATTTTAACCAATACAGATATCCTGTCAAACTGCACGAATTCATTTATTATTCAATTTAAATCAGTTCTGAAAGATAGTTAGTATGGTCTGATGGTATGTCTTACCTGTATGGTTTGTCAAATTTTTTATTTAGTTTTAAATATTTTTATTCTTTGAGAAAATTAAAAAATAATTACATTTAAAGTTTTGAAGAAATCTAAAAAATCGTTTTTAATTGAAGTATCAGAAAATGGGTTAATCATCAAACGTTGTTAGTTATAGTTTACTCTATTTCTGTTGTAACAAAAATATTTGTCATAGAGAATTGTATTCGATATTCCTTATTAAAATTAAATAATTAAAACATGTTTCCGTCTTTTATATTTTTAATTTCCTTTTGTTATTTTTGCATATTTATAATTTTTTGTTTAATAAATTTTGTAAATTAAAAAGATGTATTTGCATTTTTTTCTTTTGTTTTGTTCGTGTTTTTTTTTTCGTTGCTTTTATAATTTGAAATATTTTTATTATTAAAAATCTTGACCTAAATTTCTATAATACATATTTGTATTGGACTTGATTTGATTTTCTTAAAATTTCTTAAATTAGAATCATCAATGCATACACAATGAAAAATTTTATAATTAATTTTAAAATGTATACAAAATGTTATTTTAATTTTTTTCTAATATCAAGTAGACAGTTTTCTCTATTTTATTTATTTATTACAAAAGATTAACGATCAATTTATTGTATTTTGACATTATTTTATGAAAACCCCCATAAATGTTTTGTCTATAGAATGCATTTGTACGAAAGACATTAAAGTCATACAAAATACAATTTGTACTTATAAAAGAAATTCATTTGCTAAAATTTACTGAAATAATTTGCTTATTTTCATTCAAAATATTTTATTTGTGTTTTGAATTGAGCACGTGGAATATCGTACAGTTTTTTTTTTGTATTTTATATATGAGATCTCATTTTTTTAATTAAACTTTTCATCACCTAAAAGACGTCATTAAAGTTGAAAGCAAGAAAAGAAAAGAATAAAAAATAAAGAAGGAAGAAGAAAAAAAAAAAAAAAATCAAATAAAAAAAAGAAAAAGGAGAAAAAAGATTCTTAATGAGAAAGAAAATTTATCTTTGTGAATCGTGACACAATTTTCTTTTCTTATTTCGTTTCTTTTTTTGGTTTTTCTATTTGTTGTTTTTGTATGTTTGTATTGGGGTAAAGAACCACATGCATACACTCTTGTCTGATATTTGTGTGTGTATATGTGTGTATGTATGGGTATGGGTGTGGTGATGATGTATATAAAATTACAAAACAAATGAAATAAAAAAAATATTATTTGAGTTAATTGGTTAACACAAAATACAAACACATTTATAACTTTCTTATAAATTACAAGAAAACTAAAAATATATATATTTTTTTTTCTTTCTTTGGTCGAAGAAGAATAGTTAATTTAACATTATTAAATTAAATTACAATTATTATAACGATTAGATGTTTACCTTTTATTGTCTTCTCAATATTTTATGTACTCGCATGCGATTTGATGTTCTTTTTGTTTCTTTGTTTATTTTTTTATTTGTTTGTTTATTTGTTTGTGTATTGTTTTGTTTTTACAGTACTTAGTACGTAGTTTCTTTCCATTTCTCATTTTTTTTTATTTTAGGAAAAAAGATTTTGCTTGTGAGTTTTTCTAGTTTTTGGAATAATTTTATTCAATGATTTTTTTGAAGTACAAAAACATATATTTTTTTAGGAAATTTCTCTAATTTCATTTTTCAATTAAAAACTAATCACATTCTTTAATCAAGTTTAATGTAAAGCTCTGTTTAGATTTTTTTTTGGTAGTCGCTATAATAAATTTTTAAATGTTAGTTTACATTTTATTGTTGAAATAGGAAAATTATGTCAAATAAAATCAACATTGATTAAATTCTAATAAACGAATTTTCCATAAAATGAAAAAAATTCATATAATTTTCTCTATGCATGACAGCGCATTGGTTTCTTCTAGAAAATAAATATATACTCAACACACAAAGAAATGTTTCTCTATTTGAACGAGAATATTGGAAAAATTTCACAAAAAAGAAAATAATTCCATAATCAAAATTGATCAATAATTCAATTATTTTCATTTAAAATTCATTGAATTTTTTTTTTGTGAAATCAAAGTGCACGAAATTTCTATTATTTGACGTTTTATTTCTTTCATTTTCTTTTTTCTTTTTTTTTTTCTGAACTCAGCTCAATCATATACGTCATACTCGACATGTGTGTGTATGTGTGTATCATAGGTTCTTATAAAATATACGAAAAATTATAGAATAGAATAAAATAGAATACAAAAAAAAAAAAAAAATTATCTTACATTGATTTTGAAAAGTTTAGTTTGGTTTGACCGAATTGCGGGAATATTTTATTGTTTTCTTGAATATATAAAGAAAACACGCGATTGTCAGACAAAAATTGTAATTTAGTGTATTATATACGTGAAAAAGGAATGGGGTTCCTTTTTTTTTTTGATGGAACGAAGGGAGGTGTTTTTTTTTTGATCATTTTATAATATGTTCGGTCAAAACTTATATTCCTTCCCAAAAAGCAAGAAAAAAAAAAACGATCAACATGCCATGTTCTGTCCATTCGAATAGGTATCCCCAATTGAACATAAAAATCCCCCACTTATTTTTTATAAAAGGCACATTTTTCTATCGAACCTTTTTCTTTTTTGGTGACTGATTTTTTTTTCCTTCTCTCCATAAAATGATTTTTGTTGTTTGTATTTTTTTTTTTTTGTTCTTATATTATTTTGTGTTGGGCCGATTTTTGGGTGTTAGTTTTTCTATGGAAATTAATTCAGTTTTTTTTTTTTTTTTCATGTATATAAAATATGGAATGGCGATTAAATTTATTGTCGGTCGTATTTTCTTTTCTCTAACAGTTATTTTTTTAAGGAAATGGAAAATAAAAATATATAAATGTCGCCGTTTAAGGATATTTATATTAAAGGCATTTAAAGGGTTATATTTATTAATTAGTAAAATATGAATGATTGAATTATTGTGAAATTGAACTGAAAATTTGATATTTTCTTCTTTGTTTTTTTTTTTTTTGCTTCAAAATATAAAAACACGAAACTCTTTACCAAATGGTCAACCCTAAAATCTTATAAGATTTTTCTGTCATGAAACTTTTTTTTTTATTTCCTTTTGATGATCGTCGTTTTAATTTTCTCAATTTCCTTTTTAATTCATTCTTTAATTGCTCTTTATCAATGTCTAATATCTTATTTATTAAACGTTTATCTCTTATGACCATTTTTCCATTATTGCATTTAATTTACTATTTTGTACGATGGGATAAAATAATTGATATACAATTCAATATAATGTTTATTGGTATTTTTAACATTTTGGGTATATTTTTGGAAGCGCACCCATATTTTCAATTTCCAAAATTTGTTATAATATTATAAATAATAATAATAATAGAATATTGTGTGGAATAAATATGTGTGACCGACCACACCTAAAAAAAACTATAATAATATTTTGCCGATGTTTTTTTTATTTTTTTATTTTTCCTACTTTTCCTATAAAATATCAATAATAGATAAATGAGATTTTTATTTAGATATTAACTAACCTCAAACTATAAAATGTATTATAAATTTTTTCGGATTATACGTAAATATGTGATGGAGTCCTCTCTATCTCTAACATTATCCCACACCACCCCTGTGTAAAGGTATTTTATAATTTTTCAATGTGTGCTGTGCCTGTGTTTATGTTATCAACATTTTAGACGGGATGTTTTTGAGGTTTGGTTGGGTAGATTTTTAGATGTTGATATAAAGTTGATTACAAATATAAAAAAAAGGTAATGATTTAAAAACAAATTAAAATCTATATACGTTAATGTGTTTTAAAACTGTTCGTTGTGTGTGTGAATATTTTTTTTTTATTCACCCAGCGCGCGTATATTATTATATATTTTCTCGACCGAAGAAGAATGGAAAATATATTTAATGAAAATTGAGACAACACGTTTTATGATATTAAAAGTCTTTCTGTGTGTCAGTGTGTGTGTATGTTTATGATGGAAAATAAATAAAATGAGTAAAGGATGTTACTTTGTACCACCTTCCTCTAATGCTCTTCTGCTGATGAGATTTATATTTGAGTGAAATATGTCTCTCTCACACACACACATACACATATACACAATTTCAAACATCGCATATTATATAGATTTTATTTTTATAGCGACTTTACTTGTTTTATCGTCTCTAATTGATGACATACCGTGAATAATTTAATGAGAGAATAAGAACTTTGCGTCTGTCTTAGCGATTTTCTTTTCTTTTTTTTACGTTTTTATTTTGTTGTTGTTATTTTTTATATATTTTCTTCCTTATCGTTAAACGTTCCTAAAACTCGAACAGAATTTATATATGAAAATATGTAATTGTTTTTGCTGTAGTTGTTGTAAAAATTAATTTAGGAGTAAATTAAATTAGAATTTTTAAAGATTTATTTTCCATCATAAATTGTTTTGAAATTAATTGTTTGACTGGCAATTTGATACAATTCATTCCACCATCCATTAATTAATATTTTACCATACGTCTAACAAGACAAGACTTGTTAGTATAGCGTGTAAACCAAAATATATCTCAGGTGTTAAAATTTACACCAATATCGCACAACAATTCTTTCCTTTAAGTAAACACTTTGATAAAGAAAAAATTGATTAACTTTTTTCTTATCATAAAAAATTTTCTTTTATTTCTTGTCGTTTCATATTTTTATATAAATTTTCTTTATTTTTCCCTTTTTTTTTTTAACTTTGCCTATTTATATTCCAAACCATTTTGTTTTTCTTCTCATTCTTTTTCTTCTTTTTTTTATTAAAAAAAAAAAACCAACAATATAAAATATTTTCTAAAACAATTTAAATTTTCAGAAAATTTTATTATATAAATAAAAACAACAAAATACAAAGGAAATGTTATATCATTTTACAACAATACCAACAACAACAATAACAATAATAACAAAAATATTCTCTCCAAAAGCATTTAAAAAAGTTTATCATTTATAAATATGAAAAATTGCATAAAAGTTTATCATGTGTCTATTCTATAGTATTTGCTTTGTCTGTATATCTGTCTGTCTGTCTGTCTATCCATCTATCTATTTGTCTATTTGTCTGTGTCTGTCTGTCTGTCTTATTATGATAATGCTGATGAAAATACATCCATACAAAAAGATATAATGAAAAATTAATAGAAAAGTATTTGTTCAGATTTTAAAATTTATATTTTGTAAAATTAATTTTCTGTTTTATTTTCCCTAGTTTTTTTTTTCTGAGTTTTTGTTATTGTTGTCACAGAAAAATTTTGTACAATAAACACAATTATAAAATAATAATGATTTTCCCTTCTTTTTTTTTTGTCCACAAACAAAAAAAAAAAGAGTAGAAAACAAATAAATTGTCATTATTTTTGTTATTAATTTTTTCATATTAATTGAAGATTTAGGTGTGATGAGTAAAAGAGAAAGAAAAATCGAAAACAATAATAGCAAAAATATAAAATAAATTTGGGTTGAGTTGAGTTTGGTGTCCTTTATTTGCTTCGTCATTCATGAATATTGAAAATGGGTCAATGTGTCGTTGTTGTATGGAAACATTTTATAATAAATAAAATGTGTTTTCTTTTTGGTTTATTGGGTTAATGGTTATTCCTCCCTTTTTTTATTTTTTATTTTATTTTTCATTACAATTAGGGTACAATACGATCTTTAGAACTATTAACACGTTTCTTTATTAATATAAGTAATGAAACTCGGTTATAACGAACTTCACTTATAACGATCTTTCGGTTATAACGAACTTTTCTGTAGGTCCCGTTTTAATTTGTACCTTGACAATGATTCGGTTATAACCTTCTTTCGGTTATAACGAACTTTTTTTTTGTCCCTTAAAGTTCGTTATAACCGAGTTTCACTGTATAAAAATATAAAGTCAGAACAATTTGGAAGATCTTAAATAAATTTTCTATTTTTTTTTAAAATAATTTTATTGCCACAAACGTTATTAGATAGAATATTACGATCTATAGATCGTAAATTTTTGTCCAAAATATTTATTGTGATTCTTCTATTTCTAACTTTTCGTCAAAAAGTAAATCAATTTTTTTATTTTGCAAGTTCACGTTCTCTCATAAAACTGAAAAGATCCAAATCCATTGTGTATTTCTTCAATTACATGTTGTATTCTCTTCACTTTTCTCTTACTTTCTTTTTATTTTTGTTTTTATTTTTATTTTAATTTATAGTAGATACTTCAACTATTGAATTATTATTAAGGCTAGGATGTTATTATAATACCGCAGTTAAAGTTTTAAAGGATATTTAGTTTAGTTGATTTTATGAAGTCAAAAAGTTTTACAAGTGTTACGGTGTTTTGCGCTAAACATTTTTTTATTGATGCAAGTAGTTTGCGACGAACGTACACATTTTTTAATAATATAAAAAAACATAGTTTAAAAAAGCCGATCGTAAATTCTAATTTAATATTAATTCTCATGAAATTCCATTTTGTGTTTTTTGTAAGCTTTGCTTGTATTTTTTCCTACAAATAGATAATTATTTTATTCTTCTTAAATTCACATATTAATTACGCCGGAATTCTATTGTGCTTAGAAAAATCTAAAAATTGATTCTTTTTTCCGATCTATATACTGAAAACAAAACAAAAATTCAAACAAATACAGACAAATAATAACAATAAAATATGAACATTTTTATTATTATATTTAATAGGAGAAATTCTGTGTGTATATATGTGTGTGTGTATCTTCTCCAAATTTTTGTATTATTTTTGGGCGACCCATTTATTCATTACATTTTAATAGCGTACGCAATTAACGCCAAAAATATATCGTTAATGGTAAATAATTTTTCAGATTATGACACGATATATTTTGTTGTTGTTGTTATTTTTATTATTGTTTTTGTTTATTGTAAATTAATATGAATTGTTTGTGATTTTATATAATAAAATTGTTGTTGTTGCCTTTATTTTTTGCGTACAGAATTTTTATTGCTGCATTTTTTGTTAATAAAATTAATAATCTTTTATTTCTAGGCTATTAAACTTCTATAATATTATAGTAAGAGAGAAATCAAGAATTTCTCTAACTAAATAATTATTAACTGTAATGGTATGTTCCAATTGTAATTATAATTCATTCTTGACGTATACACTTAAAAATTAATAACTGACATTTGACTCATTTGAAACTGAGTAGAAATGTTTTGTTATTTAATTTTCTTGATGTATACGATTTTAACAAAATTGTAAAAGGAAATCAAAAATAAAAACTGATTTGTAAAATTAAATATTTTGCAATAATTTCACGTCAGAAAATACGTCAGAGAATACGTCATGAACCCTTTATATTCTAACTAAAATATAAATTGAGTTTTGTATTTGAAATTTGTCATAAGTTCATATTCTATTTTAGTAGACGATTAATTTATTTTTCAAAATTTTTCAATTAATACACCTTAATTAAATTCTCCCATAAAAAAGAAAAAAAGTTAAAGAAATTCTTTAATTTGACCAATCTAACCTATCCTCTGAAAGCCAACACCCAGATTTTCTTTTATTAAATTGTAATAATTAAAACTAGAAAAAACATAAGTCGACATATAGAAAAAAAAACAATCAAATTAAAATTGTCAACATATTGTTCAGTACCAACCCTAGAAAGACATTTTTTTTTATTTGATGTGTTAACACGAGATCATTGTACTCATTCAAGTAAGCAGATATAGTTTACAATACTTATTAAAAATTAGTTTACCTCCAAAATTAGATTTTATTGAATCAAAAGTATTCGAACTTTAATTTTTTCTCAGTATTACCTAGGTACAAAATTTTTTTATTGTTTTTTTGTTTTTATCCTTAAAAATAGTTAATTTTTGATTTTCTGATATAACTTAATTTTTTGTTAGAATTCTAAATTATTAATGACATAATTAAGTAGAAAGAAATAATTTATGTGAACCCGAACCAAACCCATGCATGCACCTAATCGGTTGATTTGTAAAATAATTGTATTTTTATCACGTTAATAATAAATGTCCATTTTATACTAAGTTTTTTTTATTCATTTGTGTTTATAACGATTTTAATCAAATTATTTAAATTTATTAAAAATGAGCTTTCCATTTTCTTTTTCTGACAAAAACAATAACATTGAAATGAGAAACACACAAGTCTGCTTTCAAAGTCAATTTCTTACTAAATTCAGATTTGAAGAAGACATTTTTAAAACTAATCAATCATTTTGCTTGAGACCTTTGGCTTGAGTCATTTACCTTCATTAATTTTTCCGCTGTGATAGATTATTTATTTGTCATTTTCTTTATTGAAAAAAAGAATTGCTTAATGAAATCCCATTTTTGAAGTGTTCGCCGTGGTTTAGCAAGGAACAGTTCCGAATGATGAGTTTTATTCAGTGTGGTAATGGTCAATAGAATTATTTTACTTCTATAATAACATTGGAAAGTTGATACAAATACACGTTAGTAAGTCCTTATGCAATCAATTAATCTTTTAATTGGATTATGAGATCTTGAGTTTATATTTTAATTTCGAACAAAAATCAAAGAACTTTAATCATAAAATGACTTCTTGTTTCTTTAGTTTAAAGCAATTATAGTCAATTAATGGAAGTAGTTTTCCTAAAATAAATTACCATAACTGAATTAATTATCCTCATATTAAATGAAAATTGTCGTTCACTTATTGTTTTATTCGTCACTGCAACTGATATTTATAGAAAGAAATTACATTAAATGGTGAATATAAATAATAAAAGAGTATAATAACTGGAAAAAGCCATAAGAAAATTATACTCTTCACAAAATAAAACGTAGAAAAAGCAGCAAGAAACAGTAAAGACAAAAAAAAAATTGATTGATTGGTTTTGGGTCTAATGACTAATTGAATGACAGTCGTGCCGTGACACGTCAAGAAGGAAAAAAAATCTGTTGATGACTTGGTCACCCTCTCTTATCTCTGACAAAAACAACGAAAAATAGAAAAAAAAAAAAAATGAAAAGAAAATCGGAAACACAAAACAGCAATGTTTTAGTTTTGTATAGAAAAAGCCGGGTAACACACTAGAGAATTATTGTGAATCATAATAAAAATCGCACGCAATCTTTAATAAATAATGATAATGATTGGGGGACAGTGTTGTTTTTGTTACATGATCTATTCTAATGAACTACAATTACCTAAAAGTGTGTCTTCCTTTTATAGTTGAAACAATGTTAGGTATAGTTATATTTATAGAACTAAAATGTACCAATACACTTCCACAACAATATTATGTTTTCATTATTTTTTGTTGAATTTTTAATGGAGGGGGTTTTTTTTTCGAATATTTAAGTCGTGCCTGAATTTCATTGAACTTTTCTTAGGTTGAATCCACAGAAGGAATTAAATTTTTGAAATTTGGAAAATCAGATTTTTTAAACATAGAAACTTTACAGAAAATAATGAAAATAACCAGCGTCGTAGTCGACTTGCATTTAAAGATCGTGATTTTTAACCCTGGTGATGTTGTTGCCTCAACCTATTCATTTACTAATATTTTAGCCGATTGAAGTCTTAATTGTTTAACTTTTCACAAAAATTGTTATGAAAATAATTAGAATGGAAAACATGAAAAATAAGAACAAAAACAAAATGGAAATTTAAAATTAGAAATAATCTGTATAATAATGTATGTAAAATGTTAATATTATGCTGATATTGGATGGATGTAATATGTGATGACGATATAGCGATGAGAGGCAAAAAAGAATGACAACAAAATAAAACAATCAGACAAATAAACAGTACGCAATGAATTGAATGCGGCTGTAAAATAAATTGAAAAGTCATTTTGGTGGCCGGATTAATCGACTGCGTTTTTTTTCGCATTTTCATCTTTTTTACTTTTTTATCTCATTCAAAAATATAGGAAAAAAATGAGGGAAAAGAACGTTTTATTGATTTTCGGTGTGTCTCTCTTTCTCTCTTTCCCTCTCTCTTTCTCTTCCTATCCTTTTTTTTACTTTATGAATCCTGACTTAATTTTGCTTACGATAAATTGGCAATAGATGGCAGATAAATTCAGGTTTTTCTTTACATCCTTTATTTTTCATTTTCTAGTTTCGTGTTAGTGTGAATGATAGGTGTGTTGTGTACTCAGTAAATTTGAGCACTTTAATTCCAGCAAATTAAAAATAAACAACAACAAAACAAAACAGAGAAAAAAAACTTTAAATAATATCCCCAAATCGGAAAATAGGAAAAATGGGAAACAGTGAAGTTGTAAATGCATATGTGTGCATTTTAGTTATTTATTTCTTCTTGTTTTTATTTCATTCAATTTGTTTCGTCCTTGATCTTGACCTATGTCAAATAGTTAAGTTCTCACGTAATGTTTGTCTTCTTCCATCATCATGGACGTATGTATGCACATTCTACATATGCGCTTGAAAATGTGTGGGTGTGTGTGTGTATGTATTTTCCTTTTGGTATGCTTTTTTTTTTGGGTGAAAATTATTTACTCAATGTTGTTATGTCTACTAAAAATCATTTACTTTCCTTTCATTCTCTCATATCTTTACAACAAATTCAAACACATCAAAAAAGTACTTTTTTCTATGTGATTATTGTGTCTAAATTCATGTGTTTGTATTATAACATGCTTCGTTGTTGTGTGCGTGTATTTGTGTGTATGTTATTTTTCGTTATGCCTTTTTATCTTCTCTATACTTGTAAAAAGCAATAAAATAAAGAAAGAAAGAAAGAAAGAAAAAAAAAGAAGAAAAACTCCCACAAATTTATTTGGTGATAATAAAATTTGAAAGACATTTGAAGTGGTTTCTTAGATTTTATTATCAGCGCGAATAACGAAAAAAGAATGGAAGAAGAAGGAAAAAAAAAATGAAAATGAAATGAAATGAAATTTTATGACTTTTCAGTGATTTATTTAGAGAGACACGAAAATCAAAGACAGTATTATTTTGGGTCGAGGGTGGGATTGAAGGTATGTTATTCTTGAAAGTGATTAGTTCAAGTCCGTGATTTTTGTGGTGTTTTTATATTATTTTTTGAATTAATTTCAAAATGGTTTCAAATTTATGGGGCCTCTATTGATTTATTTTTTGCTTCCACAAAACAGTGGCGTCTCCACTTAATCTATGGTTAATCTGAAATTATTTATGTAGAATTTAACATTTAATTTTTCTGTTAATTAAAAATAGAAATTTTAAGAAAAACAACAAAAATAACAACGTTCATTTATAAACAAAATAGAAGCTGGGACGGACGCTATAACACGCAACAATATATTAATAATAACACAAAAAAAAAAAATATAATCACACACACACATATATACACACACATACATACACACACACACACTGATGAAATATAATAATAAAATTATTATTATACGATTTTCGGAAATTAATTCTGACATTTTTGTTGTATATTTTTTTATACAATTATAATTGTTTTATTTTATCGACCAACAAACAAACGCGCGAGGTGTGGCAATGGAATATCACAATTTGCAACAATTTCTAACTGGAAAAATAAACTAAAAAATATATCCAGACTTGATTTCATTTTTTTTTTATTTTTAATAAAACGAGAAGTTTTTTTTACGCACTAAATGCGGGCAGAGAATTATTAACATATTTTTTTTCTTCGTTGAGGTTTTTTTATTTTTCTGAAGGGTCTGGGGTAATGAAAGAATTGCTGCACCCATAGAAATGTTTGATTTGTACCGAAAAATTGTATGTCGTGACTTGTAATTTTTTTTCTCTCTTCTTCTCCATTTCATTGGTTTAATTTCAATGCGACAATCATGAGTAGAAAAAATAAACACACAACACGATTTAAAATGTTTCTCGGTGAGTAAATTGATTAATCATTCACTCTCTCTCGCTTACACTACATCTCTTGTCCGGTTTCTACAATAATTATTTACTTAAGAAATTTAATTTGTAATAATCTTAATCTACACGATTCAATTGTAATAAAAATAACAATCTTTCTTCATTTTCATTTTCTGTTCATAATTTTTTGAGTCAAACTGTTCGTTTTAGGCTCATCACCCCGGAAAGAAGTTCTATTTTGTTGTTGTGTTTCTTAAGTAAACAAATAACTATATCAAAACTAACGTCTCGAAATGAACAAATCTATCAAGTAAAAATAATAATAGAAACACGTGACTAAAGAAAGTTTCATTAGAGAGAAACAGAAATTTGAAAATTAAGAAAATGTCGTCTCTTCAATTCCTTCTATTATAACTATGAATATATTTTTTTTATTTTATATTTGAATAAAGTCATGCATCTCATTCCAGATACAACGAAAAACAAAAAAAATGGTCGGGAATTCGTTATGAAACATCTTGAAATTTATAAATTGTTGAATTTGAACAATAAAGGAAACACCTACAAAATATTAAAATATTTAATACAAGTTTAGAAGAAAAACAAAAAATCCATAAATAATAATGGAAACTCTAAAAGCAGAAAAATAATAACAAAATATTACTAGAAACATTATTGTGCGGTCTGTGTGTTCTTTTTTTTTCAACCCTTTAGTAAATTTTCTTTTCATCAGTTTTCTTCATTAAAGAAAAATAAAATATATATATATGTATATTTTCTATTTCATTAATACACACATGTACACACACATACGCATACAAACCTATGAATAGAAAGTCATCATTACGTTATTTATTTTAATAAACGGTCGATTATTATTATCACTTTTTTTTTGTTAGTTGTTTTTGTTGTTATTCTTCTTCTTCTACAAATAACAACAAAGTAATATTAATATAAATTTGTTGTTAATTGTTTTATTTATATAAGAAGAAGAAGAAGAAGAAGAAGAAGAAGAAGAAGAAGAAGAAGAAGAAAAAGTAAAAAAAAGTTATATTTAACTAAATTATATTTATTTTAATAAAACACAACAAAAAAAAAAAACTATAATGAGACAAAAGATAAACTTTTAAAAAAGGGAAAAAAACACCCCTTCAGAGAAACAAAAATATTAAAGTCCACCTGGCTTGAAATATGTAATTATCTGAACCAATATAATAAGCACGAATGTTCTTATTTGACTTTTGTATATTTTTATTTTGGAATTAAATCCTATTTGTACAATTAAATCAATAACAGTGACGGCGTCAATAAATTTTCAATTATTATCCCTTGATTCAATGAATGAATGAAAGGGCATAACGAAATAATTTGCCATCACATTTAGCTAGTATACAAATTGAACTGATCGAAAATAATTCTCTAATTTTATTTTCAACTTTTTTTAATTATTTGGAAATTGAAAATTGATTCAGTTCATCATTTCTATTGAAAACAAGCGAATTTTTTTTTAATAAAAAAGGATTTCGTTCGAATGAAATCAAAGAATTCAAAAATATTACATTATCGGAGTTCTTACTTTCTTCATCACTAAAATAGTCAATTGTAACGCTACTGTACAAGAAAAGAAAAACCGATTAGGTGTTTCTGTGTCTGTGTGTGTAAACAAAAGAAACAGGTGAATAAAGTTATCACATTATCCTCTGGTATTATATAGCCAAAAGTCGATTGTTTCTTATGAGATTTTAATAATGTTCAATTTTAGTAGGTGGATGGGGTGTAGTAATGACAAAGTTGTTGGTGTAGGCGGAATAAGATTATAAAAAAAAAAGTAAGAAGGAAAGGACATCAGGAACAGTATATAGTGAATATTATGTGTTTTACTAATTAAGAATTCAATTATTTTGTAACGATTGGTTTCTCTTTGTTCTGTTTGCTGTAAAAATTATTAACAAACCAAAAATAAAAATTTTATTAAATGTAGGATTAGGCTGTTAGGTTAGAGGTGAAAATCAAGAGAGCCGCTTATGTTCGACCATAAGCACTATAACATAAGTATGCCCTCACCCCAGTTTCCCATAAATTTTATGTAAAAAAAAGTAATAATAATAATTTTATAACATAAACTTTTGTTACAAAATTAAAAAAAAAAAAAAAATTTCAGAAAATTGTAATTAGGGAAAAAGCATAAACAAAATGTCGTTGTTGAGGGTTCTTCTTTTGCAATGGGTTTTAAAATCTGTATAAAAATGGTAGGAGGTAGGTTTTTGTTGGGTAGATAAATTGATAGAAGGAACAGTATGGAGATTTTTGTATTAACCAACAGTTGCTAGGGTTTTCGGTATATATTGTTTAATTAATACTTTAGCCCTTTTTACGTTTGGTCTTTTCTTCTTCTTCTTCTTCTTCTTATTATTGTTGTTACTGTTTTTGTTTGCTGTTAGCTATTGTTGTTGTTATTATATATTTTCGAATATTTTGTTGTTGTTTTACATAAAATGTAATCCGAAATCCCAACAAAGCTTACACAAATTAATCGACAATTTTATTAATTTCTTTTACAATCAAAATCTCTTTTGAAGAAGTTTGTCTTTCGTCTTTTTATTTACTTTCTTCTTTTATTTTTTGTTTCTTTTTTGTTTTTTGTTTTTGTTGTTGTTTTTTGTCTTATATTATTATAATATTCTTTCTGAACAATCAGGATGATGTTTTATAGTATAAAAGTCAAAGATTATTATTATGATTATTGCTGGTTGTTGGCTGATTGTTTTTCTTAATATTTTGATGATTGTATTTTTATATAAAGTTTCATTTATGTTAATCCCAATAATCCGTTTTATTTATATTATTAATTTAAAAAATAAACTAACTTCTGAATAAATCCATTCGTGGTACTTATGGATACACACACACTCACACAAGTCACACGTCACATATATACGTACATACGTATAAAAGACTGACTGAATTTGTAAGATTTATTAAAAACTTTTCCAAATTTATAATAAAATTTAAATTATTTCTGTTTTCATTTTTATTTTTATTTTCTTTAATTTAAGAAATTACAATTTTCCCCGATTTATTTTATGTTTTTAATTTAATTAATAAAAATTAATGAATTTTATTTGAAGTGTGTGTGTGCACCCTCCCAATTACTTCTTCTACTTTTTCTGTTAATGAATAAATAAAAAAAAAAAACATTTTTGTTTAATTTTTTTTTTTTTACATTTGAACGTAAGAAGGTAAAGTGTGAGGAAAATTTTAAAGAGCATCATCATATAAGCGAACAAAAAATTAGAACACAAAGTGAAGTTTGGTAAAAAGTGAAAAAAAAAAAGAAAAAGAATAAATAACAAAAAAAAAAAAGATAAAGTAAGAAGGAAGGAAAAAGAAACAGAAGAAGAAAAAATAAAAAGGAATTTTTTTTTATATAATGAAAATAGCCTTCGGGCTATGTTCTCAATTCAACACCATTAAATGTATGAATTATATATAAAATAAAAGATATAAGAGGCGCACATGACGCGTCTATTATAAAGAAGATAAATTAGTGTTGTCTTGTACTATATACACATTCTACTTTTCGTATGAATATACATACAACGTTATACCGATTGTTCAGATTAGATTCCACATATAAAAATAAAAGAAACTTTCACCTATTTTATATATACTAAACTACTACCATCAACCAAGTAACAACAAACTTATAACCAAAAAGAAGAAAAAAAAAAACCACCTCGTTTATATAATATTTTGAATCGTCATCATTGTGTTAAAAGTTTGAGTTTGACTACTGTGGGTTGAATATTATTTTTACGCTAAAGGGAATGAGAACACAAAAATAAAATTATTTAAGTGCGGGAAAAATTTTAAAATTAGAATATTGATTTTCTATTTTCCTTTGTATTTGTTCCTATTTTTGTAGAATTTATTATTTGAAAATTATCTAAAAAAAAAAAAAGAAAATGTTTGTATATTAAAAGAAAGACGAAGGAACAACGGATGGAAGAATTTTCATCTATTTTTTTTTTTCACCCGCGAGGTTAAAACAAAAAAAATAAAAGAGGAAAGTGTGAAAGAGTGGAGGGGAAAATAAAAAAAAAAAAGAAAACGTTTAGCCAACAAACATAAGCAGATGTAAAACAAAAGCACTCAAATAATAAAAGCACGTGGTTTTAGTATAATATGCGGCACTGAAGCCAGTTAAATATACATTATGCGTATCCACCTATATACAATCTTACACCTTTCTACATCTTCACCTACCATCTAAAATACCATTCTATATTTATATTGTAATAATATGCCTACCTTTCTAACGCGATTTATTTTAAGTAAGTAAAATTTTCAATTATTTGCTTTTTCCGTTTTTACGTGAAAAAAAAAGAACGAACAAAAAAAAAATGTGTATATAGATTTTTTTTTTCTGGTAATTATTATAATTTTTCTTTTCATTTTTATCTTCCTTACAATTACTTAATATAGAAGGGGATAAAATAAAGAAGAGGATGGAGAAGGTATTCTTAATGGTAATTATTTGCCCGTTAACATTCTCTTAAGGTGTACATCTAAACTGTACCAGTGAAAATGTGGCTGTTATATGTGTTCGGTTTGATTCGTTTTTCGAAGGGTAGGAGTTTTTAATGTTGAAATTGATCGAATTATTTGAGGATTTATATTTTTCTTGTTTTTTTTTTCTTTTATAAACATAAGAGAAAAAAATAAATATATTTTATCGGATTATAGTTTGGACTTTTGTTGTTCTCCGTTTTTGTTTTGTTTTTTTTTTTTTTTTTTTGAAAGTCTAGGATTGGAATTAAGTATAATATTTATGAAGTTAACACGAAATACAAGAAATGATTTTGATTTAAAACATTGACATTGATTGAATACTATACTTCCAAAAAAGGTCAATTTACAAATAATAATATTATATAGGACGATATAATGTACGCGCGTGTTAAATCATTCTATATATGTTTAAATTTTGTGTGTGTGTGTATTTTTGTAAATATTTGTAGACGTACGTCAATCAGCTGCGGACAAAATAAAATATGAAGTAACTATAAGACCTTAGCTTTCCTATTTTGATCAAAATAAACCTCAAATTGTTTAGATTTATAGAAACACACCTGATGTATCCTTCTATTTCGATTTATCCTTTATTTTTCATATAAAAGAAAAAAGAAAACAAACTGGCCTCGGTTTTATAAATTTCATATAATTTCAATTAAATTTTCATTTTAGAAAACAGAAATTTTATTGTCTCTTATTTTTTTGCTGTTGATATTACTTTGTTTTTCTTCTAGTTGTTATTTTTAAATTTTTTACATTTTATTGTTGTTGTTGTTTCTGTTCTTGTTGTTGTTTTTTTCTGTTATTAGAAAATTCAATTTCAATTTCAAATTCATTATATAAATAATTAAATTTGCAAACAGTGCAAATATGAGTAATTTCCTATATTTTATATATACACAAAAAAATAGATAAAGGTATAATGAAAGAGTGAGAGAAAGGAATAGATGGATATACATATATACATACATATTTGTGTATTTTCCCATTTTCATCAATCTATTCATCAAAATTCAAACATCATGTTTTCTATGGTATGCTTTTCTATATAGTCCCGAAAGTGTTTTGCTAGATTACATAATTTCCTGTTTAAAATTCACTTTTTGATTTGGTTTGTAGATCGATTTCTGGTGTACTAGGAGGTACCTACTATTTTTCCCATATTTTATATATACCTACTATACAGCCTTGTTTGTTATAATATTAAATTTTTTGAAAACTAAAAATTTCATTTATAGTTGGATAAATATTCTGTATAAATTTGATGCATATAAAAAATTAGTTCATCCCAAACCCAATTTACCTCACCCATACTCGTATAATATCTTTCCCTATGACGACACGGTAAATAAATAATAAAGTGCATTGACGTACAATACTAGAAAACTTTTTTTTGTTTTTTTACCATTCGATATTGTTCTTACCAACAATTTATTAAATATTTAGGCAATATTCTTATTAGATATTGAAAGTTTCTTACAAAAATAATAATTTAAAGAAAATTTCGAGGGTATAAAATCATACTGTGTAAAAATGTATTCAATAACAACTTTCGTTTTGATTCTTAAATTCAATCCGGAAAAAATTAGTTACACGTTTAATTTAAACATGAATTATATAATTGCTTACATATTTTTCACTTTTTTTTTTCTAAATTGCAAGCCGGGAATATTGAAAGAAACAGCAAAAAACTAAGATAAAAATAAACCAGAACAAATTGAATTACTTTAGAACAAAATTTGTATTACTGTTGTAGGGAACAGCTGGATATGAAGAAATACAAGAAAAAAAAAATCTCTGGCAATGCAGTTTTTGATCCAAAACAACATAAATACATAATACAATGACTGTTGAAGATTCTTTGCATAAATACAAAATACTGAAAAAAAAATTAAAGAATGTTTAATAAAATAAAACTATTGTGAATTTAAAAAAAAAAAAAACAAAATTATGATGGTGAAAGGGAGGGAAGAAACAAATAATTTTATATGCGGTATCTTTTATATAATTTTCCGTTAAGAGTCATTTATTCTAATTTATAACATTTCAGTCAGTAACATATATACAGAAATCAGTCTTCATTCGTTCGTACATGAATACTGAAATGAAAACAACTGAAACTAATTATACACATTTTAAAATCCTGTCAAACGCGAACAATTTCTAAGATTTAATTTTTTTTTTAAAACATTTTTTATGAATTATCATTTCTTAATTAAAATCTAAATATCCGCCATTCATAAGTTTCCGTCTTTGAAAGATTCTTATAAATTGAATTGAATAAAAATGAATTCATTCATTTCGTTTTCGTTTAGAAAATGTAACGAATGCAATTATAATGAAATTACAATCGATATGAATATTTTGTCATAACACACACATACACATATGTTGATAAAAATTGCTGCAGACAGGTTGATATGTCGTATACGTTGTAGAATATTATGGTTCATTTCTATAACATTTGCTCGTGACTTATCAAAAGTAAAAAAAAAACTAAAATCAAACAGTGAGTGAGAAAGAGAGCAAGAGAGACAGAGAGAGAGAGAGAGAGAGAGAGAGAGAGAGAAAGAGTGAAATAGAAAACAAAGATGGAACCAGACGTGCCTTAGCAGAACACAAATTGTTGGCAATAATTCAGATCAAAATATTTTATTTGTTAGCAAAAAAAATTTAAAGATCTTATAAAATTTTAAACATGTGTTTGTATGTTTGCATTCATAAACTTTCTATCTTTCTCTATCCTTCTTACTGGGACTATCTGTGTGTGTCCATCATTTATAGAAGAATAATTCAATTTAATAAAAAAAAAAAAATGATTGGTTTTTTATTTGTTTCTAATTTATGATTATAATATTTATTTTTTATTAAAGACAAATTTTCTTCTTTTTCTTCGTAATTTTCCTTCAAGAAAAATGAACAAAAGTTATGACATATTTTTATTTGTAATTTTTTTTTTGCAATAAAAATCAGTAGAGTAGTTTTTCTTTATGTTTTTATGGTAAACAATAATATTGATGGATATTTTGCTAACTACAATTATTTGAAATATGACAGATGTGAATTCTTATAAATTGTCATATTTTATGTAACGTATACTTATGACGTAAAGTAACGTAGCGTATATTTACGTATATAAGTCGATCGTGCCTTCGTGTTTTGTTCTTATTCTTTTTTATGTACTTTTTTTTATTTCCTTTTATTAATAAGTAAAATTGAAATTTCCTCTGTCGTACTAATGAAACAAATTGATTGTTTGTTGTTGTTTTCAGTATATATGTGGGTGATATTTTTGTGGGCGTAAAGAGGAAATAGAAAAACAAAAGAATAAGTAAAAAGAATAAGTGAATATCATGCAGTGTACACACATGCGGGAATACATATTCGCGTTGTTCTTTCTTAAATTAAGTTTCTTTTATTTAAATATAAAAAATGTTTGTTTTTTATTGGAATAACAGAAGTCAACTTATATTATAGCACAAATTAACCTTTTCACCTTTTTCTTTTTCTATTTTTCAAAGAAGATATTTCATTTTTAAAATATGTGTAGCGTAATCAAAAACGTTCAACAATTAATTTAAAATATTTTTCGTAAATTAAATTGTTACGAAAAAATTTCTTCCATCCTACACACTTATTAATGTGAGCCTCTTAGTCTCGGTCTGCTTGATTTTCTATGGTTTTTCTCTATAAAATTTTCTAATGCCAAAAACAAAAAAAACCAAATAATGCATTTAAAAACAAATAATGATTAATTAATATTATGCATAAAATACTTAAAGTTTTTCTTTTTTTTTTTTACTTTTTCTTTATTCTTAAGTATGTTGTTTGTTATTTGTTGTTGTTTCTTTAAACCCATAAATTTACGCATAATTCATTATTCGTGTTTTGACATTAATGAGTGTACGCGGTAACCGTGTTTATACATTATTAAAATGAATTTTAATTTGAAATCTTGTTTCCTTAAAGGTTGTTGTTGTTATTTTTTTTTTGTTTCGCTTTTGCTTTTGCATTGCATGTTATAAAATTTTAAAATTTATTATATACATACTTTATGTACGTACACCATGCGCCTATATGTTAATGTGAATATCTTTAACTCATTCATTTCACTTATGGTGGAAAATTCTATTTTTGTTTTTAGAATAATTTTACACTGAATATTAATATATGAAAAAAGAATGAGGCAACAATCTAAACAATGCCCATCTTTAAAGTAAATAATTTTTGCAGTATCAGTGTCAAATATTAATACTTAGCAGAATTTAACAATATAAAAATTTGACCCCTATTCTTGATTGGGGTTACCAGTTTAATATAAATAAATTAGAAGTGTTACCAGATCCATTGCATATAAAATACATTCACTTTATTTATGCATTGTCATCGAGAGAAATAAGATATTTTGTAATTAACTTTAGTTTGTTTCTTAACACAAAACCTGGTACAAGACACAAGATACAAGACACAACATGCAATTCGTTATTTTGATCAGTTTCTACATTAATAATGTTGCTTAAGAAATCTATTTTTTATGAATTATTAATCCGATCGCATTCTACATTTTTTTTTAAATCAAAGTTAAGTTGTCATAACCTGTAATCGAACATGATTTTCTCTTTTTCGTATTTTTTTTTTTTTTGATTCTTTTGGCGTTTGTTCAATCAATTCAGTTCAATTATTTTTTTATTTCCTCTCATATACAACTTTTTTGTCTTAAATATGAATCTCTTAATCTTAAGGTCAAAACAAAAAATTAACCTAATTTAATTATATTAGTTCTATGTGTAATACATTACAGAAAACAAAAGAAAATAAAATGTTGTCTTCAATGTCATTTCACATTAACAATAAAAAAAAATTTGATTATTTTATTCGTTGTTTTGTTTTGTTTTTTTTACTTTTGCCTTTTGTTTTTGCACGAATCGCATTTTTTTTTCTTTTATTTATTATTTTGCCGTGACAAACACAAATAATTAAAATTTGTTGTTAAATATTAATTTATTATTATTATTACACAATTGTTGACATTTTTTTTAATAGCAACAACGACTGATAATATTTTTTTTTATGCTTTTACACTTTCTGTATTTTTTATATTTTATGAATAAAATTATAAGTTATTTGCAATTTCGCACGTTGTCATACAATGAAAATTCTATAAATCCGTTGTCATAAAAATCCGAAAAAAAAAATCTGAAAGAATTTTTTCATTTTAATAAAAATTTTCAATAAAAAATCTCCTATTAATTGACCAAACCTTGGTCGCTGAATAGGATTAGAACAATTTATTTATATTTGCTTGGATGAATTATGGAGGTTGAATGATTTTTTACTGATTATTCTGTTGGATTAATTTTTCCTCGCTACAAATATAATTCACATTTATTATTTATTTTTTCTATTTTACAAAATTAAATATTAAAGAAAATTTTAATGAAAATGAATATTTCTTACGATTCAACAATTTCTTTGTTAAATGACTAATAAATATTATCTACGTTATTTGGAAACTTCAGATCATTTTTACAGAGACAGAGAAAAATTTGTAGAAAATTTTCCTTACATTTTATTTTGTAAAATGAAAAATTAAAATATAATCAACAATTGTTCATTCTTGGTCAGTGATAAAATCTTACTTTAACTTCAGCAGCATATATTTAATGAAACCATAAATTTCAGAAGCTTTTGTTATCCTTTCTTTTAAGTTTCCTCATTTAAAATTCTTCACTAATTCAGTGATTTAATTTTTTTAAGAGTTTATTTTTGAAAGAAAAAATCCTGAAGTAATTTTTCGTTCCAATATAAAACATTCACACGTTTTTCTTCTCTTGAACACTAGAATAAATCCACTTATATAAAGTATGATACAAAAATATTTTATTACTTAAATTTTGAATAATTTAAATCTGATGGAAGTGAAGTGAATTTAGTTCGAGTTAAGGTCATCTACCTATTTCATATAAATTACTATAAATTTTTCAGTAGCTGTTAACCGACATCATATTGCTGTCCACTGTATTTTAATTCTATAATTATAAATATTCGTATAAAAACAATTGATTTATTAAGGCATAAATGTCGGTTTGTCAGTATTAGGACAGCTTTATTCTCTATTTTGTCTATCAAATTGTCAATTAACTTTTATTAAAGCTTTTTTTACTCATTGTCTTTGATTCTTATAAAAATCAATAATACAAAATCAATAAGTGTAAGAAAGTGTAGTGTTTAGTTTTGATGAGGCAATTAATTTTTCTATTTTCATGCAAATAATTATTTTCTTAGTATAGACTCAGATCTTTTCGACTTTTAAAGACAAAATTTATTAATAAATTACTGAAAACTATAAGATAATAAAAAAGAAAAAAACTTGATCGAAAGAAAGGAAAATGCTCAAGAAGAATTAAATGAAAATGTATGATAATAGAAAATATTTTTTAAAAAAAAGGCAGGACAAAAAAAAACCCAATTTTTAATAATAATAAAATTGATCGAAGATTATAATTTTTCTTCTTTCTTTTCATTTTGCATAATAATGACTTTTAATTTTCTTCATTCCAGAATTTTCATATTTTTTTATTTGTGGGGAAAATGAATATTATTTTATATTATTATATTTTACCTCCATTCCAGACAATAAAATATGATTTTTAATACAAAACTTTTTCGTTTTTTTTTTTCCTTTTCTCGTTCTTTTTCTTTTCTTATCAACAAAGGAAAGTTTTCCTGAAAGAAAAAAAAATTTACAAGAAATGAAAAAGAATGAAGGGAAATTCCATCGTATTATGATCGCACGAATGGATCAAAAATATATAATTTTATCAATTAAATTTCCCTTCTCTACTCCACCCTTCGTTTATCATCATTTTTCTCTCATGGAATAAAAATGAAAATATTTTCAACTTTGAATTTGTATTTTATTATTTTTTAGTTAATTTTCAATTTCCGGACTCGCCAATTTTATATTTTAAAATCAAATTGGAAAAAGTCCGTTTAATTTTTATTCGAGTTATTCAAAGGAAATGAGAGGAATTCAACAAATGAGAAAAACTACGACGCTGAAAAATTGTTTATTGGCATTTTTTTTAGTCCACTCCAGATCAGAGTCCACCATCTCTAAAATTTAATACAAATTGGAAAGTTTTTTTTTCGGAACTAAAAATAAAACCTGACTGTTTGACATTTTCAAATGCGTAATTTTAAACGGAAAGTTTAAAAAAGAAAAACTGCATAATTTAATCTTGATTTATATTTTTCTCCCGCATGGCACCCAGTTTTCTCTTCTTTCTTTTTTGTTGGAAATTTTTTACTTTACCATTTTTTGTGTGTGTGTGTTTTTTTTTATCCTTTTTTACCTGCAACATAAAAATATCTTCTTGCCTTCTACTTTATTTTTTGTGTTTCATTTTCAATAAAAATATTGGTATAATTTTATTTCTGATTTTATAAATACTTTTTCTGCGTTTTTCCTCTTTTTATTCTCTTCAGCGTCTGATTTTCCAATTCTAAATTATAAAAAGGAGAAAAAAAAATGTAAGGAAAATTATACATATTTATTTACAAGCGCAATATCTTTGGCACCATTGTAATTTATTATCCTTCTTATTTTTCTTCTTCTTCTTCTACTTCTATTTTTTATTCTTCATCTTCATCGTATTATTTGTTGTTGTTATTTATTTTCTTATTGCTGTTGTTGTTGTTCTGTTGTTATTGTTATTGTATAAATTTTCTTTTTCGTAGTATTAGAAGGGGGAAAAATAAAGGAAGAAAAACAACAACAATGTAAAACTTTATATCAAAGCAAAGAAAAAAAAAACATACTAAAATAAAATAGAGTTTTCTTTTAACTTGTTTTTTTTTCATATTTCTTCTTATCCTGATGATTTTCTTTAGTTTTCTTTTTGTGTGTATTTTTTTATTTCTCTACTTCTATGTTCGTTTTCTTTTTCTCAATATCTAAGAAAGAGAAAAATTGCATACTCAGATATCTTGAATATAAAATATTGGACGTTTTGTGCATTCAATTGTCCTCATTTTAAAATCCGTGCAATTTTTTGTATGATTGTGTCTGGATGTATGTGTTTATTCTATTTTTGTGTGTGTGTGTGTTTATATGTGTTTCTTTTAAAAGTATACATTATATATATTTTCAATTGAACGGACCAATTACATAAATGGAATAAAGAAAGAATTTTCACTATACATATTTGTTCTTTGTTGTTGTTAAATTTTTCATACACAAAAAATATTATTGTAAAATGGGTATAAAAAAAACGACGACGGCGACGGCAATGAAAAATACTTTATAAATTATTTTGTTGAAGAAGAAAAATATTGCAGAGGTAGAAAAAAAAGTAGAAGTAGAAAATGACGATACAGCCAATTTGTTTGATGTTAGATTTTTTTTTTTTTTTTTTGAGTTATGAGGATTTTCTTCTAGATTCTTTTATTTTATTTTTCGTTTTTTTTTGGTCTTTTCATGGGATAAAATGAATTTATGGGGATCATATAAATGAGCAACAGATTTTAGTTGTCTATTGTTTTATTGATTTATTATTCTATTCTTTTTTTTTTGTGTTTCTTTTTCTTACATTTTTAGTGAATGTGAGGAAAATAAATGCATTTTGAGGTGAGAGTTCTGCACGAAATGATTTATATTTTGATCATCAAAAAATATTTTTCTATTCTTTTTTTTTTGCAGCCTTTTCTTCCTTTATGGAAAAAATTTTACAAAATAATTGGTTTTGTTTTTTATTGATTGTCGATTTTCGTACAAGAATTATTTCTATAATATAATACTCATTACATTATGTTTTATTCATTCTATCTCTGTCCCTCTATCTCATTTTATTATTTTTTATTTTAATTTATTTGAAAAAAAAAAAAAAATACAACTTTTTAAATCAATAAATATTTTGTCCAATTTATTAGTTGTGTTTCGTTTGAATCCATTGCATGTTAAAGTCTCATATATGAGAACTCAGACATTATTAAAGTTAATAAATTTATTCTGTTCATAAAGATACATAGTAAATGATTCAATCTGTTACGTAAATTTACATCACTCATGAGTGAGAGACGTTTAGAACCTATATTACATGTTATACTTTTTCTTATGATTCCTATTCCCATTTGTTTTATTACATTGTATTCAACAAATTGTTTTATATAGTTTTTAATGTAGCTAAAGATTACCCATCAGTAAACTGGTGCATACTGGATGAACTTATCTTGATGCACTGTATTTCATGGTATGTGATTTCTGCAAAAATCATTACACTGTAATCACAGTAATATTGCTACTAAGTTAAAGACGACATTTAAAACATAAGAATTTATCTAAAAATTAACACATATAGTGTAGAACAGTCCTAAGGTTACATAAAATTAAATACACATCTAGATAATTATTATCAGACACAGACCAGCATTAAATTCTCTATATTTTTATATTTTTTAATTTAATCAATGAAAATCATTAATTAATTCTTATAATATTCTACCAGCATATAATTTAAACATCTGTCTTTTTAAAATATGATACAAATATAGAGAGACAAATCAAAATTTTTAATCAAAATCAAAATAGGAATGTATACTTTATTTTATATGCAGACAGCCATTCATTTTTAATTTCAAAAATTAAAAGGAAATTGGTACACTTATTGCAATTTGAAAATTGTATTTTTAAATTGGAAATTATACCCTTCTGTTTTACATGATTTATTTCATTTTTAAAATTTGTTTAATGAAGAATTTTTTACTCTTAAATAAAAAAAAAAAACTTAAATGTTATCCACTGAATTTAAGTTAATTTTTTTATTCATTCATATAAAATTAATTAACGACATTATAAATAAAAAATATAAAAAAGAATCATTTTATTCAATTCACATTTGTGTATGGATGTGCAACTTGCCGTAATAAATATTTTTGTATGCAAATATAATTTTCTTATCTAATTATTTCACGCTTATTTAAATGAAAGTTACAAAAATAAAGAAAAAAAAAAATTGTCGTCTATAATTAAATTATAATTCAACTGAATAATAAAAGATGCCCTTTTACTTTTGTTTTTCTGTTGAAAACAACAACAATAACAACGAATTAAAGAAAGAAAATCTTTTTTGGCAATTGAAGAAATTGTGTCAGCTTTAGCGTGTGTCTTTTGTTTTTTTTTTTTTTTTGTATTTATTTTCTTTCTCGTTCATAAAAAATTATACCTAAACCTATACTTGACATTTGTCGAGGCGTTAATTAATGCAATGTAATCTTGTATTTTTGTTCTTATATTTTGAGTTGTTATTGTAAAAATTTCTATAAAAGAATTTATTATGTTTTCATTTAATTAAAAACAACAAAATAAAAATGTAACGCTTATTTTTGAATAGAATTTCAGTTTGAATAATTATTAATTAGATTTGTTTTTCTAAATGCATAATGTTCGAGTACCTATACATTTTCTTATTGTATTTTGTATAAAAAAATTATCAGATTTATAAAGTAACATTCTCGACAGTCTTTATATATTATTTACTTGTAGAATAATTGAAATTTTTTTGTTTTATTGAATGAAAGAGAAAACGGCACAGATGAAAAATGTCTTTTATTTTATTTATTTGTTTGGCAAATGTCCCTTTAATCTTATAATTTTCTTTCAGTTTATTTAGTCTTTTTTTTTTTTTTTAATTGGAACAAATTTTTTTTTAAATCTAGAGAAAACTATAAATATCTATATAGTTTTGTAATTTGGGTGTTCCTATTTTTTGTTAATTATTTAAAGAAGTTTCATTCTAATTGTGCATAAGAAGAGAAAGTGAAATTTTTCATGTCTATTCAGTTTGAAAATGTATTTATGTAAATTGTCACATTTTTTCAACGTTTTTCAGTCTTTAGAAATTCAACAACTGTACTAAACGATTAATGTATGATTTAATTTTATAATCTAAGAAAATATGTGATAAACTGAATCAAATTTGATTTATTAAATTTGTTGAAGTTTTCGACAATTGAGTTCTGTCCTAGGTTCAACTCTGACATTGGAATTTAATCAGATGTTTGGGAGTATTTAAATCCGTCAAAAATCATAGGAAAAACAAATATTTACTTAATGCATTAATATATTAAAACATTAAAGTTTTTTGTACAGAAAAAAATCCTTTGACATTCGTAACAAAAGCTACAGTTGGTAATATGTAAAAAGTCCAAGCACTCTGTTGAATTAAATTATATTGAAATTATTTCATTCTGCTTTGAAAACAATAAGTGCAGTTTTAATAATTAACAATAAAACTTGTGTCTTGTTTGTTGTTTTAAAAGTTTCTTATTAGAAGAATTTCAACTAAATTGAACAACAATAGCAATTTAAATCTATCTAAGTCCAGGTAAATAATGTTAAATATTTTAATAAAGCAACAAAATACAAAGAACACTTTTCAAAAACAAATAAATTAACGTTGATCCATAGAAAAACAAAAACAAAACAAAAACAAAACAAAATTAAATCGATTCACGACGGTCAATTATTGAATTACCAAAAAATAAAAACAAACAAGACGGAAAAAAAAATCGTAAACGAGAAGAAAAAATCTTCGATTAATTTGTTTTATCCAATTTAACTAAAATGAATCACTAATCTAGTACGTGAGTAACTAGTTTACGTGCCAAATAGGCGTGGTCTAGTGCAGCAAATAAAACCAGGCCAATAATGACAACCCAATATCCAAGCCCACTGCCACCCACACAAAACAAAAACAAAGAAAAATTAGAAAAATAAAGAAGAAAATGAGAATGAAAAAAAAGGTATTTTGCCACCACCTCTCTTTTTTTAATTTTCTTTTTTTTGTTTTAGTTTTTCATTGTTTTCTTTTTTGCTGCTTGTTTTTCTTCTACAGTTTTTTTTTATAATGGAGTCATTTAGTGTATAGTTTTTTCTTCTCTCGTTTACATTTGCGTTTATAAATTTTCAAAACCACAGAAATCTGCATCCCACAACAAATTAACAAACACACAATGTTCGAATAAAAGAAAATTAAGACCTTTTAGAAAATATGGGATAAATTTTATAAATGTAGAGTTTATTTAACTCACAATGTAAATTATTAGTGAATTTTCATTCTATTAATGTAAATAATTGCATATCAATATTGATTTTGCGTTTTTGGTTTTTCAAAATTATATAAAATTTTATATTTAATATATGGAAATGTTTAACAACAATTAGAACTAATGTTGGACGAACACTTTTAATTTTTAGAAAATAATATCAAATATTGGCTTATTGGGAAAAGAATGATAACGGAGAAAATGAAAGGATAATTTTTTGTAAAATATCGAACAACGTTTTGTTCACTTTACAAGTTTATTATCATCTTGCAACTAATTTCCCATTATCATTGGTCCATTTTAATTTCTTTTTCTTTTTATTTTTGTAAACTTCGCTCAACCTCAAATGGTACAGCCATAAATTCTATTAGAATCATGAAGTCTTACTTTGTGCTAAACATAAACCCTATTTATACACACTCTCTCACTCAAACATTCACACATATTCACACTTTCCCATAAAGACACACAATGTCATTGTCAAATGTTTTTCTTATTAAACCGATTTTCTATTTTCTTCTTTTTCCTATTTCGTTTCCTGTTTCAGTTTGTTAGCGAATTTTTATATTATTGTTGTAATTGCGTTTGTTGTTGTTTGCGGCTAAATTGGGTGGGTGGGTATGTGTTGGGAAAGAAAAGATGGTAAATGGAAAGGAGTGTGAGAGATGGTCGATGGTTCTCTTGCTTTCGGTTGTGTAATAAACGGAACAAACTTCAAAGTTATGACCAATTTTGTCAGATATTCTGAAAATTAATATCATATCAAAATTAATTGTCTTTTTGTGTTTGTGTTTGTGTAAAAGATAGTTCAATGCAGTATTAACATTTAATGGTTTCCTATATACAATAGTAAGTATATTGTATGATTATATATGTGTGATTGTATGTAGGTATTCATATAAGTATATAGAAGGACAATATAATTCTCATGGTGTCACCCCCAATGTATAGTCATAAATTTGTTCAATGTGTCGTGAGTAATGTCCAGTGTATTCTAATTGATTGCCCTTCTTATTACCTGCTGATTAATTTTCGTTCTGGTTCTGGTCCCATTTATACACATTTATTATTATATTGGCCCCATCATGAATGGAATTTTAGTTATAAGGTTTTTTTTCTTTGCTTTTCTTTTTTCTGTTTTCTTTTTTATATTTCTTATTAGTTTCTTCGTTACGATATGGATGGCCAATTCGTCATCGATTGCCACTATTAATTTTATGAAATGAAAGTTTTATTATCGTTACATATTTTTATATTATTATGTTCAATTTTGTGAAAATTAATGTCTTTAGTTTAGACAGAAATATAGAGTGAGTACATATGTATAAGTTTTTATGTCTTCACCTTTATATTATTGTGCGAAAGAGGAAAATGTTAATAAAATATTTAGGAAACTGAATATTCCCTATAATCTTCTTTCGTACCTACATAGAACAAAAAAAAACAACAAAAATCCTATAATCTTATTTTATTTTTCAATTAATAAATTTTTTATTTTTGACCTTTATAGTCTTTGATTTAATTTGTATCTTTTTTTTATATATACGTAATACGTGTATGTATTTTCGTATGCGTGTGTATATGCTCTGATATATGTATAATATTTATTTCTCATTTCTATTAGAATTTTTTTCTTTTCTTTTTATTTTCTTATGTACCTTACGGATACATCGATATATTTATCGATTAATAAAAAAAATATTATATATTTTCAAATCATTTTTCACCGATATTGGGTTATAGTTCAATTTCATATTTTGTTGGCAAAAAAAAAAACACTCACACACACGTACACTGAAATAAGATTACTTAACTATCCTTTCATACATTTCCTCAATTGTTATAAAATACACTGTTACTATTGTTACTTTTATATTGTCACACGAACTTGATTCCTATTGATTTTTAGTGGTCATTCCAGTATACCTACGAGTAAGGTATATACTTCATTTAGTTGTAATCGCGGTCTACGGGTGTAGTACAAATTTTATTCTAAGAAGAAATGAATTTATTGGCGACGAATTTTTCCATATAATTCAAAGTAAGAAAAATATAGAATTTATTCAAATAAATTAAATTTAAAAACAAATATATGGAAAATTAGGATATTTTAAATCCTTTACAATAACAAAGAACAAAAAACAAAAAACAAAAAAAAAGTAAAAATTCAAATATGACAACTCTTTCCAATTTTTATCTCCTAAGTCCTTTTACATCTTTTTCTTCTTCTTACTGTTTTTTTCTTTCCTTATAAAGTAAAGAAAAAAAAGAAGAAAATAGAAAAAAAAGGAAAATGTTTGCTTCTTTTATCTTGTATTGTGTACAAATGTCCAATTATGGTACAGAGCCCTCAAGATATTTCATATCTGTCACTACAAGTGGTAATAAAAGAATGAGAGGTTGTAGGGTGTAGTGTATGTATATACCATCATCTTATTCGCAGATGATGACGGCAAGTTATAAAGGAGGTAGGGTATAAAAGAATAATATTTACTAACACACAAATACATGCACATACACCATACATTTATATAATGTCTTTCACTACATCCTCATTCCCAAAAGTATATAGGAATAAAACATAACGAAACAATAGACAGAGATTGGGGAAATATATGAGCGAATATTATTTTTTGTTTTTTTTTTTATTTATTCTTGGATAGCAATATAAAATATAAACCAATCAAATGTCTTTATGAATGTATTTCGGAAAAATCCAAAAATATCAGGAAAATCGAATATTTTTTTAAAATTTGATCATAATTTTCGTTTAAGCTCATTTTGGCACTGGATTTTTAATGGTTGAATTAATCAAAAATATAGTTTTCACGTTTAATTCTTAATATTAAAAAAAATTACAACAACACAAAAATTCTAATTAGCAAAAAAGGTTTTCAAAAGAAGTAAAAAAAAAAAAACGAAAACGTAAAAAAGCAAGTAAAGGGGGAAAAAGTTAACAAAAGATAATGAAAATAAAAATAGAAAAATGACAAGATTAAAGGAATGAGTTTAATGTTTATACTTTACTGAGGAATTTTCACATATTAATACTTATGTAACTTCACAATCCCTGACTGTACATAAACATATCGAAATATTCCACAATTGCAAAAAATTTGAAGTGAAATAGAATAATTTTCTATACAGAATCTGTTCATTTGTGTTCGCATATTATATTATGTGTGTGTAGATTGACAAAATACAGATGATAACTAAATAAACATTTGATGAAATATAAAAGTAAATTTAATAAAGAACAAAACAAGATTGGCCGAAGGTATAAACTTAAATATGACGTGATTATAATTTTAGTAAAAAAAAAAAATTACAGGGGAATATTTTAAGATGTTTTTTTTTTGTAGACGAAGATAGTAAATATATGAAGTTCATCTCTGGTTTTGTAGTGTTTCAACGATATCATAATATAGCATCACTTTAGGTGGCATTATACTAAAAGTAGGCACTCCGCCAAACTCTTCTCATATTTTTATGTAAGAATACACAAGTACATTTATCAGGACTGAACTTTGGGTTTTTAATTTTTGAAAAATAGAATTAATTATACAATTAGTTACTTTGGAATGTCCGAAATAATGCCACAAATGTAATGTTAGTTAAATGCGTACATTAAAAGGTTTTTTTCGTTAATTCACAAAATTTATTGAAATTCTATGAACATCACAATTGGAGATTAGTTTGACTCTGTCCAACCATAATATTTATATTCACATTCAGAACAAGACATTTTCTTCTCATCTCTAGTTTTTTTTTGTATTCACACAGATTTTGTTTGTACTTACATTTTTTTTTACAGAAACATTTTTAAGAGAATGAAATTTTTCTTCCCTTAAATTTTTTATATTTTTTCTCTTCATTTCAATAATTAAAAAAATGCAGGAATAAAGAACACAAATAGTCTAATGAAAATCGCACACATATTTTTTGTGTTTCCATATAAGAATGAAAACTGAAAACTAAATATTGTATTCATTGAATGAAACACATCGAATTGCACTCAGTTATAAATAATATAAAAATTTAATTAATTTGAATTATTTGTTATTAACAAAATATGTTTTATTAATAATTTTATTGGTCTTTAGTAATTTAGTTACATCATTCGACTGAGGAAATTGACTAAGAAAATATTTTCCTGTTCTTTATATTCGTACCAACTAACCATCTAAAAATATAAAATCCTGATAAAATTTATAAAATGAAATTTTAAAAAGCATTTTATTAGGAGACTTAAATGTATAACAAAAACAACAACATCAACGACAGAAGAAAAAAGTGTCTCTTTCATTTTACTTATCTGAAAATGAATAATATTATTTTTTTACTGTGTGCCTAAGAAGACTGTTTTTTTTTCTTGCTCAGTTATTCTTGTTGAGACTATGAGTTTTTTTTCTATATAGACAAACAAAACAGAGTAGAATTTAAAATTAAAAAAAAAAAGTTAATATTCTTTTAAATGAATGAAAGAGATTTTTTTTGTGAAAGGAAAATACAAATGGGAGTGTGATTTTGTTTAGCTTAGAGAAACTTTGATGGATATTCTAGTTTTTTTTTATATTTTATGTTTGATCTTCGTTAAAATAATTTCATAGTTTGATTAAAAATAAAGTTTAATTGAACATTTATTGATATCTATTACGCCTAGAGTGTGGCTGAAATTTCAAGTAATAAAAAAAACTACGCAAAAATTGATTAAAACAAAATTCTCAATAAGTTGTTCTCTAAATTTTTTTCAGAAAAAATATATAATTTCGACTCTGTGTTGTGCGGTTGAATTTTATATTGTCTTTTATATGATATTAGAATATGCAACATAATCTGCACAAACATACAAACAAGTTTAATTTGAAAACATTTCATTTATGCAAGTGGAGAATATTGTATAGTGAACCTAAAAGAAAACCGAGAGAGAATAAAAGACGATGGTTTTCTTTTGGCATATTAAATTGCATACATCGTCGCCTTTTATGCATGCAACTTAAATGAATTTTTCTTTCATTTTATTCCGTTTGATTTTATTTTATAATTTTACCTTCATTTTGTCCATGTACTTGTAACAATGTCTATATCCGCCTCAATTTATAGTAAAAAATGAAAATGGGAAAAACGACTGAATATGTTAAATTTGTATCGTATTATGAATGTTGGGAAAAAACTAACTTATAGGACTGAAAATTATAATAGAGAATACAAGGCGACATTTTATAAAAAAAAAGCAATATAAATGAAAAAATAAAGGAAAGCCACAAGATAAAAATGTAATTCGTTGATAAAAATGCACAAATTTTTTCCACAATTTCTGTGACATAAGAATATTAAGAATGAATTTTGGATTTTCAAAATGAACTTAAAATTGAGTTTTTCATTCGGTCTGTCCAGAATAAGCAACAAAATGTTTGTTGCAATTTTAAGCACAATTTTAATATAACTGAAATCAATTTTAAGCGAACAAATAAAAACAATTTGATAAATCAACAAAATTTCTAATAAATTGAGAATGTTTTAATAATTTAAATCAATTAAGTGAATTAAGAGAAAATTGAATGGAAGAAGAATAATTATAGTCAATTAGAACATTAATGAAAGTCATAATTAATTACATAATAATAGAAATTTTCTTTCATCCAGGAATGTTATTATTATGATAAGAAAAAACCAAAATGAAGATTTTATTTTATATAACTAATTTCGTGTATGAAAAACCAACCAATATAAAACGAACATCTAAAATCTTATATTATTCAAAATTGTATTCAAATAAATCACTTTCATTAATTAATTTTACAAATTAATTCGGATTTAAAGTGATACTCAAAATCTCCCCTTTCTCACATTTTATATATATAACTAAAAACTTAACTATTTTCATTCAATCAAACTAAGTCTTTAGTTTTCATACCAGAAAATATTACTACACTTTATATATGGTTATATAAAATTAGAGAAGGTGGTTTTATTCAATATACATATTACAGTCACTATAAACTTATTTTAATAAATAATATTCTTTGAATATTTCCAGGGGCGTTCAAAAATATTTCTATAATTTTATTTCACGTGAATGTTGATAAAAATATTTTTTATTAAGTTTTTATGAATTTTCACATGTATTAATTTTCATACCTATATTTAATTATATTTAACCTACAGAATTAACAGTACTTACTTTATGTATTTAAATATTGAATAAATATTAAATGAAATTCAAACAAAATCAACTCTTTAACACAATTTATCAAAACGAGAAAAAATCATTGAAAATCATTAATATATTTTTATTCAGATATAGGAGGACAGAGAAGAATTTTGTTCTTTTTATTTAAATCTAAATACTGAGTACTTAATAAAATAAACAATTTGTAATTATGCATAAAATTATATCTCACACTAATCCTTATTCAGAAATCCCAACTCTATAAATGAAAACAGTCACTGGTTTAATAGATTTTCACTTTATATCAATTATACCAAAATTACATTTATATTTAATACTCTATGCAACGGAATTCTTAGAAACGTCTCTGCTAGTTGTATATTTATAATTTAAGAAAATATACACACAACTACACATAGATAAAATTACATTCATTTATATGTGTACAGTACACATATAATAAAGTGAAATTCAAAGTTTAAGCCGAGTTTACTAAAAACACTTCAAGTCCAAGATTTAACTTCATTTAGTATAATTTTAGTTAGTTGAATACGATGTGGTATTAGTATTATAAAACGTAGTCTTCTTATACCTCAAACCAAAAGTAAAATTAAAACAAATTGAAAACTGGATTCTCTCCTCTTGTGTGATATTCTGTCTGTCTATCTGTCTTTTTTGTGGATAAAAAGGATGGACGATTTGAGGAGGATTGAGAAATAAAATCTATTTGAATTTTATTACAAACCATTTTTCAATAATCATGTTTTTCTTTATTTTGCTTTCTCCAACATTTCATTATTTTATTTTGTTCTTTTTTTTCATAATTTCAATTTGTAATTTTTATAAATTCATCTACTCCCTGGAATAAAAATACATTTCAATTGCAATCATAAAAGTATATATACAACAATTCAACTTTGGTAACTAAATACAATTCTGATCATGCGACGAATTATTTTAATCCAATGTTTGACCAAAATCGTCCACCACTAATACTCACTTGAGTTAATCTCAGTATCCATCCTCGTTCCATTCTATTTCTCACAATAGCCAGAGTATTCATTTATTCCCCTCATCATACATACCTCCCTCCCTCTATGTAAAATAAAGGATATGGACAACGTATTTTCTGCATGTGTGTGTGTGTGTGTATAAGAGTTTGAAGATATATTCGATGTATTAAAGTTTTCCAACCGCAGCACACAGTTGGAATTATTTATTCTGATTTGATACAATGTTGTAGGGGTTTTTGATATAGGTTTTTAGGATTATTTTAGCAAATATATATTTTATAAGGGATTGATAAAAGAAAAATACAAAAAAAAATCTATATTCTCTTTGGAGAGTATATATACGAGCAAAAATAGACAGCTTGAGAATATTAGAGAGAAGACAGAAAGATAGAGAGATCAATGATTTTTCCTTTAGAGGATTTCTTTCCCTTGTTTGTTGTTCTTCTTTTTTTTTTTTTGTATTTTGTTGCTTCTTTTTTTTTTTTTTAATTATCTTTGAGACCAATCTAAGTGGTTAGTTTGTTACATTTATATTATATTATAATAGTTTATTCGATTAGATAGAGGTTGTTTATGCCAGAATGAGTTCTTTGGATTAGGAAGTTTTTCTCTATACTCTCTATTATATACACAAAGAGATATAATGGGAACATCTTATCGATTAATGGTAAGATTAGTCAAATTCAAATTGGTGGTTTATTCGACTATATCGTTATCTTCTTCTTCTATAGAGAATGTTAAGTGAATTTTAGAGTTAGGTTTAGAATATAAAATACAATTTTCTTGATTTGATTTTACCAAAATATTATAATCCCAAATATATAAATGAAATATGACTCTTTTAGAATATTAATTAATTATATAAGGATATAAATGTTTTACTTACCTCATAAAATAATATTTACTCTTTTTTCGTTCATTTATAAGGAATGAATAATTTTTGGGTTTTGTTCTTAATAATATAAAACGATAGAGTTTTAAAGGAATTCAGATTTTTTTTTATTTTCTTAATTGAATATTTTCCTTTCCTTGATTTGTTTTTGTAGTCAAGTACATTTTCAATTCTGGCCACTTTATTCCTTTTTTTCCTTTTATATAAGAAAAATTTTGAATGAACAATGTTTGTCCGCAATTAGTATTCTTTTTCTTAATTGTATCTTTCTTTTATTTTCAGGTAAATTAAATGATTCTCTTCGAATTAAGCAAAATGAAACCATTTAAGTATCTTCAAATTGTAAGTTAATTTTGGCATAAAAAAAACTGTATATTTTTTCGAAAATCTTACGCGATAATCATTCAAAAGTATTGAAGTGACAATAATAAAGATTATATGCTTGGATAAAAAAGAAACACTGTTTCTTATTTTTGGAAAAATCACAATCCAAACAGAACAGTTGAATCATGAAATATAAACTTCAACAAATTTATTTTATTTTCCTGAATTTTATTTCTTTTTAATTTTTTTTCCCGTAAATATTTGAATAAAATAAAATGATACAAATATTTTTAATAGTAATAATTTAAAATACAGTTTTATTGAGATATATAAACACACATATATATACATGTATATATGTATACGAATATATATAAACATTATTATATCTACTCTACAGTAAAATATATTTAAGATTTTGATTTAAATCTAACATAATCTATATGTGACTAATTAATTTCCCTTTGGTCATAACTGAGTTGATTTACCTAAATTAAGCTACGTGATCCTCTCTTAATCCTATGGTATTGAGCCTAAATCAACCACAATCTACCGAACAGTAAATATAAAATACTCTCTTTCTGAATTGTGTATGTGGCTTTAATGATGGTAAAACTAACTAAAATAATATAAATTATAAGGACAAAAATTTTATATACAATTACGATTAATGCATTGTTTGTATTTTATATTTACAACTAATAATAAAAATATAGGGGATGTGGTGATTATAATTTTGTAATTAACTAAAAATAAATTTATTCTTGTCGTTCCTTTGTTAAAACAAATTTTAATCGTTTATAAATGGATTAAAGTTGATTTTTAAAAATATTATAGAAAGTTAAGGCAATGTTTACCAATCGCAACAAAAATTGTGATATTTATAAAACCATCTGTATTTAATAAAAAACAAACAGAAATTGTTTCTTACAAATAAAACTTTTTATTTAGAAAATTTTAGTTGTTAAAAATACGAGATTCTTTTCACGTCGTAGGCTCATTCGATTTTTTCCTTCTATTAATTTTTCTTGATTTTAAAAATGTTTTCAAATTTCAGATTTTATTAAATTTACAAACCGAGCAAATAATTTCGTTTTAATTATATTTCTGATTACACAATATATGATTTATTTTCACAGAAATTAAATTAATTATTTAATGATTTATATCGAATCATTTTTTTTATCCCAAAATAATTAAATAAAATTGAGTTTCGATTATTAGAGTTAACATAACGTTTATTTAATACAAAACTATAATCTAAACCTATTTTATGTTATTGTTTTATTGTCGAAATTTGTTTTTCTTTCTTAATTATGGTTTGTGACTATGAAAATTATATGTTGTGTTGTAAATTAGAGAGTGTTTTTAGTTGAAAATGGTTTTTGTTTAGTTTAGATAAAATAAATTATAGTAAACAAAATATGTCCAGGCTATCGAATAATGCAAAAAAAAAAAAAGACAGAAAAGCAAAACCAAAATTAATAGAATGATCAAAGCATTTATTTTAGTTTAAGTTGTTTATGTATTTCTGTATTTCTGTAGTTTTGTTGGATAAGTGCAAAAAGACAGTTAAACTATTTATTATTATATATAGAAATAGATGAAACTTTACACATTAAAGAACCAATGCTATATTAAGTGTTAATCTACTAGAAACTATAATCTAATCTGAAAATAAATTGTTTTCTAAAATAAAATAATTGCAATGTATTTTTGCAAAACTAAAATAAAAAGAAATGAAAATGTGAATTCTATGTAATTGTGCTTGAAATTGGTTGTCTTTGATTTTGTTTGTATTTCTTTTCCTTGAATATACAATAACTTATGGTGTCTGAATTCTGTTCATTTAACGTGAAGATTTTTCACGTTCTTTAATTACAATTAAAAACAGTTAATCAATGTCATAAACTTATAATAATTAACGTTTACTATATATTTCTTTACCTCCTCTCAGTGAAATTGTGATGCCGAGAAATTTAGTTAATATTTTACTAGATAAAATTTTGAAAGCAGAAAATATTAAAACTCGTTAAAAAATTAAAAATCTAGAATTTTGTTTTAAAATCATTTTTTTTTTACAGATTTAAAATTATTTTCGCTTGTTAAAAATTTCTTTCATTTAGAAATTTCTTTTAATTATTTCATGCTTTCGTACAAATAAGAAGAAACCCCATTCCTTGCAAATTCATCGTCCATTATCCTCCTAACATTACCAAAATTCGTATTACAAAATTAATTATTCTCTATAATTTATTAACAATATTCAAGTCATGTAATTTAAAACATTCAATATTTTGGTTTTCAATTTGAAAATTATTAAAAGCGATATAATAATCACAACTCCAAAAAGAGTTCATTTTTAAAGTAACTTTTGTGACGGTTTACCAATTTTAAAATAATCATCATTAGCTGATGATGTTTTTCTTTGTTTTTTTTTTTTTTTGAGTTTAAAGATTTTTACAGTTTTCAGTTTGATTCTGTTTTAAAATAAAATGACAGAAATATAAAAAGAGAAAACAGATGTGAATTTATGTAAATTTAGATTTTAGTTAATTCTTCTTTATTTTATTTTTTGCTTCAATATTTGATTGAAAAATTTTGTCTGACAATTTAAAAGTCTAATTAGAAATAGTTAAAGATTTTGTTCAATTGAATTTGTTTCTTATTCACTTTGTATAGTTTCGGTTGTACTACTTAAAGAAATAGTATTCTGAGAAAACAATAATAAATCCATATAAATTTATTTATAAATAAATAACAACAACATACTGGGCGTCTCCGATTAAAATTTCTTGTTTTTTTTTTCCCAATGCAAAGTGCAAACCCTCAGAAGAGATTATCTCTCCAATTCAGTTTATATTTTATATGAAATGACATTTTATTGTATTCGACTATAGAGTGGTCCATCTGCCGATGGTTAACTCTAACAAAGAGGACGAAAAATAAAACTTTAATATTAAAAAAAATATATCGATTTTTTCTTTAAAATTTACAGCAATAACAACAACAATGGAATAAACTATAAACAGCAAAAATACCTAACTTGAATGACGATACAAAAAAGAAAAAAAAAGAAAAAAAGAAAAAAGTAAAATAAAAAAGCATAAAAGAAACGAGAGGAAAAAAAAAAAAAATAAAGGAACAATTTTCTATAAACGTGTAACTAAATTGTATATAGTCGGTAGGTATATAAAAAGTATATAATACTTATGTATATTTTATTATATATTGGAATATATAAAATAAAATGTTTTAAAAAGGACAGCAAAAAAAAAAAAAAAAACAAAGAAGAAAAATAGGAAAAAACACAAAACACAAACGCCTTCAAGCGATAAATCACCTGACCCCCAAAAAAAAAAAAAAAAAACAGAAAAAAAATAAAATAAAATAAAAGGAGAAAAAATGTCCACACCATCGTTGTTAGACAGTCAACATTTAATGTAAAATCAGGATATTTTTGTTTCTCTGTGAAGTGAAGAGAGGCAGTTTTTTTCCTTTTTTCTTTTCTGTTTTCTGTTTTCTTTTTTTTTTTTTTTTTTTTGGTTTTCTCCTTTTTTTTCCAGATTATCATAATAGAGTTTATAGAAACGACGGTGGATTTACTCTTTATATACAATTTTTTTTCTTCTTGCCTTATTTTTTTTTATTCTGTTGTTGTTGTTGGTGCTATTATTATTAAGGAAGGTATATTCTGTATATTTAAAAGGGAAGTGAAGGATAAAAAAATCATGAGCTATTTTTTTTTTTTTTTTATATATTTTGCAATTTTTAAGGATAAATTATTTTTGTATCGTATTTTTCTTTATAGAATGTGATTCACACTTTAATTGAATAAAAGAAAATATCTTGGATCAAAATAAAAAAAAAAGACAAATAAAAAATAAATAAATTCCGGATGATGATGATGAATTTTATTATATGTATTTGTTTTATGAGTATGGTAGTGTTGGTTTTGTGTAAGTGTATGTATGTGTGTAATTCTATTATTATTTGGTCTTAAAATCCTCACAATTTCGAATAAAATCTTTGATTACGATTCTTGAGACAAAATTGGTGACGTATTACAGGATTTTTTTATTACTGGAAAGATCTTTCAAATATTATTTATCTTTACTTTTATACTGACTTTATAGTGTCTCGTTATTTACTTTATTTCAATTCAATTTATTACAAAAAAAAAATTGAATTTTTACATCCACAAAAATTTATCTATTTATTCATCTATGCTATATTTTCATAACACCCAAAACAAAACCCTCTTTCTCTCCAGCCCCACTTTCGCACAATAGAATAAATTTTTTCGTTAGAGACAAAAAGAAGAAATAAAGAAAGGGAGGGAAAATTTCCCTTTTCATATTTAAGCGTGTGGGCCGTGTGTGAGTGTATATGTATGTGAATTATAACAATCTATATATGCATACTTTAAACATGTCAGAATGTGTTTGTATGTGTGTGTGTGTATGTAGTATGCAGATAATATAATACAATAATGTATATGTTACGTACTGGATATAAAAAAAAACTGGTACAATGAGATTTTATGTGCTATGATTTTCGAAAGACTGTGTCTATTGAAATGTATATACACAACACACATGTATGTATGTATTTTTAAGAAGCTTTTAACATATATGTATATACAATTCTACATACATATTATGTTAGTATTTTTGGTACACGTTAAATGGAAGGAAAAAAAACCTGTACAGTTTTTCTTTTTGTTCTTTCTTTTATAGACACTTAATTATGGTTATAATACGAAATGAATGATTTTTATTAGGTTTTTGTTTTTGTTTGTTTTTGTTTTTGTGATTTTTTTTTCTCGTGTAATCGTTTAGTTTTGTTCTTATTATAAAATTTCGAACTTTAAGTTTTATCTGTGGGTAAAGTACATTAACGGAATTTTTTTTAATCGAAATAAAAAAGAACGTGAAATTTAAAAGAATAATTTGTAGTATTGTGACTTAGTTTTCCCTGACGTTTCCTTTTTATAAAAATATTTCAAATATGAACGAATGAAACCGTAGCGTTTTAAGAATATTTAGTATTCCAGCTATTAATTTCAGTACAGATTTATCTAAAGAAAAAGACAAACCATAGCAAGTCTTAAAACTTGCAAGATAAAAGAATATATAATTTTGTATTTTGCATTAAAAATTGTTTGATGAATTTGAAGTAATAAAAATGATTTAAAACTTAATAATGATCCGATATTTAACAACACAAAAATATAATAAAATCCAAAATTTAACATTGTATTAGATTATAGAAGAATTGAATGATATATTTTAAAGAAAACTGCAATTTATTTTCTTATTATTTTATGTTGAATTTATAAATGACACAGTATCTCTCTTAGTATATTTAATTTACGTATATAAAATACATTTATTTTTCTAATAAATAAATAGATCAAGTAAAATGTAAATATTTTTAATCCAAACCAACATTCAACGAATGAAATACATTCAATTGCAAACATTTATATTTTACAAACACACACACACACCCATACATGGAAATAGACAAAATAAAAACTTGTAAAATTCTCTTTTGTATAAGAAATGGAGCAATAATTGTTAACTAAATACATAATGTGTATCATCAAAATGTGCATTTAAGTTTCAGGTATTTTCTCTCTAAGGAATATTTTATATTATTATTTCACAACAATTATAGTTAAACTAATGCGAAAATTATTTACAATCTATTTAATTTATAAATGAATTTATATTAACGAACTTAATACTAAATATTTTGTAACTTTGTTGAACTTTTCTTTAACTACCTGTGTACCAACTTCTTCTGTTTTTTTTAAAAACAGATTAACAAAAAAAAAAACCAACTTAAAATTTTTTTGAAGATTGTTTGTGGTTTAATTAAACTTTTTGTCGAGTGGTGTAGAAATATTTAATAATGTTTAATACTTGTGGCATATTCTATGTCCCTCTCACACTACATAAATTTCTTTCATTTAGAAAATGGGATAAAAAATTATCTAATGTATTTATGTATGAATTTTAATAACTGAATATTAATTAAAATTCACAATTTTTAGATGAAATTTACCTACATCTTCAAATTAATTTGATAATTGTAGTCGACCAATAAATTTAAAATAAATGATGGATTAAGATATTAAAGAATTGTCACCATCATCCCCAATACTTGTTTAAACTGAAATACTTTACATACGAGTTAGTTCCATTTTTATTTTTAGTTTCTTAAAGATTTCAATTTTAATATCAGTTTTAAAGTGTTAATCAACACCATTGATGATACGTCAATGCATTCACAAAAATCTTGTACGTTCTCATCGAGTTTTTCATTTTGTTCTAAAGAATTCCTATTTATATTTTAGCTTATTTTTTTGTATTTTTTAATTAAAAATAAGTATAACTTATTTTATTCACTCACTTACAATATTTAAATATTCAAAGTTGACAACTGATAAACTTAATTCTATGAATAAGAGAAAATAATTTATTCTTGTATAGAATATATTTCGTGTTTACCCATTATAATTGTGTAGTGTTAAAATCACACATCAAAAACTTTTTTCATTTTGTATGCATTTAAGTTGATTTTTTCTTTATTTTCTTTTGACATGAACAACACAAAATATAAAAAAGCTCGTTTGTTTTTTTTTTTTGTAAATTTAAAAAGGTGTAAATAAAATTTAACTATCTGATGATATTAGATGTACCTACTAACATTATTTAGGTAAAGTATTACCGCATAGGTAAAAATATTACTTATTCAAATCACGTAATATTCACTGTATACAAATTTATATAAAACAAAAACATCTGTTTAAAAAAAAACAAACTCAACATTCATATATGGACCATATGAATGTTGAGTTTATTTAACTGGATTTTGTAGAATTTTAATATATTTTTGTCACATTATTTGCGTTGTATCAAATGTCAATATTTTCTAAATGATACAATAAAATTATTTCGTTACAGACATTTTTGTTAATTGAAAATATATAACAATGTTGATGAATATTAATTAATTTATTATTATTGATTTTCTAAAAAACTATATTATTAGCTGGACTATTAAATCCATACAATATTTGATTTAACAAAATTCGTATATTCTCTACATTTGATAAATGAATAAAAAAATAACAAAAATATCTACAAATAGGGTAACAACGTATAGGGTGTAATTAAATTTTATGTTTATTTTGAATTTGAAAATTTTACAATGATTTAATTTTCTAAATCGTTCTATTTGTATCTATCAAAAATTTTAAGCATAGTTTACTTTGATTGTCAGTTTTTTGTTTAAAGGAATTTTATTTGCCATTCCGATATGTCTTCACTGTTATCGGTAAAATCCTTGGATTTGAAATTTAAAAACTTCTGTTCCTTTTATGTACATTTTGTGGACCTTTAAATTTTTTATCCAATATCAATTTTTGATTTAAATATTAATTTATATCTTCCATATTAAATTTTAATTTACATAAACAGAAATTATTCATTGACAAAAATGGTAAAAAAAACGCAAGAAGAAAATTTTAAATTGTGTTGATTGAATATTTTCATTCGGTTTCTTTAACAAAAATACGACAATTTTTTTTTTTTTTTGGTGATGGAAACATTACAATTTAATAATGATAATGACTTTAATAATTTTGAAAGTGATGTACTTAATTGGTCAAAAGTTAATTAATAATATTTGTAAATTGACGTAGAAGTTTTTTGTCCTTGCGGTATTTCTATTTAAATAAAAAAAAAAAAATACAAAAAGCGAAAAACGACTAAATATTCTCTTTTACCATTTTTAAATTCAATTCAAGGAAAAGAAGAAAAAGAAAAAAAAAAGAAAAAAAAAATATAAAAAGGAAAATGTTTGTGTTTTGTTTATTTAACGAATAATTCAACCATAAAATTGTAATCTCATTAAAAGAAGAAAAAGAAAAAGAGAAAAAAAGAAAACGAAAAAAAAAAAGAAAACGAAAAAAAAAAATAAAAAGGGGAAAAAAAAAATATATACAAATTTAAAATGAAGTGAACTTAAAGCTTCAAGTAGACGGCAATGTTTTTTGTAATTATATTTTATTTACTGTGTTGCAGATTTTATTATTATTTTTTTAATTTTATAAAAACAGAAACGAAAAATAAATAAAATAGTATTCATAGAAAACTTAACAGAATTTTACAAAAACAAAAAAAAAAAAATTAAAGAGAAAATTAAGGATGTAGGAAAAAAAAATATAAATAACGAAAAAATGTTTCTACAAACACAGCAAAAATTTACTATCATTATCATAATTTTCTGTTTCGTATATAGGGTGGTTTAGTTGATTGTTTTATTATAGTTTTTATTTTTCGTTATTATTGTTGTTGTTGTTGCTGTTGTTATTGTGATTGTAGTTATGTAGTTTAGTATTTTTAAGTTATAAAGAACGATGGAAGTTAAATGGGATGACTGCAGTTGAAAGATATCATTCAGTTGTTCTGTTTTTATTATAAATATAAAAGGAGTTAAAAGTTATATTATTAGAATGATGCTTATATTCATCTATTTCTGTATTTTAATAGAAACTTAAAAAAAAAAAATCTTATAATTATTGTTAAAATTTAATAAATCAAAAGAAAAAAGGATATTGTGATAATTATGGTTTTTTTTTTTTTTTTAGTTTTGTGTCTTTTTTCAATTAAATTAAGTTTTAAATAAATATCTTGCATTTAAATTAAATTTTCGTTCACAATGATAATAAATAATAAATAAAATAATGATTTTTATGTTTGAATAATGTGAACTGAACTTTACTGAATTATATTAATATTTTTCATTTTTGATAACAAAAATTATATGCTGTATAAAAAAGAATAAATTTAAGTCAGCAAAATAGAAAAATAGAAAAAATAATGAAGTCTGGATTTTCTGTTTATATGTTTATTTTTATAATTAATCATTTTTATTTTTGTAGAATAAAATAGAGACAGACATACAGATAAATACTGTTCTGTAATTTTATCATTAATTATATTCTAGTAATGTGTAGTTAATTTATTTTTCTAATAATAATTTAAGAATTTAAAAAGAAAACAAAAAACATTATTTAACATTTTAACGATTAAGTTTCATTTCTGAATGAGGTAAACTTTAATAAATAAAAGAACATTGTTTTGTTATCCTAAATAAACGAATAATTCGAATAACATGAATAGAAGAATTTTAATGTGAATAAGATTTTCTTATCCAATAAGTTCTCAGAAAATTAAGTGAAGTCTTTAAAATATTTTTATTTCAATAAATTTTTTGTTTTCTAAAAATTTATTAATATCAAAAAGCGCGGTTTTTATCTAAAGCTGATGCACAAATAAATTTGTTGCAAGTAGAAGAGTTGTACAAGGATCAAATCCGAAATTGATTTTTATTGATTTTATTTAATTGAACTTAGAAAGACATAATTTCCTAGTACAGATTTTATATCTAGTTTTTCTACTTATTTCATATAAAATAGTCTAAAAGAAAATGCAGGAAAATATAATAGAAAATAGTAGAACGTTAAATCGACTTTATTATTCTATTTTGTTTATTATTTGTATTTATATTTTGTATTATTTATTGTATAATAAATGAATAAATTTGAGGGGGTAGGTACCTACTGATTATGTATAGATTTATAAATTATAAGGTGAGTGGCAATGTGAGGTGGATGGTATGTGTTATAGGGGTGGAATATTATAAATGGTTAGATAGGTTATTGGTAGGAGAAAGTGTGTGTGTGAGAGAGAGAGAGAGAAAGTGTAGAGAAAGAGATGGTATTATATGTATGAACCTAACGAGTGGATGAACATAAAAATGAAATTACGTTAAGTGCGATGGATTTGAATGTATTTTATTATATGAATGGATAATGTGAAAATGGAAAAAATAAATAAAAAATACAACAAAAAAAAAAAAAAGAAAAAAACTTGATTGTCACATTAATGGATGAATTGTATAATAAACATAAAAATTCGCTCAACACAATTTTTTCCTTTTTTTTTTGTATTATGTCACACAATTGTTATTCTCTTTCCTTTTCCACTTTTTCTTTCTGTTTTTCGTTTTCCATGTTTTAATTTTTTTTTTTTTTTTTTGTGAATTAAATTTATTCTTTTATTGCTGCAAAATCAAATAAATTTATTAAATTTAATACAGAAATAATGGAATTTATTATATGATGGAATACATTTTAACAAATATTGTTTAAAACAAACAAACAAACATTTGGTTTTTTGTAGAGAATTTTTAGATGAAACTACAAAGACTCTGTAATAATTTTAATCCTCCTGTAATATTATAAAATTAAACTAAATTTATTTAATTCGAAAACTAGACTTGTTGAAAGTAAAATTTTACTGTTTAGTTACATTTCTAAATTTGTACAATAATTTGAAAATTTTTATCATACGAACTAAATACTAAAATATGGATGGTTTTATATCTTATTCTCACTTTGTAAGATCGTTATATAAATTCTTCCTTTAGCGTTCACATTTAAATATTGTCTATTCGGTACAAATGAAAATGGGGAATAAAAGGATATTATAGTTTTCCAACAACAAAAATTAAAATTATTGCAAAACGTCAACAAATAAACAACAAAAACAAAAACTGGCAAAACAAAACAGAAAAAAAGCTGAATCTCTTCAATTCCCAGTTTGAATGGAGGCGCCTCGTATTTTGTAACCGAAAAAAAATGAAAAGAAAGGAAAGAACATATAATATCTTTATTTCTCTCTCCTTTCCTATTTCTGTTTCATTCACAATTCAAGAATTTTTAATTCAACAAAGTGCTGTTGTTTATATCCCATATACGAGAGGGTAGACAGCTTTTCCTTCTTCTTGTTATTTTCTTTGTTGCTTTGTTTGTTTGTTTGTTTATTTTGTTTGTTTGTTTGATAATTTAAGATTATTTTCATAAAGAATACATGTTTATATATCTGTGATGATGTGAGAGGATGTAAAGGGAATATATAAAGAAATGAGAATAATCAAGAAAATATTAATTTCACTTCAGGAAAAAATAAAATAAAAAAACGGAAAAACGAAAAAAATATAAAAGAAAATAATAATTTCACTCAAGCAAATAGGAGTTCCCATTTTTCTTGGTTCTAATAAAAGTAATAATAATAATAATAATAATCTAAACTCAATGGTAAAATGACAATATAACAATGAGATAACGATAGCTCCTTATTTCATTCTTTTCATTTTCTTTTTATTTTATCAATTTTCTAGAAAAACTACCAACTTTTTTTTTCCTTTTTTTCTTCTTTGTATTCATTTATTCAGTGTTTTTGTCTACAGATCTTTTTCTATAATAATAATAATAACAATAATAATATACATATACATGAAAAACTTGTCTATTTTGCAACAATATTTTTTAAACATAATATAAATAGTACATACTAAATACAGAGAAAGACAGAGAGAGAGAGAGAGAGAGAGAGAGAGAGACATATTATATATGATTATTATATGTAGAGAAGAAAAAAAAAAGCAAAAATGAAAACGAGTCTAACTAAATGCATATTGGCTTTTTGCCAAACGGATAACGATATAAATATGTTGCAAGTATTTAAAACATACACACACACACATATGCACACACATACTTGGCATTATATCTTTTTTTTACAGTCGTCCCTTTAAAATTAAAAAAAAAACGAAAAAAATCCTATAAAATAGATATAAGCATTTTTTTAAAATAAAATCAAAAATTTATTTCTTTTCTTTAGTTTTCTATTGACAATAGAAAATCTATTTAAATTTATTAAAAGAGAAAGAAATATATTTTTGCTTTTATTCTAAGATTTTTATTGCTTTTCTTTGATCACATATTTGAGCTACTCGAGATACTCGACTCACTCAATTTTTAATGTATTTGTAACAAATTAAATCAATTGTCTTAAATTCTAATGAACCGCTTCCTGAAATTGTATTTGTTATGTATTGTTGTATTGTTATGTTAGTACATAACAATCAAGTAATTGGTTAATTTTTATAATTATAAATCAACGTATGATAAGAAGTGATAATTAATATCAGACTATTGGACTGAATTTGAGTGAATTTACTATGATTTTATTAACCTAAATGGATAAGTCTCATTCTTCCTACTTATCGTAACAAAAAAACAAAACAATAACAACAATTGAAAAAACCAAAAATTAAAAAATATCTGATTCATTATTAAAATGTGAATCGTGCAGGAGAAAAACAAAACAATCAAAAGAGGCAAAACAAAAAGAATTCTCCAACATATTGTTTTGTATACATCAGACCCCTTTTTTCTTTTCTTTTTTTTTTTTGGCTACGTGCCTGATTAGCAACCCCTTTTTTCCGTAAACACCCAAAAATATTTAAGGGATGATTTTTTTTTTTGAATAAAAAAAGGTATAGGTCAGTGAGATAATCTGATTTTGGTATTTTCTATCCTTTTTCTTTTTCTTTATATTTTTAAATAAAATAAATAAATCATAAACGAAACATTTTCTTATTTTTCTCTACCTCTCTCACTGGCATCTATTTAAAATGTTGGCAATTTTGCAATAATAATAAAATTTTATAAATACAAAACACAAAACAAAAAACAAATATAAATAAATAAATAAATTAATTTTGATGCAAATTAGATAATTTTATGCGATGCGGTAAAGTTTTATTGCATTTTGTGTTGTGTTAGAGTTTATAAGTGGGGTGTTTTTCATGGTTTCTATTTTGTTGTTGTTCTTTTATAATTTCTTAAGATAATTGCAAATTATCAGACCGATTTTGTAGTTTTCTTGTTTGTTAAATTATAAACAAAATTTCGATGAACACAATTGAACTTATAAACTTATATTTAGTGAATGTGTAAGTAAACTAATTAATTTAAATGCCGATATTAATTCGAATTTTCATTCCATTTATTTTGTTTTAATAATATTTTTGTTTTGTTTTAAAAAACTCCGCACCACTGTGATATATTTGTCGTAACCTTTAATGGTACATTTATTTATATGAATATCGTTTTGCCATAATCCATCCATGACAATTCATTCCCTTCTATTTTTTATTTATTTTTTTATTCATATTTTGAGTTTTTTCATTTTATTAGATTTTATATTTTAATCATCATCTTTGAACGTTTTAAACATTCAAATGAGGTGTTAGTGAAATTGTTTGAACTTTCATATTTAAAACCGTAGCAAAAAATAAAAGAGTAAATTATTTCTATTTTTCTTTTGCCTTTCCAAAATATCGTCAAGGGATTATGATTATTATGATTGTTATTATTATTATTCCATTTTTTTTTATATAGAAAGTAATGCATTATACTTTTTATATTTATAAATTTAGAAGCGTTAATAAAACATTAAAAAAAATTATATTGTCGGTTACCAATCAGTTTAAAATTTCCTCTATTTGTTATAAATTTCTTCAAATTGTTAAAAATTCCTTAATACGAATCTATATGCTCATAGCTGAAAATTGAAAATAACCCTTTATTGTTTAAGTGAGACAGAAATGCTGGTTTGATGTCCAGAAAGAAAATCTAATAGCGTGAAATTCAAAATAGATTAAACACAATTTCAAATCTAAAACGAATAAAAAAAAATTGAAACCAAAACATAAACAATAAAATTGGAAAAACAAACAAAACTAAAAAAAATCTATGACAAAATTAAAAGAAGAACAAAAAAGAAATAAATTGAGAGGTTAAATATTCATCTATCCGATGGCACAATACTTCCATTAAATGAGTTGAGTTTATTTGAGTTGGGTGGTAATATCTGATGATATCAAAATGGTTTATTGTGATAAAAAGTATGAGGTGAAAAACTATATAATGGGGAAAAACTTTAAAATATTGCAACGTATATATGGTTAGATGAATTGGTTTAGTTGAAAGTTGGAAACGGTTTATAGGTAGACGTGTTATAGGAGACGATAGAAACACAAGTTGTCTAGATAAATATAAAATAAAAATATCCGATATATCCTGACTGGAGTGACAAAGTATCCAATTAGTCCGTGAGTTTTCTGCTATATTTTTTTTTATTCTTGTTTTTTTTTTGTCCTTAATTCACATAGAAAGAAATCATTATGTTCACCGATAGAAAGGATGAACAGATTCACTGTATACGATATTTACGAGTAAATATAATACGGAACACTTTTTTATTGATGTCTTTCTTTCTCCTATGAGTTTGTTATTTTGATTGCGTCTTTTTTTTTCTGTTATCCTTTTATATTTTTTTTTTAACTTTTAACAATTTTTCTTGTGACAAAAAAAATATAAAAACAAGGACGAAAGGATACAAAAAAAAAAAATTGCCATATATTCGAACAGTCTTTGTTTATAAAAGTAAATTCCCGATAATGTCATCGTTGTTGTTGCTAATTTTTTTTTTGTGCACATTATTTAAAGAACCGGTAAAAACTCCACTTTTTTGCAATTTTTCAGATTTTTTTTTTCACCTTATTAGTTTGAATTCTTTCACTAAAAATTTTAAAATACAAAACGACAGAATAAAGTTATCATTTTTATTCTTTACAATATTTCGTGACTTAGCTTGGACAATTTTTTTGTTTGTTTTTTATTCTACAAACAGTTTTATTTCATGAAATAAGTGAAAAAAAAAATTGTTTTTAACAGAAAATTTTGGATTGTTGGTATTTTCTTTTCACTTTTTCAAACGACAAACCAAATTTTTATAATTGCAATTTTTGTTGTTGTTATTTTTCGAATTTGGTAGGAAAAAGTACAAAAATTAAAAAATATTTCTACGTATAAGAAGTCATCGCACAGAGTACCGATTGTCTTCAATAAATAGAAAAAAAAATATTTGTTGTAATTCTCATTCGAGTTTATAAATTTTAAATAATTTTTCTTTTTCAAAATGAAATACCAGTGACATGTAGGTACACAAATTTAATCAGTTAATAGATGAATCCATTCATTGCTGCGATTATGATTTACTTAATCCACATGAAAATAAAATAAAAATGAAATTGTTTTCTTCTCTTTCTCCCACTTAAATCACAAAAATATTTGTAAACGACAAAAAATATAAAAGTGAAATACTGAAAAACGAAGTAAAAAAAAAAAAACAAAGAAAAAAGCTTAGCTCTTAGTTATAAAATGTACGCCGATTTCCTGTATTATATAAATCATTTCATTTTATTATTATTATTATTTTGTTGAAAACTTATATTTTTCATGATGAAATCTACCAACAATAAATATTACCAAAAAGGGAACCCAAAAAATTTATAATAAGATGATTATATGAATGTGCTTCAGATTTTCCTATATTTATATTATTTTTTGTTGTTTCTGTTTTTTGTTTTTGATTCATAAATAAAATAATGGGATATAATTTTCCGTCGGTACATATAAATATATTCGCGAATGTTTTTGTTGATACAAAAAATACATTATTTTATTCTTCTATATTTTTTTTTTCTTTGTCTATCCGTTTTCTTTTCTTACAAGAAGAATAATAACAACATTTACAACATGTGTTTTGGTAGGATTATCCTTAAAACATTTTCCTTATTATTATTGTTCATAAATTTTATTTATTAAATTATTTTTAATGGATAAAAATGATGAGCTGAATATTCATTCATTTTTTGTAATTATTATTTTTCTTTGTTCAAGTTATTGCTTTTATTTTAGTTGTTAATCCTAGTTTTCTTGCAGTTTAATTTTAATTTCATCATCGGTTATTTTAACGAAAACCCTGTAAAAGCCATAGCCCACAACGATAAAAAATAGAAGACAGAGAGAGAGAGAGAGAGTGAGAGAAAGGTGGAAAGAAGAGAAAAATGTTAAAAACAAAAGAATGAGGTTAAGGATAAAAACATTAGATTAATATAAATGTGTCATAGCTCATAGAGTGTTTATTGTAAACCTTGACCTACTAACTTCTACCTTCTTTTTACTCAATCCTTAGGTTTATGAATTGGCTTAGTTATCCTTGAAAAAATATAATGATTTGAATGATTGTATAGATTGTTTCAATATTTTTAATTTAAATTAAAAAAATTAAATTCGCAAATACACAAATGGAAATCATTTTAGTTTTTGTACGGAGATAGTTGAACGCATACTTGATTTGTCTTCAAATTTTAAAACAGATTCTTTGATACGGAGAACTGTCACTATTGCCTTAATATTTGTAGGCTTTAGATTAAAGTTACGAATTTTATTCAATTACACGTGTTTTTTTAAATTCTTTCAAGATTTTATGTCATTTTGAAATAATTATTCCGTTTTTGATTTAAAAATTAAACAATAGAATTTATAAGGAGCATGCGGTTAAATTATAATTAATTGTAATTAGCTTATAATTCATTTTAGCTAGTAGCTATTATTTTTGTTACTTTTATAACCTTCATCGTAATAATATTTATTAAAGATTGATATCTGACTGAACGCTTTACGTTGGAGTGTTGAGTCTGTTTATGTTTTTATTTATATTCCACATAATATTGAGGACATTAATTACTGCCTGACCATATAATCACGGTTTTTCTTTTTGGGCGTGTTATTCGTTTGGTTCTTTATATTTTTTACGTTATCACAATAACAACAAGAACAAAAAAAAAATTCATACCTATAAATATTATTCGTATATTCGTGCGAAATCTACGTGAATTACAAGTAGCACGCGCCTCTAATGTATAACACATTAATTATATTATATGATTGATAAACAAATTAACGAAAATTTCTGGGTAACTTTTTTTTCTTTAACTTCCGTAATATTATTTAGTTTAAACTTAAAAGATGACATTTGATAATATGCTTAAAAATTAAAGAATTTTAATTAGAAAATATTGTCCACAATAAAAATGTTTATGAAGCAATTTATGGAACTGCTAATTCCCATTTGAAAACGTATTAGAAGATAAGTTAATAACTGAAAATAATAAAACATTAATCGTGTGCCGCATTTGCCAAAGATGCCTTTAATTCCTGTAATGAGGTAACAAACTTTTTTTTTTTTTTTTGGGTAATAATAATAATTAAATAATAATAATTAAATAATTTAACCATAATGGAACATAATAAATAAATACATAAATGTAGAATGGATATCGAATGATTATTGCGGCTCATATACATTTTTTTTTTATAATTTTTGGTATCTTTCGGTAAAGATATTTAATTTAATACACACATTACAAATAATTTTATGGGTTTTACTAGAATATTTAAAATTATAATGAAAAAATATTTTAAAGAAAACACAATAAAAAATGTTTCAAAACAAAAAATTCGATTAATAAATATTAATAATGTTGGTCATACACAATCTTTTTCTTTATTCTCGAATTTTGTAAAGTTTTAAATTTAAATTTATATAATTAAACGATTTCAATAATAATAATTATAAATTTATAGTGTTGACAGTAGTAGATAATATCAACTAAATAATTTACACGTTATCTATTGTCTATCTTGTTATCTATAATTTTAATATTATCTATTGACAACACTAAATCTGTTTATATATGAAATATTATCATATATCATTTTTGTTTGATTAATATTTGTTTATTTTCACGTTTAAAAATAACATGGACTTAATTTAATATTAATGTTTTTTTTCTAACTTTAAAATTTCATTCTATTTGTATTATTTCCGATTTCATAATTGATTTTTTTTTTGTTTCTAAATAATGATGTTTCTTTATCATTATTAACAAAAATGTTTGTATTAAATTAACTATAGAGTGAAACTTTATTTTAACGAAATTCACGGAACCAAAAAGTTCGTTAAAACAGAATCATTGCCAACAAAAAAGTTAAAACGGGACCTACAATCGTTATAAGTATGGGATTCGTTATAACCGAGTTGCACTCTATAATCAAATAAGACAAGATTTTTGTTTGTTTGCAAAATATCCTGTAAGATAAGGATTAATAAATAATATAAATTTACAATTAATACATTAAATAAAGTATTTTTAATTTCTTAAAACAAACAGAAAAAAAAGTTATTGAAAAATTATCTCTGGTTTATTTTGTCATTTTGTAATTTTTATACTAAATGAATTGCTGTCATTGCTGTCATCATCAAAACAAAGAAAAAAGAAACACGGAATTATAATTATATTGAATGATGAAATAATTTAAAGTATTTTTTTCTTAACTTTATTTATTTAATAAATTTTAGAATTCTTATAAAATACAAAATATTATCTTGGATTATCATCCCCTAAAGGATTACCCACCCATGGATATGAGGTAGGACATTGCCCACATACGGTCATGTATCGCTCTTGATCACCTTTCATAAGACGACAAGATTTTGGTGTACAAGAAGATTGTTCTGGTTGAGAACAAACAGTATTTCTATTAAGGCTGGATAATGGAATTGGTGTTCTCATCCATTCAATTAGCTCTGATGCACAAACCTTGAACGTTATGATAATTAATGTATGTGTTTTTTTTTTTAATTTTTGGTTTTCTTACAAAATAAACATCAGGCATTGATGATAATTTATCTAAAAATCTTATATAAGCCGCTGTTCGATTTGGATTGGCAGTGAACCATGCGGAATGAACGAAAAATCCAAATGGAGCTTTATTTGCTGCATAATTGTTATAGAAATTATCCATCATAAAGTTATAAATATTGTCTTCTGTTGTTGGCCTATATTAAAAATAGAATTTATTAAATCTAGTAATTTCACATAAAACCTCTTGTCTTGTCTTGATATTTTAATATTGTGTTACTTCAATAAATATTATTTGTATAAAAATTATTGTTTCACAAAATATTTAAATTTTTTATACGTAATTAACTCACGTATAAGGACAACCATCAACCATACTACAAGGATAATCTTGTAAATCTTTCCACATTAACATAGGAATTACCCAGGGACCTGGAAATTAATTTGTTATTAATTATTTGGTTTTTCAACTAACTATAAAAGTGTTTACCTTTAATAGATTCATCAGGGCAAGGTCCAATGAAACATTCTTGATCAGATTTGTAGTCTAATGTATATGGCCAAAATCCAGGATTTATATGTTCCTGTGTTGGCCAAGATAAATCGTAATCAATATCATTTTGCTGCATCATTCTGAATTGATTATTTCCATTCATTTGAAGAAAAGGCATTCGCAATCCTCTCATTGCTGTAGCAGGAATTTTAGCAAATTTAGACATTAATAATCTTTGATCAGCAAATTCACTTTTCATCTCTGCAATTGTGCCAGTTTTCCAATAGTTTGTATTTGGTTCATGTGATATAGAGTGTAGTGCAATTTCATGACCTTTTCTATAGAGTTCATTAACCTAGCAAAAATTCATAAATTTTTTATTTATACATTTTTAGTTATCTAGTTTGCTTACTGTTGATTGTCAAAAAAAAATTTTTACATGATGAATTTAAAAAACTTATTTTTATTCTAAAATATATTTTAAAATGTTTACTTACTTTACTGTAATCGGTATATTCGTGTGATACAAAAAATGTTGCACTTAATTTACATCCATCCGGACGTACACGATTATATAGAAAATTTCTATAAAATTCCATATTTAATTGTGTAACAGCATCATCAAATGTTAATAGAACAAATTGTGGTGTTTCATCTCTGGGCAAATTATTAGGAGTTTTTACCGATGAACAACGGCAATTTGGTAATTGACATGCTGAAGCATCACAATATGTGCTTTTTGTTGGAATTTCTCCACTGGGTGAAGAAAGTCCAGGCAAAATTAAACAACAAACAAATACAAGAAACACTTTTAAAATAAAATTCATTATAAATAATGAATAATCAAAGGAGTACAGTGCAAACTAAATTTTTAAATATGAAATCAGATTGTTTTATAGGTGAATTTTTATTAAATTTTTATCGGTTAGTCATTCACAATCGAATGTGGAAATTTTATATTTTATTTATTGTCAATGAAACAATATAATCAACGATTTTACTCAATTTTCCTAATACCTATTATTATTATTATAATTATTTTTGGTTTTTGAATATATCAATTCATTATTAATTAGTTACTTGATTTCATTTAAGACTTAAATGGATTAACTACAATAAGATTATATCGACTTTATATTATAATTGGAATTTTTAATAATAATTATAGATATTATTTTAATTAACATAATTAATGCCAACCAAAAATTAACAACACAGTGAAAAATTTTTTCTTTGAAATAGCCGATTTATTTGTAATTTGACAAAAAAAATGTTACTGAGATTAGAAATTTAATTAAAATAAATTAGAATATTCAATTGGTATATTCGGCCGGATATCGAAAGGTTCCGTATTCAAATCTCGGTTGCAACATGAAATTTAAAAAATAGAGTGATGTATTATATTTGCTAGAGATTTTGTTTGCTTACAGCATGGGTGTAAAATCTACGCATAAGCAAACATATCACTAAGCATGGGCATAGTTAATATTTCAGTCTGGCGCAATAAAACTGTTGACAGTGATTATGGTGATATAACTTACTTTAAGGGTGTTAGTTGGCTTAGTAGTGGTAAATGTTTACGAAGATTTCTAGAATTTAGTAATGAGATAGATGTATTTTTACAAATTGCAAATCAAAAAGTTCCTGAGCTTTATAATTTTGGAATTTTGGTGTTTCTTGACTTATACTTCTTAGTCTTACTGGGTATCATAATGTTCTGAATCACAATTTTATTATTTGTTATTTATTTATTAATTTTTCTTTATCTTATTTGGTTTGTATTATTTTTTTTATTTGTTATATTTGACCGAATATTTAATTAATTTAAATTTACGAAATTGTGCAAATGACTCTAAATCCGAAGCTCAAATCGGTTGTACATTCTTGTTTTATTGCATTTTTTTATTATTTTTAAATGCTCAGAGCTGCTAATACAGTGAAATTATATACGAATTTAACGTGATATTGTATTGTGTTCATTTAAGGCTTTCGATTCCAACAACAACCAAAAAAAAAACTGATTATTTTTCTACGAGAAGAAAAAAATAGAACAGAAAAATACCCCATCAGTATTCTTAAATTTAATTATGAAAAACAAAAGTTTTTTAACAAGAAATTATATATAATATATTTTTATGGAAAAACTCTTTTTGACACTAAAGGGTTAAGTAATATTGATCAAGACATTTTAACTTCCTTAAATTCTTTCATAAATCACAATTTATAGCCTAAGTTGTATAATAGTCTTTCGTATATATTGTATAGTCGACTAAAACGTTAAGACCTGACATAATTAGAACTTCAGTCAAGTTAAAATAAGATTAATAGTCAAGTTCCACTTATATAACAGAAAATTTTCACAGAATTTATATTTTCCTTCTTTTTTATTTTCGTTTTCCAAAAAAAAAAGAAAACAGAGAAAGATTGAAATAAAAAAAAATAATACAGAAAGTAAAATTCTAAAAAATACAAGAAAAAAAACGAGACGAAATGAACAAACTAAAAAGCAAGAAAAATAAATTCATTTTATGCCAAAAGCTCAATTTACTAATTTTCTTAAAATATCTATTTGTTTTTTACTCATAATTTTTTATTTCTATTTTTTTTTTTTTTGTTTCTTTTCAGAAAGTTTAAGAGATTATTTTAGTAAATTTGGTGAAATAACAGAAGTAATGGTAATGAAAGACCCTACAACGCGAAGGTCGAGGTAAGTCTTTTATATATTTTTCTTTCATTTTCTTTATAAACAATAAATTTTACTTTGACTGTTTTAATTTCTGTAATGTGTTTGTTGCCATAATAAAAAAGAAAAACAGAAAAAAAAAAAACAAACAAACTACGAAATTCTGATCGAGAAAAACAAACAAGGAAAAACAAAATAAAAACGAACAAACAAAACAAACATAGAAGCAATAGAAAAAAGAAAAAAGGAAAATTTATTTTGATTTTATTCAATACACAATCAATTTTGTACAAAATAGTAACCCCAAAAAAAAAAAAACAAAAATATAGCACCTTTCAACCCTTCCACACATCTAACATAAAATGAAATCAATTGAAACATAAATATAAAATTTTTTTTTTGTATTTTACTATTTTGAAGTCGGAAAGAAAAAAAAATTTGAAACTGTTTAAATAAATAACTAATTTAATTCATTTAATGTAGTTGAGATATTTAGAAGTATAGTTATTTTCTTCTCTATTAAACTGACTGATATATAGGAAAGTAAGTTTACCCCTACCCCATCCCCTAAATAAATAATTATAAACCTTCATTGTACATATATGGTTAGTGGTTACTTTCTGATCTACAACTATGAACTATGAATTTGTGTAGCCACCTTTTCTTATTTATTGAATTTAAATATTTTAAAAACTGTTTCCTTGGTAGTGTTTGGTCAACTACTATATGAATTATGATCGACTTTCATAACAAAGTAAATAAAAAGTATAACAAAAATTGTTTTCAACATATTTTCCATCACATTGCAAGATATGTACCTGCTTTTATAAGAAGAACAATTATTTAATGGTCTACGTCTAATGCTTGATTTTCATCCAATAATTAGCATCATCATCTGTTTCTATAAATAAATAAAAAAAAAAAAAAAACAAAAATAAAAAAGTTTTGAAATTAATTATTTAATTAAAATCAAAATTTAATTAATTTTTAATAGAATTTCAACAATTTTCAAATAATTTTGCACAATTCCCCATATTTAAATAATTATTTTATTAATTCTTTTTTGAAAGGGTTAAATTAATTAAAATGATTGATTCCTGAAATATTCTGCTTAATTATTATTTTATTGGTTATTTTGAATAATGAAAATTTTGTCAAAAAAAAAAAAATAAAACAAAAACAAAAGCAAAACAAAACAATGAATATTTTTCATTCATTTATGAATGAATAATTAACTAACTAACGATTAAAAAACAGATTCGAAAATAATAAATTTTTGATTGAATCATTGACAATTGTGACAATTTTATTTTATTTTGTTTTTTATTGTACTGAGAAAAAATGTACACACAGAAACAATTTTAGTCAATCGATAACACAATAATTATAATTACTGGATATTCTTTCACAATAAAACAACAACAAATATAATGTCCGCTTGACTATTTTATGAATTTTGAATTGTGTGTGTGTGTGTGTATTTTAAAATTAAATCTCGTTTATAAATCTTCTCTAATTACATCGAATTTTAATTTATATTTTCTTGTTACATTTTGTTATTTTTTTTTTTTTTGCCTCTGTTTAATTTTAAATTAAATTAATGTTTTGATGTTATCGTATAACACTGATCTCTTTATATGTGGCGGTATTATTTTGGGTATATGTACGTGTGTACGTCAAACACACACGTACACACGTACATATACCCAAATCTATATATTTATTTTGAAATATTTTTATATTAAAATACAAAAAAAAAATCTTTAAAATCCACACTTCAAATTTTATATTAACAATTATGTGTGTGCGTTTCTATGATCTATTTTATGCATGTATGATATGTAAGCAAGTGGTTTTGATGACATTGGACATGAATTAATTGAACAATTTTGATTTTAATTGAAATATTTGTATTATTAATTATTGGCACCCAAGTACCAGTGTAGATCAACTGTACTCAGATTTTTTGTTTTTTTTTTGTTTGGATGTGTTTGTGTCTGTTGGAATTTATGTACGAAATTTAATCTATCCAATTCAAAGATATAACTTTTTTATTATTCGTTATTTTGCCTGTTACATTATTTTTGATGATAAGCTTTATTAGTTAAGGGTTATAATATTAACTGCAGACTGAAATGTCATTTTGATATTTAAATTCAAAATATTTTCAACAAAATTTGGTAAATGCCAAATAAAAAATTATTTGATTGAAATAATTTTAATTTAATTATGGAATGATGGGAGATACTAATTAGTTTCATGATATAATTTCTAATTTAATTCGTTAATAAGAATTTTCATTGAGTGGACTCCTTTAAAATCTTAAATTTTAAATTTTATTTATATACAATTGAGTTATATGGTTTAAAGGTAAGAACAACAAGAATAACGAGCAGCATTACATATAATTTAATTCGACAAGTTTGATCAAGTTTTTAACAGATAATCCAATTGAATATAAATAATGTAACATTGTTTTGTCATGACTTTGATCTTAACTAAGGTAACAGGAACAGATCCAGATGTTACGTTTATATTAATATTTACGCTGCGATTGTATCCAAATGGAATTTTAGATAATTGCTTTTGAAGAATCATCTTAGTTTTAGTGAACAAAAAATTTTTTAAATTCTTTTAATTATAAAATTCTCCGGCATACAATTAGAAATTTTCAAACCACACGAAAGAAACCATTTTGGTTTTGTGTAGGACCTAATTTGGTCACGTAATTTCCATCAACTTTGTTTTTTCTTTCTACAATTTTTTCTTCTTTTTTTTCACCTTTCAAAATTTTATTTTCTTTCGCTTAGCCCTTCTATCTTTCTGGCTCTTTCTAATTTTCTTTTAGTTTTCTTTTTATGTGTATTTGCATAAATAATTTTTATCTGCTAACTCCTAAATAAACATACGAGCGAAAGAAAAAGGAAAAAATAATGTATAATATTTTTATTTTTGTTTGAGTTTTAAAACAAACAAAAACAGAAAGAAACAAACAAAAAAAAATGTAAAAGAAAATCTTTTTTTTTTCCGAAAGCTTTCATTTATGTTTCTTTTCTTCTTCCTTGTGTAATATTCATATCCGAATCTCGTACAACATAAAACTTGAACTTCTTTATGCCATTATAATATGAATATATATATATATATGTGAGTGTGTGTGTGTGTGTGTATTTATATGAGTGAGTATAACATTCCATACCATCATCAACATCATCATCATCACATGAGCCAGTGGAGAGAAATATGTTTTGGACTTAAGTTTCGAAGTTTCGCGTGAACCTAAGCCTCTTTTGACATTACAGAAATTGATGTTTGCTCTCCCCTATATACAAATATACACACAAGTATACATTCTGCATATACATTTGTTACAGGACACATTCACATATAAAATTCTATGTCAGGGTAGTTTAACTTTTACTGATGGAAAAGAAGAATATCAAGAATAAAAAAGAAGAAGAAGAAGAAAAAAGTTATGACGGTCGAGAGGATAGATAAGTACTTCGTGTATTTTCTCTATAGATGAAAATATGTGTGTGTTCTCAAGTTAGTTTATGTGGGTGTATTGTATATGTTATTACCTATGCATATATGTGTATTAAATGTTACTATATGCTTCTTATATTATATCCTTCTTTTAACAGAGAGAAAAAGAGAGAGAGAGAGAGAGAGAGACAGACAGAAAAAAATAAGGGGAGAATCATTCATATATAAATGTACCATACTAAAAACCCTTCTTCATATTTTTTAGGCTCAATGGTTTTCATATATTCAGAAAATATTCAGATGTTGTGTTTGGGATTCATCTGATAAAAAAAAAAGAAGATGTTTTTGGAATGAGTAAGAAGTTTTTGATTGTATGAAGTATATACGAATAGGCTAGAAAGTATGAGAGCATTGGGTATGGGTATATGAGGAGGGATGGTAAAGAATTATGAGAACAATAGTAGTTGACACCGTTCAATGCTTATACTTTGGTGTTTGACTTTCAAATTGGGTATGTAACTTTTATACTTTTAGGTTTTGGATTGATCGATAAATCATAATAGATAATAAATATATATAATGCGTAAAAAAAGAGATGAGAGATGAGAAAGATGTCATTAGTGAATATATTGATTTCACTCATCATCAGTGTCAGTGTCGGAAAAAATTTTGAATTCATATATTTGTATTTTATTTTTGTCGATTTTTGTTGTTGGCATCCAAAAATTTGTGAATTTTAATTTTAAAAGCAATTATGATGTTTGAAAACTGATATATGTATTAAATGTACTTTTTATGCACACACACACAAACATACAAACACACAGGATACATAATTTAATATAAACAATATTGCAAAATCGTATAAATTTGAAATCAAAAGAACCTCACAATATTGAAATTTAATACCAATAAAGTTCTTTTCTGTTTCTATTCTATATTCTATTGTTAGTAGTTTTAGTTCGAGAAGATATCGTTTACTTTATATTTGGTTTGTTGAATATTCAGTTAAAATATGCATTTTCTATATGTAGAACATGTAGATATGTATATGCAGACATAATGTTCATAAATCTAGATGATGGGAAAAATACCAATCTTATATTATGCAAAATATATCAAAATCTATGAATCTTTTGTTGAGTCAAACACTTTTTGTTTGTTATTATTTGATGCTTTATATACGAAACATACACATAATATTGTATATTCTTGTGAATATTGTTTAAAATATTTTCCAATTTTTTTTTATTTGTTGTTGTAATTTCAAATAATAGAAAATTATTTTAATTTAATTAAAATAGAAAAAATATTCGGTTGATAAATAAATATGAAGAATTGAAAGATTAAATGTTTATATAGAATGATGCTTTAATCGTTGTGGTTATGCAACTACTTTGAAAATTTCTTATTAAATTTGGAATTTCCCTATTTTCGATGTTAGGATAAAAAAAAAATAACTTTTTTTTTGGAATTGTTTTAGGTAACGTTTATTGACAACAATGAATATTATTTTAGAGTTTATGTTTTAGCAACACTATGATACAGTGGATTAAGACGTCGTGAGTTCCAACAATGGATTGAATTAATCAACAATTCTTATATTAGCACAAATCAACTCTGTGATTTTATGTTCAATAAAATCATGTCTTAAAACAATAATCAAAATAATAATAATATTATATTTAAAATGAAAATTGAAAATTCAATTAAGAGAAAAAAATAAACAAAATATACAATTTCTTGTACCTTATATACGTATGTATGTCACCCTTTTAGTAAAGTAAATTTAAACTTTATTTCTAAATAAATTGAGTAGCATAAGTGGTAGCAAATTTACAGATTTTCACCCTCTCAACCCACCAAATGTCTCTCACCAAAATCTTTTATATATATACCATATATATAGTATTACTCTTTATCCATTTATATACAAACATTGTTCACTTTTACCCATCAGTTTTTGTTCCCTTTAAATACTCCTACGGGATCATTTAATGACATAGATTAAAATGTTTGTTTGAATCTGTACGCAACTTGTTAAATATATTTGAGTTTTTCGTTTTCTCCCATACATGTAAAGGGTGTACATGTATATGTGCATGTGTGTATTTCAGTGTGTGTATGTATGGGTATGTTTGCACGTATGTGTACTCGTATGTATGTTCCTGTATGTATGAATATAAATATATTTCTGTTCTTTTGTGCGTGTACACGCGTAAATGCGATTTATATGGCGATCAGAATATGTGTGAATAAGGGTGTCATAAGGGATGAAAAATATTATTATAGAATAAACAGAAAAAAGAATTTGATTTCTATGATTGATATTTTTTTAAGGTTCTGATCACAATCTAATTTAACTATTTTGAACAAAAGAAACAAGTTGGTAATTGTATTCGTTTCATTCCCATTGGATTTTATTATACTAAGTTAATTTGGGGCTCCCTTATTTTTCCGACTATTTAGGTTTATTCTGATGCATAATAAAGTTTTTGAATTAAATTTCTGTAATTGTATTGGAAAATAATTGAATTAAATATTGTATGCAATAGGAAAATGTTAAAAATCAATTTAAAAGAAATACTTTAATTCTATACAAATTGTTGAATTTATAAAAAAAAAAAGATAAATTATTACAAGGACGTTGTACATTAAGACGTAAATTTTTCATAATAAAATTTTCAAAATTTTCATTAAAATTTTTTCAGCCTTATGTTATATTTGAATTTGTAAGAGTTAAAAGTTCAAAAAGTGAATGTCACCCTATAATACAAAATAAATATACATACAAAGTTACATACATATATGCTTGTATATACTTGCACGAATTTATATGTGTGATTGTATGTTATCATCTCTAAAAGTCTAAAACAAAAACTTTAAATTTCATTTGTACTATAAGTATATTATATTATGTAAAAGCTCTATTTTATTATGAATGTATGTATGTAGGTATGTATTTATTTATGTCTGTATGGATAGTAAATATAAATATAATATGAAAAAGTACTACAATGAAACTTTAGTAAAAGTCCCTTTTTCCTGTGATGAAGGAATTTAATAAAATGGGTCGTGTCCTTAACCGCACAACAAAAATTTTTCTAGCCCCAAAAAATAACGCATAACAATATTCGCAATAAGCAATTACGTATATGAACGGGGTTTTTACTTTTTATTTATATTTATGTTAATGTACGTGTGTTTGAATTTAATTTGTATAAATTTATATAATCATATAAAATTAATTACATAAAATATTTATTATTTATTTCTTATAGAAAGAAATATTCTGAGAATATTAGAGTAATTTGTTTGTCCTTTATAAGGTGAGGCGGAAATCAATTAAATTATAAAAAATCAATGGAAATAACAAATGGGTAAATATTCAAAAATAAAAATTCAATAACATTATTATGGCATCACTGTTTAGTAAAAGTATAAATTTCGTATGTCAAAAACATTCTAAAATAAAAATAAATTTTCCAAATAGTCATAGTTTAGTAATCTGTGTACAATGGACAGATAGTGAATTTATATTTTAGCGTATATTAATCAAATAATATATTCATTTAGTGATTATGAATATTTATTTTCAATCTATGTTTGAGTTTATATTTTAACACTATAAATTAGTGATCTGCTTTTTTTCCTGTAGTCAATGAAAATCAAATTAAATCTATGAACTCTTGTTAATTGATTTACCAAAACTCTATTTTATTATTGGATGATTAATATAATTAAAGAAAATAATTTCAATTTCAAAAAAAGTTTCCAAATAACTAAATACAACAATTATATTTATCTTAATCTTATCGATTCCACTTATAATTCCACTACTGAAGGTTAAATGTAACCCATCACCTCATCGAAAGCAAATCCAATAATATTCAAATAATCCATAACCATAATTAAATAATTATAATAACATTAAAAATAACAATTTACAAGAAAAAAAATAATTAATATTTAATATTATGACTTAATTTAGAATCTGCAAAAAGTAAATGAAACAAAAAAAAAAAAAGAAAGGAAGAAAAACTCATTCCTAAAGTAAAAAGTATATAGAAAAAGTGAAATTTAATCAGATTGTGTTGATAAGTATCAACCAAAAATTTATTCTAAAACCACCCTCATTCACGATTGTCATTATTATATGTATATATTTTAGAAATTTTGTAGTGCGATTTTAATTTTTTTATAATACGTATAGATGTATAATATAATATTCTTAATACAGTGTTATCATGAGCAAATTAATTAATCGATATCATATTCAAAAATCTGCTGCATGTACGATTTTATATTATAAATAAATATCTTCTCACTATAAAGAGTGAGAGGGTAAAAGGATAGCATTTTATAATAATAATACGAAACTGTGTAATATATTTAGACATAGAAAATCAGTGCCGTTTTCCTTAAAAAGGTAATCGTGATTATTCTCATTAATTTGTTACAAATCTATAGCTGACGGTTTTCACGTTAATTTTAAATTGTACTACAATTAAAAAAACACAATGGTCAAGATGGCAGTAATGCTTCATAATATCGTGTTTAGAGAGATTATTATGCGGTATGCCCTACTCAATAAGTTGAATTCTTAATGCATCCCTGTATTAAAAGCATAGAGTGGATTAATAATAATAAAATAAATCTACCTCTTCTACATATATCTCTACTTCTCTCCCTCTCTCTTTTTCTATATGTATATATAATATCCATTATATAAAAGGATGAGAATTGAGATACGTTTATATAATACGTGCGGTCCATATAATAATCCTCTAAGCTTGTATTTAGTTATTTAGTGGCCGATAGCTGATATGAAAATTAATCATTTGACAAGAATTAGTTTGTACTTTAGCTTTCGATTTAAGTGTATATATATATTGTATATCATATCACATACTCCTTCAATTTAAGCTAACCAACCCGCACTTTATATTTCATTCACTCACACCATCACTATACTTACTCCTTCTCCTTTCTATCAACATTTTTATTTTATTTTCATTTTTCGTTTTTGTGATAAACTCTTTTTCCCATTCCATTATGTGTTCGCGCGCGTTGACGTTTAAAGTAATAACTTTTTAACCCTTTTTTGTTCATTTTATTATAATAATTTTGGTTTTTCTTTTCTTTTCGTTTTTTTTTTTAAGTTTTATTATCTTGAATGGAAAATTATAAATTTTTAGGGGGTTTTCTTAGATACTTACACAGACACAAAATGTTACACAGAAAAACGCTTGGATATTTTAACATATTATAAGAGATGGGAGGTTCATTTGAAGGCTTTTCAGGTCACCCTTTAGGGTTCAGAATAATTTAATTTAATTTTGGGTTAAGGGCATCACCAGGTGCCATACTCTTTCTCTATTTCTGTCTTCAAACTTTCTATCCATAAAAATGCATTATTGAATATTATTATTAAATAGATAGAAACTTATTCAAGTGCGTATACCTTTACGAATATTTATTTTGATATGCGTATTCTTATCTTGTAAATATTCTCGTTTTCTGTTTCAATTTTGTGCTTTTTTTTTTCTTGCCAAGGAAGAGAATATAGAAATAATTTCTACATTTTTTTTTTTGATAGATAAAGAAATGAGAAAACTGAAATAATTTACATATTTTTTAGACATATATAACACACACACGCACACAGACATAAAAATACACATTTTTTAAAAAAATATTTTGTACATTTGCACAAAAATATACTTTTTTCTGATAAATGTACGTATATATATGAGTTTAACTGTGTGTTGTTGTGTATGTGTATGAGGGTACAATATCAATCAATCACTTATCTTTCACTCTAATATGACAAGATAAAACTCGGATGTTGTTCACACCCTGAAATATTGCTGATGGGGTCGAGTGTGACGTCATATAGGCATTTATATATTATCAAATAGGTTGTAATAACTCCAATAGATAAGTAATAGTATGGATTTTAAATATTAGATATATGAAAAAAAAATGAACTTCCCGCCGTTACACAACGCATACACACACACACACATACACCCATGCAGCACTGAATATCGAAACACAAAAATAAAAAAAAAAAAGTAAAATTGGAAAAAATGAGAGAATAAGCAGAAAAAAAGAAAAAAAAAAAGAGAAAAAAATTGAAAAGAAAAGAGAAGAAAAAAGAGGAAATTTTGAGTAATTGATGTGATAGGGCAAAAGGGAAAAACATTTTATGAGTCACATAAAAGACATAAGGGATTTTATATATGATTTGACAATTATTTTGACGTATATGCGGAAGTTCATATTTTTCGATAAGGATTTCGTTTCATTTTTTTTTATTTCTCTCTCCCATACTTTCTCTATCACTTTTTTTTTTTATTTTTTCGCTGACTTTGTAATAACTACGGGGCTCGGTTGATGTTATTTTAAATAGATTTCATTTTTCTGATCAATTTTTGATTGATATTGATGGAAAATAGTTTGTTTTTGGTTTGTCCTTTACCGTATTTTGCTGGTTGTTCCACTTTTTCTTTCTTCTTTCTCACCACATTAACTTTTGTTTTGCTCCACTTTCCTTTTTTATATTTTATTCTTTCAGCATACACATTCATAAAAAGAAAATGCCAAAGTTTCAACCTTTTAAAAAATCGTGTCTATCTAGGAAAAACCATTTAAAAATAAATGAAAAAATCTAAAAGAAAAGAGCGGAAAAACAATGTACTTTTAAATTTTTTCTTTACCTTCCCATACAGACGCGATGAAATGTTTTTTATTTTAAAGAATTTTTGAACAAATTTTTGTAATCAGTAAAGAAATTTAACTCTTTGATTCCTAAATAAAATAAAATTGAGGAATGGAACAGTCTTATTTAATCTTTAATAAATTTTTGAATTCATTTTTTGAAAGTATTCTGATTTTCCGCTGAAAGTAAGAAAGATTAAATTTTAATAATTGAACGAAATGCATTGGAAGAAAAAGAATATTTTTTCTATTTTATACAATTTTAAATTTATTAAATTTTACTTTATAAACCTTGTGACTAAAAAAGTCACGGATTTTATTATTGACTTATGGCAAATGAAAGCGCTAATGCCAAATGTCATATTTATCCGATTAGTTTTGAATTTTTTGGTGACTTTTCAAAAAAAATATACATTTTTTGTGGTCTTAGTTATATAAAATGGTACAAAATAAATTCTGGTATTTAACATAAATCTATTTTTGCAATATATATAACAGCAATCTTCAACAACACCAACACCAACAACACAAGATAAAAAACACCAACAACATGAACGAGAGAGAAAATATTATATAAATAAATAAATATCAAAATCAATTTCAAATATCAAAAATTCATCTTTCGATTTAGAATCGACCAAATCATTTGGGGATTAGGCTTAAAATTTCTTCATGGCAAAAAAAAGAAGCACGATCGTAAAAACCACCCCACTGACACCATCAAAAATAATATCTCTCTCTTTTCTGGATATAAAAGTGTGTGTACATATGTGTGTGTATATACACGCCTGTGTAAATGTATATTTTGTATATTTATGTTAGGTTAGGTTAGGTTAGAATTTGGTTTTTGGGTTTTGTTCGGCTCCTCAAACTGATTCTGATAAATGTGAAAGAGTTAAGGCTGAACTGAGGTTATCAACTAACACTAGCTGGAAGATTAAATCATATAAATTAAAGGCTGATGTATACATTATATACATATATATTATATATACATGGATCTGCTTTTTAGATATACAAAAAACATACACCCATACCATGTTACTATAGATATGCATATAAATACAATTATGCGAAATAATAATTACAAGAGTTTTGAAAATTTTGTATAGTCATGATATTAATTTTAAGTCTTTAAAACAAAACTTCATTTTGATGATCGCACATAGCTTCTAGAAAACTTGAAAGTTTTATATTTTATACAATATTATAATATAAAGTCAAAAAGTTTTTGATGATTTCGTCATCAGCCTGAATTTTACTTGTTTCTTTTTTTTGTTTTGTTTTTGTTTTTGTTTTTTTCTTGTTTTATTTTCATTTTTTTTTTGTTATGGTAAAATGAAGGCAATTACAAGGCCATTAGTAGTACTAGAGTATAATGCTATACATACATATAATGAACATTTTGCTATATATTGTTGTTGTTGTTGTTGTTGTTATTGTTGTTGCCACTGCGTGTTTTAACGTAGTAAATTTTCATTCCAATTAAAAAGGGCTTTTCTAATGTCATGATTGTATGATGCTTTATATATATTATATATGACAACTGAACCAAAAACAACAATTTAAATTTTGAACTTTTTTTTTTTTGTTATTTTTGACAGGGGATGAAAAAGAAGGAAAGTGTCATTTATAAACAATTAAAATATTTTGTAGTAAAAGTCTTATAAAGAGAAAGAAGAAATAAAAACAACAACAACAACAATGTATACGAAATATTCCATATGACCATTTTACGAGTTAAATTTTACATAATATTTTTGGATCAGAGTTTCTGTTGTATGTTAAGATGAAGGAAAATCTAGAATAATAATTCACATCTGAAAACATTTTGTTATGCCATGTATCACAGTTTGATATTAATGCTCTATGGATCATTATTCTCAATAACTTCCGTTTCATGTTTGTGAATGTTCATATGGATTGTCTAAGAATATAGAAAAATAAGGATTTTATTTTGATACACTTTTGGTCGCCAACATTTTATGCCTTAAAAATTTGGTGCAACTAAATAGATGTTTAAGAAAAGTTCAAACATCATTATATCATTGACGTCATTCTAATCATTTAATATCATTTTTTAGACAGTTTTTGAAGCTGTTGCATCACGTGAATTTTAACTAATATTCATCAGTTTTGATTGTTTCAAAATGTTCTACTAAAATAATTTCATATATGGTTTCAAATTTCTTCGTCCTGCTGGTTTATTTTTCGTTAGATTTTCCTCTCGTTTGTCTCCAAAAAAATAAAAACACAACAAAACTTCTCCTTGTAGAGCAATCAGCTCAAAAAGGAAAGTGTTTTTTTTTGTGTTATGTAATATTTTTAAACTCAATGCAAAGTAAAAAAGAGAAAGAGAAAAAAGAGAGAAAGAGAAAAAAGAGAACAATCCCGGACCAAATTGTGAAAGCTGCGGGTGGGTTGAAATATAAATGAAGAGAGTTTACAATGAGAAAGGGTTAATTTAATATGACAGAAGTGACAAATTTTTATTTTTATTATTTTTGTTATTTTTGTTACTTTGTTGTTTTATTTTTGGTTTTCTGTTGTGTGTTAAAAATATTTTTTTCTAAAGTGGAAAGGTCATTTTATTTAATTTTGTTATTTTTGTTTTTAAATTTTCTTAATGATGTAGGTGATGAAAATCACAGTTCAAAACAATGAAATTTCAAAATTATAAATGGATTGAATTATCATCATAATTAATAATTCATACTTTCGTATAAAATGGATTTTCCGATTATTTTTATTGCTTCAGTTATTCAAGAATTATTTGTTAATCTTTTTTTTCACAGATTTTACCACTAAATCGAAATCATCTTAATGCAATTAAAAATTAAATTTCTATAATTATTTCCCTAACACTCTCACGTAAGCCATATTGCGAATATCCTTAAAATAAAATAAATTACATTATCCATAGATTTTCCAAAGAATAAATTCAGTATTATTGAATTTAATAATATTGTTAACATTCAATAAAAAATGAACTAAATTTACCTATACGCGTCAATGATTCTACTAAATAACTTAACAGTTTTGTAAAAAAAAAGACATTAAAAAACAGAAAAGTTAAGTAAATTCTTCAATGAAAATAAATCATTGAATTGAGAGAAGAAGGTGAAATAAAAACGTAAAGTTTGGTCATGTCTGTCTTTTGTCTCCGGTTTTAATTTTTTCATTTTCCTTTTAAAATTGCTGCTTCTTATCATATTTATACTTATCCATTGTCGAAGACAAGACGGTGACTACAATTTCATATTTTTATAACAAGATAACCAATTTCATATTACTTTTCCATATCATTTAAACTCATGATGGAGGAGTCAAGCGAATACAACGATGAATAAAATTCCACAAATCAAATATGATTGAAAATATGTTGTGCTAAATTTTATTATAAAGCTTCGAAATAACGATCAATATACTTTATAGGTAAAATAGAAGTTAGGACGATAATATTTCATTTATGGACGAATAAGTTCTACTTTCTATTTTTACAATTGAATCCAAATTTCAAACTCTAATTTGTTCGATTATATTACCCATGATTTTGCTACGATTTTAGAATTTTGAAGTTAGAAAAATTAAATGATTGTATACTTTTTTGCATTACATTGGTCGCTTTAAAATTAAATTCTATTTTTGCAAATAGACTAAATAATTTTCTATTATTAAATGTAAATACAATTGCTTAAATATTGTTGTTAGAAATAAACAGAAAACGTGTCTGTTCAATCTTTGTGTATTCTCTTTTTATTGCCCTATTTATTAAATAAAGTCCATTTTGTGTCCGTCACATGAATACAACAACAGCAACAACCACAAAATAAGGATGAGAAGAATATACACAATACAGGATAAAATATAAATAACAACAACAACATCAATAATAAAATACAAACCTTTGATTGGCCTTTCAATTTATATAACATTCTACTATTTCTGACCTTATAAAGATTTTTCGTTGTTGTTGTTATTGTTGTTGTTGTCTTTGTTGTTGTTGTGTTATAAATTGTATTCTATATATTCGTTACACGTTATATTCAGACAATGTCACAATTTTTTTTTTCCAAAATGAACAGAAAAAAAAAATTGGAATGTGAAAAGAAAAAACAGAAAAAGAAGAAGAGGAAAATATAGTTGATGGGAAAACATATTTTCATTTATATGAATGTGTCAGGGTCGATCAATTTAAAAAAAAAAACTTTTTTTTTTCGTCGTACTCATATTCTGGCATACTTAAAAATATAAAGTATAAATTTTTTTTTTGTTTGATTTATTTACATTGCTATCTTAAAAGCATAAAAAATTATTTAGTGAATTTATTGTTGGTATGAGTAGGAATATTGTATGGAGTATTAGATGATGAGGTGAACTGAAGTATAGGGGCAAAAAAAAAAATACTGGAAGTGCCAGGGAAAAAAGCTCTTCATGCAAAAAAAAAAAAAAGTAATGACTGAAAGTCACACTTAATTTTCCAAAAAAAAAAAAGCACAAAATGGAAAATGGATTTTTTCTCCTTCATTTTTTATGTGTGTGTGTGTATTTGTGTTTGTATAAAATACTTGTTAGATTTCAACATGTCATAGCTTTTATATATAAATAAATATATGTAGGTATAGAGTTACATCAGAACGAACTTTCAACCTACGCAGAATAAATTATTTTCTCACAGTTGTCTTTGTATGAAAAGGAAAACCCAAAAAAAAAACAAATTCAAATGACAAAAAACGGTTGATAGAAAGAGAATAATGTCTTTTATATAAAACTAAAGTTTTTGAATGTCCAAATTTATGTGTACTTTATAACAGTTGTTGCTATATAAAGTTTGTGGTTAAAAGTTTGTGGTATGACCATTACCATTACCGTTGCCATCAAAAATCAACATCATCTAGTCATTCTCTATCTAAAAATAACTTGCAAAATTATTATCAGCATAAGAAATCATAAAATAATAGTTAGTTTAAATGTAAAATTGAACAATTATTATATAAAATGATTTCGTTTATATTCTCATAAATAGTTTCATAAAACCAGTCATCATTTTTCACTAAATTAAAAATAATTTCATAATGTTTCAATAAAAACAATTTAAATTTATATCCTAAATAAAAAAAAATTACAATAAAGATATGCCAAAAAATAGAAGGCAGTGAAAGTACTTCATTAAGGGTATTTTTATTGATCAAAATAAAATTTCTTCTTGTCACACAGCTTTTAAAAGAAATGAGTTTTTGACAAAAAAAAAAAAAAAACAGAAGTAGAAAAGTAAAAAAAAAAAAAATAAAGAATCATCTAAGGAAAACTATCACACACAACTCACTAATATACTTTTACTTTATATTACTTTATATAACATTTTTATGTTCTCATTAAAATGAATTTGAATCTTTTTATCTCTTTCTTTATTGTTTGTCCTCTCTGTTTCACTGTACTTTATCTCCTTTTTTTTATTTCAATAAAACATTTTCAAAATAGATTGAATCCTTTTTAGAGCAATTTTCTATATGATGTTTATATGTGTGTGAATGTATTTATTTGCAAGTATGTGTGTGTGTATATATAAGTATTTGTGTGAGTAGGGGTTAAAAAAAGAAAGAAAGGAAAAAAAGGGAAAAAATGAAAGAAGAAGAAAATCTTGACAAAAGACAATTTGAATAGCTGTAAAAAAAAATGAGTATGGAGTTTTTTTTTTTTACACTGTAAAAAGAAAATGATGTATAATAAAGAGTGAAAATATAGACATAGAAAATAGACAGAACAAAAAAAATATAAACATCCACACACATACACACGCACATCCACATATAGATTTGGAGAGAGTGAGAGAAGACAAAAAAAAAAAAAAAACGGAAGGACTTTGATAGAATTGAAAAAATATGTATGGAAAATGGAAAATATATCGCATATACATGTTTATATAGAAATAAAATAAACACGTGAAGAAAAAGAAAGGAGAGCAGTGAAAAAAAAAAATGGAGTGAAAGAAAAATAGAAAATTCTGTATAACACTTCTTTTTTTTTATCTTTAGGTACACATATCTCAACACATACACACACAATGCACACATACACAATTTTATACAAAGCCACACACTTATACATGTAAACAATTTTATAAAATGAGATTCGGATCAAAGGAATAAAAAGAAAAAAAAACTGAAAAACAAAAAAGAAAAAAAAAGAGAAAAGAAGAAAATCTGTAAAATGCATATTACCACGTTTCAATTCTAGTTATGAATAATGCATTTTTTGTTTTTTAGTATTTTTCTTCCCTTTTTGTGAAGAACACACAAATTGGTGTGAGTATATATGTATGAATGCCAGTTGAAGAATGAGAGTGTTGATGGGATGGGTGAAAGGGTGATGGGTGTTGTTGAGAGATGATGCATAAAAATATTTTACAATTTTATTTTTGGGGTATTTTTCCCTTTTTTCTTTTATTTTATTTTCAGTCAAAATCAAAATATGGAAGATAGGAAGGAATTTGACTTTATATTTTTTTATGATAAAAGTAAAAAAAAAAAAGAATAAGAAAGATCATGACGACAGCGATGAACAAAAGAGTATCAAATTTTTGTTGAAAAGTTTTCTACATTGAAATTGAGAAAATGATATTATTTAAGAAATCGCCAAAGATAATATTTACTCATGTAAAATTGAAGATAATTTAAAGAAATTAGTAAAGATAACTAAATTTACCTAAAATAATTTAAGAGTTAAAAAAAAGTGTCTTTTGTCTTAATATTCTTCAGGAAATGTCAATTTTTATCGTTTAATTTATCATGTCTTTCCTTATCATTCATAAAGATAAAATTTTCTAATCAAACAAAATTAGTATGGTACGCGACAATTAAATTATTTTCTTTAAAATTAAATTAAATAAAAAAAAAAGACAAAAATAATAAAATTAGGAAAATGTGAAGGGAAAAATGTTATCCAAAAGACGGTTTCGTCTTTATACAAATTTTTATTTGATAATATTTTACTTTACTGATTAATTGTATTTACCTTTTTCTATACTTAATTAGGAGACTATAGGTCACTTGGTCCTCCACAAATAACTCTTTAAAAATATTCACACTTTTTTCTGCATTTTTTTTTTTTTAAGTTAGTAGAAAAGTTTCATTTTATTCAATTAATTACAAATAAAGAAACAACAGTAATAGAGATAAAAAAATTATAAGGAAGATAACAAAAACAAAATAAATATAGGGAAGTTAGTAGTATATAAGGTGGTAGTAGTATTAGTAGTAGTGGTAGTGGCAATGATTGTAGTGTAAAAGTTTCGGAAAATCTTTTTTTATTTATTTGTTTCTCTTTTTCACTTTAATTTTCTTTTTCTATTTTATACATTTGGTATAGAAAACTATGTATCTGTGTTTTTCTTTCGTCTTCTTCTTTTTCTTTTTCTTATTTTGCTTTTTGATGATGAGTTTTCATCTTATGACTATATAGACATTATATATCTATAGATAGAGGAGTAACAGAGAAAAAGATAGAGATGGTATAGGCAAGGAACGTCAAAAGATCTCTCAAGGCAAAAGACAATAAATAATATACACTAAACAAAAGGAAAGACAATCACTAAGTTTTCTCTATATATATATATAATATAAAGAAAAAGAAGAAGATGAAAAAGAAGAAGAAGACGAGAAATGGAAAATGTATGTATGTATGTATAGAAGAAAATTGTATATATATATATATAAAATAGAGATCGGGTAGCGAAATACATAAAAGAGCTTAAAGAAAGAAAGAAAAGTAAAAAAAAAAACGAAACGAATGAAAAGAATTAACTGTCAGAGGAATATGTATGTATGTGTATATAAAAGAGTGTGCGGAAGACTTTTTGGGATAGGAAAGAAAAAAAAAAGTAAAAGAAAAACAAAACAAAACAAAAAAGAAAGAAAGAAAAATAACGAAAGGAAGAAAAAAAAAACTTAAGAGTTCAATACATAAAAGGATATAATAATTCAGTGGCTTTAATTCTTCTCTAATCTTAAATGGTCTTCTGAAGTTTTATATATTTTATTCTTTATTTCGTTATTTTTCCTGACCGATTTATGTTTTTTTGTTGATGTATTTATGATATCTTTAGTTCATCAGGATCCGTTAATTATTCTTTGTAATATAGAAAAGAAGAAAATATCTTCATAAATAGACCACACCCTAAAAAAATATTATGTTTGGTTGATACACAAAAATCTATACAGTGGTGATGGGGTTCGATTCAAATCTTGGTTAACAATATTGTTATTTATAATATTATTGGAAACTTAAATCAGACTGAATTGAATTTTACTATTACCTTATTGTCGAACTCCTTTAGACTTCACAATAGAATCAAACATCTCATCATAAAGTTGGTTAACAAAACTGAAAATGTAAATTTTCACTTTAGAATCAAATGAAAATATTTATTTGATTTTTCTAACAAAAATAAATAAAAATGTCTTAATGCATCCTTTCATAACAAATATACATAAAACGTAACATTTATCTTGAATACTTTCTGATAGAAAATATTAAATTGTTGTTTTTTGTTTTTTATTCATCGCTTGTTGTTGTTTCTTTTATTATTTTTTTCTTATTTCCTCTATCACAACATTTAAGAATAAATTGTTTTCCTTTTGTGACATATAAACAATCAGAATGTCTTCTTTCTACATAGAGAAGACACTATCTGGGATAATATAGCCTGAGGCTACTCATATAACATAAAACTACTTAGTTGTTGTTGTTGTTGTTGCTGATGCTGTTGTTGATATATTTATATATTTATTGTTTTTCATTTTTTTTCTCTGTTCTTTTTCATCATTTTACTTTTTTTTTATAGAAAAAAAAAATCCATTGCTATTCTATGTAATAAAAGATGTCTGTCTTTTTTTTTTTTTTTTGATTTTTGCTTCTTTTTTTTTTAGATTTATAAAAATTCATAAAGAAAATTTTTCTCTATTCCGTTGTCCTCTTTTTTATACATTATAAATACAGAGAATCAGTTCATTCTGAAATTGTGAATAATATTTAGCATTCATTTGTCTCTCAGTCACTCATTATCACTTATAACTGATATTGGGCTTTTGTTCATTTTCTATATAGAAATAATTTACTCGTCTAAAAATAAATTGGAAATTTTTGTAAATAGATAATATTTTATTTTTTTTTTGTAAATTGGAAATGAAGCAAAAAAAAAATATTAATACACTAAATAAATAAAATAACAAAAATCATTTCGAGAATATACAAGAGAAAAAACGTGTATAATACGCAATCATATTCAAAAACGGAGGTGGGAGTTAATCCCTCAAGGGAGCAACCAGGAGAAATCTACCCTCAATTTACCATTTTTTTCTCTATTGTACGGATGCCTGATACTGCGAATTTGAAACCTCTTCTTCCTTTTTTTTTTTTAGTCTTTTTCATTTATAACATTTGATAAACAACAACAAAATAACAACACCAAACATTTTCTTCCAACAAAAAAAAAAAAAGTGAAAAAGAAAAAAGAACAAAAAAAAGAGAAACAACGAAGTTTGAGTGAATGTTGGCCACGAGGGTAATTAAATAAAATTACCCCCTTAAAAACATGTTCCCTCAAAAGAGAAAAAAAAAACAAAAAAAAAAACGAAAGAGCGAGAGGAATAAAAAAAAGTACTAAATACACAAAAATTGTATGAGCAGCTATATAAGTAAAGTTGGTAGCACTGAAAATATGGTTGAAAATGAATGGGGAAAAAAGGTAAAATATTATATAATGTAGAAGAGGAAAACCAGGTTAAAGTTGTATTTAATTAATCATTTTCATGTTTAATAAAATTATTACAGATTATGTTTTGTGATAAATATATCAGTTTGTGTCTCTCTTTCTTCCTCGATGTGTATATGTGTGTATGTGTGTGTGTATTCGTTAATATAAAATTTATCAAATTGGGCATGTGTGTCGTCAGCATGTGCTTTTATTATGACATGGTCACTTTGGATTGGATGTATGGTATGATACTGGTGATGATACTGGCACTGAGAGATCTGCCCGTTAATATTATTTTATAAAGAAGGTTGATTATTACAGTCCAAAATACAACAACAAAGGCTGATTACATTTTTGTCACATTAATATTGAAGAAGGATTAATTTTAAAGAAGAAACGAGAAACTCACATTTTTGTCTGTTCTTTTTTTTTTTTTTGGGTCAAATATTTTTAATTGTCCTCCCGCTTCACATTTTTTTAAATTTAATTTTTGTTTTTGTTTCTTTTTTTTTTTTGTTTAGGCTTGTTAATGGGGTTTGTTGGCCGACGCACATTTCATTTTAAATATAAATAAAGTTTGAAATTAAAACGCTTTTTTTGTATATTTATTGGACGCACACATACAATTGTGTATATGTTAATGTTTATGTTTCTTTTCTGGCTATTTTTGGATTATGATTATTACTTTTCGCCATCATCACAAAATCCAATTGTTTTTTTTTTCATTCAAATTCAATGAACAAAAACTGGAACTTTTTTGCACTGTAATTGTAATATTATTCTTTAAAATTAAATATGGACATATATTTTTAAAAGCGAAATAATTAAGATTGTGATCTTACCTACGTCATCGCAGTTATTTAAAAATGAACAAAAAAAAATATTTTTAAATTTCGGGGTTCAAATTCTTTCTACGTTAGAATTTTTTTTTTACGTTTTTTATTTTGAAGGAAAGATTTTACAAATGATTATTATGAAGAAAATCTGGAATTTTCAAAAAATCGAAACATTCAGTTTTACTAAATGATTTTAAATGTACAACTTACAAAATATAATATTATTTTCTATAAAATTTTCCAATAACGTCATAAACTTTCCATTGAACAAAAAGATATTAAATAATATTAAAACTTCTGTTATTGATTTTGTACGCCTCCACTATTTAAAGGATATTTGTGTTAGAATAAAAAGGCAAAACAAAAAATGTTAATTTCATTTAAACAACAGGTCAACAGGTTTGTGTAAAGACTTTTCGAGATTAAATGAAAAATATTGAATTTTTCTTTTGTTTAATTTTCAATGGTTTATTGATCTTTAACTCTTTACGGTAAACAAAGAAACACAATCAAATGTGGAATATTCATCATTATTTTGATTGCAAGAAATCAAATATAGATGTCACTTTAATTCAATCTTAAAATCTTGATGCGTTCAAGGGCTTAAAACAAATTGAAATTTCTCAAGTATTTTCTCTCTCTTTCTCCCTTTCATTCTTTCTTTATGTTTTATTTCGAAGATTTCTTTTATTTGAAAAATTTTTCAGGTAGAAGGGGAAAAAACGCATAAAACAGAATGAGCTTGTAAAAAAAAAAAGAAAAAAAAACCAGGGGTGAAAAGAAAAGAATGAAAGAAAGAAAGAAGAAAAAAAAAACTGTACGAAAGTAAGAATATAAAATGTAAGAATTCTTTCATTAAATTTATAGCATTTTGTTGCTATAAAAATAATTTAAAGTTAACACAGAATTTAATTTAAACGAAAATTAAATAAATTCGTTGTACTAAAAACATACATTTTTGACTTTAAAACTGTCACGTTTCATTTCAAAGACATTATAATGTTTGTCTAATGAACCGTTTCTCAACTACATATTCTAACCTTCATTTCCACTGCCTTTCTTCAGATTGTATTTTTTTCTTTTGTCTTTTTTTCTTCTTAATTCCATTTTATCGTTACATTAAATATTCGCGCACACACACACACACACACACACATACACATAAAAAATTTACATTGGCAAATACATAAACAATTATGTAAAGGCAAACAGCCAGAGACAATTTTATACTTTTATTATTATTTTTTTCATTCTTTCATTTTGTCTTTAATTTGTTTATTTATTTTTTTTTGCAAAAAATTTTCTATTTCGTTTTTATTAAATTTTTTTTTTTCGCTGTTTTTTTTTTAAAAAAAAGTTTCACTCTACGGTAACGGATCAAGAAAAAGGAGTTGGTAAACAAAAACTTTCTTCGTAAGCATCCAGTGTTTGATTAAGTTTATTTGAGTTTTTTTAATTTTGTTGAATTTCATTCTTTTAATTATTAGAAAAACAAAATCATTAATATTTAATTTATTGTATGCATTTTTTACATGTAACATTTTTATGACTACAGCTGATGATGATGCAATTAGCATCAAAATGTAAATCACTGAATTCACTGAATTCTTAGATAAGATTTACTTTATTTGTGATAAAAAATTATTATTGTGTTCTTTTTTGTTCAATACTTTAGTTAACTTTGAAATATAAATTTAATTTATTTCATTAAAATACTTAAGTAAATAACGATGAGATGAAATAAAATTATATAGATGGGTAATTCGTGATTTGATCACAGCAGGAATTTCTTCAAATTAGAATTAAATTCAAATCGGTCAATCTTGTTGATGGTAAAGTCAAAGAGAAGACAATTCTCTCCATGTCGCTTGTCTTAAGAATTTTTTAACAAAACCCAATTGAGTTTCAATATATTTAAGAATATTTAACATTTTCAAGAAATTTAATTATTGAGTCAAAAATACTCTAATAAAAGAAATCAGCGTTTTTGTTTACATATTTGATACAATACGAATTTAAGAAGTTCCAGTTCAAATCCAGATTTTATCTTGTTATTATTATTAGAAAAATAATATTCATGGAACAATTTTGAATTATAGAGATTGCCTTTAACTAATTGTTTGCGATTTATTGCTGCTATACTACATTTAGGTATTTGATGATATAATTATTTAATTTTCGTTTACACAACGTAATGAATTTTTCATAGAGACAGGATCTATAAAAAACAATAGATTCAGATAGAGATAGATAGACTCATATTAAATAAATATGTGAAGTGAAAATAAAAAAGAGACAGCAATAGAAAATAAGGAAAATATTTATATGGCAGTGTGTGTCTCTTGTTCTAGAATAAAAGTTTAAAAAGAAAAGTGAAGCAGAAGAAGAAAAAGAAAGAAAAATGTTAGAATTATTTACACTTTGCATACACTTAATAATTTTTAATCATGCTGAGTTCGTGACAGATGGCATAATAATCAAAAGGAGTGTATTCAACATTAACATATTTCTCTTGACGTTGTTCTTTTATTTTTTCTTTTCTACCAAATTATTTTCCTCGTGTGCGTACATGAATACAATACATATTTTTAAATTCTTAGTTTCTTTATTTGGAAATAAATTGCAATTTCTTTCATTTATTGTTAATTTTCAATAAGAAATATTTTTCAGAATAATTTTGTCCCACACACTATCCAGTATTCAGTGTATATGTTTTTATTTTTCCTTTTTCTGGATCATAGATGTGTTCTGTTCTGTACAGTAAAGTGGCACAATGAATGAAAAACGTTTCTAATATTTAACGTTTTACAGGACAAAGAGAAATTCTAAAAGGATATTTTCTTTCTATATAGACAGACTTCAATACATTCAAACAAAAATCAGTAAATTTCATCTAAACATTTTTTTAACGTAACGGGAAATGAGTTTTTCAATTAAATTGATTCGTTTTTCTTCTCTATATAATTTTTTTTTTCCAGCTTTCTCCGTTTTGCTTCTTCTTCGTTTTTTTTTTAATTTCAAGATCACCAGTTGAAGATAATTTTTCTCTGATTTGATTTTGTATCTAAGAGTGTTTATGAATGTGTGTACGCATCTGTGCTTGTGTGTGCTAACAAAATAAAATATTTTTATATTAAAATCAAAAAATTTTATTCTTTTTTACTTTAACATTTTCCATCATTTTCATTTATATTTTCATATATGAATGAGGCTTTATTTTGAATGAGTAACATTTCCTGAATTTTCCCCCATTCTTTTCCACCTTCTTCTTTCATTCTTGTGCAGTTTTCTTTTCTTTTCTTGTTTTTTTTTTTGTATAAATCAGTCTGTCTTCACTTAAGTTTTCTTCTTTTTTCTCTCATCTTTTTTTGTTTTCTACATCTTCAATCTTTACTTCGTTTTACTATAGCAAAAATGAGGTACGTGCTTGGATCTTACGTTTAACTACATTGTACCGTCACCATCATCCTCTTCATAATAACCAAAAAAAAAACACCCACCACCCCTTTTCTCACTATATATAAATATATATTTATATACAGTTTATTTATCTCATTTCCGACTATATTATATTTTTCTATGTTTTTTTTTTGTTATTTTCTTCTTATTCTCTTAAATCATTTATACTTAAAATCAAGGAAACAATGTACATTTAAAGGAAAAATGCCAAAAGAAAAAGAAAGAAAAAAAAGACTGGAGAAGAAAACATAAAATAACAACAAAATTATAAATAATGACTGTGGAAATGAGCTGGGTTTCTTTAGAGTATAACTTAAAATTATCTTAAATGACGGAAATTGTTATAACGATATTTTCAACGAAGACAGAAAAATGGTTTAAGAAACTAGTGGCTTTTGGGAAACAGTGAAAAAAAAATTCTTTGGAATCTGTTTAAAATCCTTTTGATTTTATTCTAAAATGTTTATCAATCTTTAATAAAATTTGATTTCGTGAATTAACATAATTTGAAATAATAACAATTTTATGTTACTTCTATAGGCTAAGAGTTTCCCCTTCTTTTAATGTTTAATTACTCTGGGTAAATTGTAAAATCTAGAAATAATATTAAAATATTGACGATCTAATTATATAACAATATATATATTTACAAATACGTACATTAATATTAAATATGACAATCTTCCATTAATATCACATCATCATAATAACCAACATTAATAAATCGATCATAAAAATGTTTTCCACTGTCAGAAGTACAAATCAAATTAATCTGTCAATTCGTTGATTTTATGAACGCATTATTATTTATTTATAGAGTTTTATATATATATACTGGACTGGACTGAACAGGGTATACCTCTATAGAGCATTTCATTTTGCATTTTGATTATATAATAAACTTTGTTATACGACATATTCCCATTATAATGCTGTATCTCTATTTTATCAATTAAATATATTTATAAATACAAATTATATAATTTGAAAATAAACCAAAATTTTTATTATGTTTACTGACGCTATTTAATCAATAATTTTTAATTTATATTTGCACAAAATATTTATTTCATTATTATTTTTAAAATGGTAAATATGTACTCATTCTGAAAAGGATGAAAAATGTAGGATGTTATTGACCAATTTGTGTAGTAAGACATAAAAATATACGATATAATTATTGTGTATAAAATTAATTCTTCAATTTTGTAAAAACTGATAAAGTTTAATTTTTATTCTAAATTTTCTTATGGATTAAAAAAATAAAAATAAACTTTATTGAAATTATGCTAAACCAAAAGAAACACGGTATTTTCTTTAGAAGAATTTTTATACTGGTTGTTACAAAATATTATAATTTCAGATTATAAAAAATTGGCTATACAACCGTTTAGTAGTAAATACAACTGTATTTGATTCTTAACTTTTAATTGATTCAATATATTTCGACTTCTGTGATTAAATAGAATAAAAATGTTAACACTTAAAATAACGATACAAGTTAACATTAAAATAGAAAACTTTTTAAATAATATAAAACACAAAACCCGGAGAATCTGTTGTAGAAAACCGATAGTTCTTCTATTTTTCATATGCAATACAATACCTAGATGCTTTACGTATGTTTGCATATAGTGTGTGTGTGTGTGTGTAAATAAATTTTCTTTTATTTTTTTATTCTTTCACATTCAACCACTAAAAAATAAATTCAAACGCCTAGCTTCTTCAAGAAAGAAAAAAAAAATGAAGAAGAAGAATATAAAAAACCTTTGAAACGCAAAATTTTTTTCTCAAGTTTCTCTTTCTCTATGCCCACCGACAATATAACATAATAATATAAGAAAAAGGGATTTTTTTTCTCTCTTCTGTATAAATTCGCATTTAGATTTCAATATTTGTATATGTGTAGTTTTGTGTAAGCGTGTGCATGTGTGTATGTGTGTGTTTATGTATGTATATACAAGTCGAGTACACAATAAAAAGATGAAGCAAGAAAAAAAAACTCCTTAAATTTTTAAAAAACTAATTCAACCGTTAGCATAATCGATTTTCTATTCAGTTTTTCTTCTCTTTTCTTTTTTATTCCTTTAACACTGGGAACACTCCTTCGCATATCCTGCCTGACGACTACTTGATCTCTTGCTGAATGTTATAAGAATTGGATTTGAATAGCATGAACACGAAGGCCTATTGCTTCTTTCTTTTCTTTTCTTTTCTTTTTTCCTTTTTTTCTCCTTTTTTTTATATTGTATAAAAATCTAAACGATTATATTAAAATACCGGGAAAATAAAAGGATTTTCTTATGAGACATTTTTTCCCCATTTAAAAGAAGATGATAATTATATCTTAAATAAAAAAAGAAAAAGGAAATTTTAAATTGTCAATATGGTTGATGTTTGATATGAAATTTTTTTTTTAAGTTATGCAGTTTTCTGATTTTAACAAAAATCAGATATAAGTACCTAATGGATTCCTATCCACGATATTGGTAAATACTCAAGTTTTTTTCATTCTTGATTATTTATTTACATATTTATTGATTTTTATTTTGATTTTTGTTCAATTTTTCTTATTGTTGTCAAAAGAGATCCATTAAATATTTCACAGTGTTATATTTGTATCAGAAGAATATTTTAAAGTTTTCAGGTGTGTAAAATTGCATCCATTAACATTTTTAATCATTAAATTGATTTTGAATAATTTTAAAATACAAAAACAATGGAAAAATAAATAAATCTGAAATAACGAATAAATAATTAATAAATGTATTTGTTTTTGTTTTAATAATTTATTTTTGAATTTATTTTTTTTTGTGTACTAGAATTTTTTTTTAATATAATCTGGGTGAGGCCCCTTTAGTATATCTTTTAAAACTTAAAGTGATCTACTAATTACCAAGTATAAATAACATTTTAAAACAAATAAAACAATGAAAACGTTAACATTAAACTATAGCTTTTAAATTGGTCCCATTGGGAAAGTTTTTTTTTTTTTGTTCGTTTCGTTCGTTTTTATTTTAATGGCACTCTGTTGTCGTTGTCGTCGAAAAAAAGTGGAATAAAAAGAAGAAAAAAAAAACAACGGAAAGAAAGTATTCAAGTCAGTGTATAAAATGAAAGAAAGAAAGAAAGAAAAAAAATAGAAGAAGGAAGGGTCGAGCACATCTGAGAAATAAGTTTTTTTAAGTTTGGTAAAAAGAGATGAGATCTGGAGTGTATACAGCAGCAACAAAAGTAACTTTATTGTTATATAGTCAATAAGAGAAGCAGAAGAAGAGGTATATGCGGGTTAGAAGAGCATAGAAATAGAAGGGGGGAACAAAATAGGAACAAATTTTTATTCATTTTGACAATTTTAGGGATAAAAACAAGAGCAAAGGAAAGTAAAGAAAAGAAAATAAAAGAACAAAGTTTTAAGTGTTTAAAAGTGCGAGAAAACAGGTTTCAATGGGCTGGACGCTACATAAAAGTTTATGATTCTTATAGACTTTTTAATATAAATACGTTAGTAAAATTTGGTTAAAACTCGGAGTAGACTTATTTCAGGACCACTAGCAAACTGATTATGAATTTGCCTTGATCAAATGTAATTGAATTATGATTATTAAAATTTCATCGCTGAAATATTTGACAATCTGAGGTTAATTTCATAAGAATTAATTGTATAGCACTTACAAAGTTCCCCATTTTTGCACGTTCATCATTAGGTGCTATTATTTACTTAGACTTTAGAGTAACCATCCTAAATAGGATCATTGTGTATTTCGATTAATGTTAAATCCACTTCAAGTACTCTGATTAGAGGCTTGTGTTTTTTTCGAAACGTTTTCCCGTAAACAATAAAGCGGAAAACTATTCGGTTTTAGTCTTTGAAAATATATCATGGAATAAAATCTCACTTTATTTATATTTTACAATTTTTATATATTTTTTTAAGTCAATTTTACATTTTTTTTAATCATTTTCCACAAATTTTCAACATCAACAAATTCTCAGTAATCCTCATTTCGTGCCACTAAATGTTGTTAGGTACCAATTTTTTTATTTTTGCATACTTTTTTGTTTTGCCTACATTTCTTCTGTATCTATTAAGGGTGGTTTACACTTGGTTTTTATTTTGATCAAACAATCCGTATAAATATAAAAATAAATTACACGTGCTCATATACCTATATGGATATACCTCCATATGAATACATACATACAGCAGTCCTTTTTTTTATATTTATACTTATTTTTTCTTCTTTATAATTTCCTCATTTTCATTTCTCTCGTTCCCTTTTTTTTTGCCGTGTTTCTTTTTTTTTTATTTTATATTTTTAACAAAGAAAATTTATTTCAGTTATTACTGACACTTTTTTCTTCTTCTTCTTTTCTGCTTTTCTCTTTTTTTTTTTTTTTTTGGTAATAATCTTCATTCTTTATTTTTTATCAAAATTATTTTTCACGCGTATAACATTTAATGGTTATATAAGGAAGGTGAGATTCTTTTGTTTTGTTATATGTTTTTTTTTTCTTTTGCTTTCTTTCTTTTATTATCATTTTTGTTCTTCTTCCTCTTTTTCTTTTCATTTTCCATCTTTTTTTTTTTTTTTTTGTTTTTTTTTGTATATTTATGTAAATGAAAAGTGAATAAATAAAAGAGATATAAAGTTAGATAAAGACAATGTGTGTGACTGTGTGTATATGAGACATAGAGGGAGTAAAATATGGAAGAAGAAAAAATCATTAGAGAAAAGTTTTTAGGTTTTGTCACAATTTCTTATTATGAGAAAAAAAAAATTGATTTTTATGAACAAATATTTCACATAAAATGTATAATCTAATATTTTTTTAGGCTGTTCCAAAAATATTCTTCAAATCACTTTCTGTAATTGGCTAAAAACGATAGTATCTAAATAGTCACTGACCCTATACAAATTATTGCTTCTAAAACTAACTTCCAACTTCAATTTCTTGAAAAGTTTTTTTTTATCCTTGCGAAATTTTAGATTTGTCGAAATAATTTTGTATTTTGTGAAACAGCCGCTTCTGACTAAAGTAGCACAAGTTTTCCGATGTAATGTTTTATATAATGACAACGTATGATGTGTTATATTTCCTCTTATATATGATATCACCCACATTGATAAATATACAAATACACATAAAAATATAAACATAAACAAAATATACATACCTACATGGAAAACTAGAGTAATAATCTAGGAGGTGAAACAGAAGTAATTAAAATAAAGCAGAAACAGGGATCAACCCCATTTTATGTATTATACTTTCATATCTATTCAGGCTCACCCTAATACCTTCAAAGGTTAATTCAAAAATGGGAGGGTGAAGGTTTGGACTTTAAGTATGAGTACAGAGTGTACCTATTTAGAGAAAAAAAAAAAACAAAACAGAAGAAAATACTGAAACTGAAAAGTATTAAACGAAAAATGAGGCTTTTGTTGATTTTAATATTATAGTTGGATGACTGAACGGTTGTATTGTTTATGAGTGTCTTTATTTACAATTTTCTTTTCTCATTTTTTGTTTCTGCTGCATAGATACAAAAACCTATATTATTATAGGCACGTATTTTATATATCAAAGATTCCTCAACTTTTTTTATATAATATAAACCTCGAATAAACATTTTATGATCTTCTAGATGTAATGATGAACCAATATAATGGTTGCAGTTAAATTTGTCATTGTATTCTGTTGCTGTATGTTTACTATTTTTTTTATTAGGTAGAATATTTGTGGATGTTCCATTATTTAGATTCTATTTGATTATTAAACTTAAGTTTGTATTTATATTTTGAGCTGACATGCCATGATTAGCCGACAATTCTTTTTATCTTTTAACTTGGGTTATTGAATTGTATAATTTGCCGTAAGATCGGAAAACCAAGATTTTAATTCTGGGTAACTTTTAGTTGTATAATTATATTATTTATTTTAACGGGTTTTGAAAAGTTATTCGAATTCGAAAGCTGGTATAAGTATTTGGTGTTTGAATTCATATAAAAAGCTATAATAATTTAAAACCCAAAGATGAAGAACCGTTGGTTTTAGCTTATTTTGTAAAAAAAAACTTTTTGGTATAGAATATTTTACAAACAATAGAAAATGATTATGAGAAAATAAATAAAAATAAAAATGTTTATAAATAATAGTGGCTCGTTTTTCCTTTAAGCAAAAAGAACAAAAAAAAAAAGGAAAGATGAATTTCCCTTCAAGGACCTAAATATTAGTTTGGTAATTTTTCACTCAATACTTTTGACCTTTTTTCTTCTCAACATTTATTATTGTTCATTTTTATTGAAAATTTTTGATTCTTGATCATTCTGAAAATTACAAATGAAAAAGATTTTTAACTTAGTCACAAATCAAGATGATGTTGTTCCTTTTACTTTTTCATTATTATATATTTACTTTTTTATTATTAGAGAATAATTATATTTGTTTATCATTTAGTGCTGTTCGTAAAATTATTTGGTTAGTTTTATATAATTAATTTCAGTTACAGAGTAGCAACTGTACTACCTAATACGAAAGAATTTTCTAATTAATAAATAATAACAATTGTTCATATTTTACAAGATTACCATAATAATTTATTTTCATAATGAATATTTGACATAAATGCAATTTATGAGAACTTATTAGAAAAATATAAATTTATAAATTGTTTTGCAATAATATTGAGAAATGAAAATCTATTAAACTTTCAATTTAAAATCAAATATATTAGGGGATACAGGTTCATAATATAGGGTGACACCGCATGTTTTTCAATACTTCCACATCTATACACTCACACATGCACGAACATATTCGATATAAGTCAACGTAAATTTATACTTGTGTTTGTAAAGAAAATGTGGAACAAACAAAAATATTTTTCTCATATTTTTTTTTTAAAAAACTGTCAAAAAGAAAATATTATTCTGTACAGTCCGCTACGCAATACCTTTGGTTTAAATGGAAAAGTTTATCTTATCATCAGAAAGAAGATATTTGCAATAAATTGCAAACCATTTTCTAATAAGTTTCACGTTTATACTGAACATGATAATTAAGAAATTAAATCTGATAAAACTAAATCGAGCAAATATTTCTTTAAAATTTCATTTTATAGATGAGGTGTACTAATGACCTTAAGGAATATTGATTTCTTTTACAGAATATCTAATATTTACGTCTCATAATATTTCTTAAATTTTATTCAAACGCAAAATAAAGTAAATGTTATTTTTTTGATCGGTTGTACATGTTTTCCTAGTTTTAATATGGAATATCAATATTTTTTTTCGTTTCTCCTTTCCTTTTCTTATATTTTTATTTTGTATTTTTTGTTTTTTTTTTTTTTGATTTTGACACAAAATCAAGTTATGTCAAAGTAACAGAAATAATACAAAAATAAATTGCATTTTCTTTTATAATCTTTGTTCACGCAAATATACAATATTTTTCCTTTTTTTTTTCTTCTTCATTTTTCTATCATTTATTATATTCTGGCAAAAAAAAAATTCCTTTTTTTTTTAAGTTTTGATTTGACAGAAAACAGAACAAAAAAGTATGGAAATTTATTGAACCCGTAAAAACAAAAACAGGGAATAATTTATGATTATTCATGTTTAAAGAATATCTTTATCTTTAATATTTGATTGGTGTTGGTGTTTAGTGCAGTTTCTCAGCAGACGCAAAATAATGTATTGACGATTCTTTCGACTTTAAAACATGAACGATTCATTTTAATAATTGGAAATAATTACAAAAACATTTTGGCAAGCCTCTGGCTATAGGTGTTGTTGTTCGTTTTATTATTGTGGGCTGCACAACGCTTCTGATGAAGAACAAAAATTTACTTTTAATTACAATTATTTTTTATTAATTTTATTTAATTACAAACAGTTGACCTAATTTTTATTTCTTTTCTTATTTTGTTTTACAGAGGTTTTGGATTTATAACGTTTGACGATCCTGGGAGTGTAGACAAAGTATTAGCACAAGGAACACACGAATTAGATGGCAAAAAAGTAAGTTTAATTCTTATTTAATTATAATCTTAACATATGATTCAACATATGAATCTTATTCGAATGAAAGTTTTGTATAAAAATACAATTGTTTGTATCTCTATTATAATTGTGTTACAAAGTGCGTGTAAAACTTAACATAAATATAAATAATGTATTGAATATCCAGTGAAATTCATGTATTATTATTGTCAACATAAATTATTTATATTCCTTTAGCTCACATGAAGAAGATTGAAGTTAATTCGAATCTTTTTGAAAGTAAATCACCTTTTATTTTTTTTCCTTCTTTCTTCTCGTATTAAAAGGAAAATTATACAATAAGATTTTCTTTTTTCTATAATAAAAATAAACAGAAACATATAGAAAAAAATACAGAAGGAAAACGTAAAAAAGGAAAAGCATTTTTGTATATTAGATTTAGATAAAAATATAAAATAGTCAAGGCAATAGAAAATAAACACAACACTAAATGTCAATTTTTAGTGAATAATATTTTATGATTTTATACAAAAATAGTTCTTGTTGTTTTTTTGTTGTTGTCTTTTTGCTGCTGTTTTCATTATTTGTTTTTGTATTATTTGATTACAAATCTTATTATTTTTCTATATTTTTTTTCTTTTGTTTTCGTTTTCATTCTTTTTATTTATTTATCTTGTTTCTTATCAATTATTATAAAAATAGACAAGCTAAAAAGAAAATGGTGGATATTCAAACAATTTTTCTATAAAATATGAAATATCAAATTTTGATTGTGTCGATAAAGCAGAATTTCCCATTTAAAAGAAAAATCGAAAAAGTAAAAAGGAGTAGGCATATAGTTTAGTGAGGTTGACAAAGGTTACTAATGAAATTTTATGAGAAAATGGGAGAAAAAAAAACAAGGGCATACACACACACCTACAGAGACAAAAGATTTAAATGTGATTTGAAATTCGTTTGTGATTCTCATAACCCAGTAGGATAGTATCAAGCAACACGTTTTAAGTATTAAAAAAAAAAGACAGAAGAAGTTAAATGCGACATAGAACATTAAAAAAACCCGGTTTCTCTGAATCTAAATCTGAATTAAAATGAAACAAAAAAAGTGAAAACAGCAAACCAAGTAGGTAAATTTTGTTTTTTTTTTTGTTATTATTTTACACAAACACACACTTTTTTTTTTGTCTATACAAAAAGATATTTTACTTTTATTACGTGTTGTAGAGTGTCTGGTGAAATTTTTAAATTGCTACTAACAATAAAAAATAAAACTGAATCCTTGAACATGGTTAAATGTTTTGGGTGGCACAGTGCTGGTAGTGGTTACGTTCAAATAAAAAAAAATTAATTGTGTTTGATATTTATCTAAAATGTCGCGCTTAAAAAAAATAATAAACTGTTATCGCCTTCTTTTTTTTTTGCCCATCTTTTACTCACTCTTCTTTTTTTCGTTTTCTAAATGTCATCAAAAATAAATTCAATTTCTAATTTTTTTTTTAATATTTTTAAAGAAAAAATAAATTATCAGTTGTAATTTAATTTTAAATTTGGTCTAAACTCTTTTCACAATCATCAATGAATAATAAACAATTGTACAAAATTAAAATAAAGTTTTAAGATTACCTGTCTGAGATAATTACACGAAATTATAGATTAAATTAAATTTAAATTTCTTAAAACGATAATGTCTTTTAGCAATTAAATTTAAATCCTTTATAAAACAAAATCATATTTCGTGCTTTTTCATACTTTTATTTTCTTCTATAAACCAAACAGTACAGCAACATCAACAGTAATAACAACAACAACCACAACTACAATCGCCTTACCCACCCGTTAACTCCTACTAACCATACCCGGCATTTTAATCGCATATTTTATATGATTATATTTCCATGAAATTCTCAAATTAATTTTTATGTAATTTATAATTGAGTGCATTTTTATCGCGTTGCAAAAGTAAAAAGCAACAGAAAAAAAAAGTTGACGGTTAGCAAAGGATTTGTGGAAAAGCACCAACATAGAAAATAAAGAAAAAGCACGGTAAAAAAAAAACAACATACACGAAATCCGTTTTTTTTTGTTTTTTTTTTCTTCATATTTATAAACATAAAAGTTTAAAAACAACACTTTGGTTGCATTAATTGAAAATTTTCTTTATTATATCGTTAAAAAAAATACCAGAAAAACAAGACTTAGTAAATGAAAAAGGAATTTGCAAAGGGAAAAATTTTATGAGGTGACTTGAGTGTAAAAGGTACAAAATCTACATATTGGAAATTTTGCATCATTTTATACATTTTATGGATGAGATATTTTATTTTATTAATCGATTTATAGTTTTAATCGATTGTTATAATTTTTTAATTGTAAAGAATTGTTTCTGCCGATAATTTACCGTGATACATTTTTTTTTTGTAAATTTAAAATCGATTTTTTTTTTTAGAAAAAATATTCAATAACATGAAAATATGGAATTTTATTTTACTGTAAACAAATACAGACACTGATATGCACAGAATTAACCACAAAGAGCAAAAAAAAAATCACTTTGCATTTTATAAAAATAAAAACCCCACCAAAGGTGGATTAAATTTCAGCTTTTCTCTCTTACTTTCCTAAAATACCGCACATATGCAGTATTGTAGTTGTGTACTACCTGTTTTTTTTTTTTTTTGCTTTTTAACGTGGATTTCTGTGAGATTTTGTAGGAAGATTTTCTGTTCGTATAGACAAATTGTGTATGAGTATTGGTTTGTATAAGAGAAAAATATGACTCTATTGAAATTTACATTCTTCATCTCACTCTGTATGTTTTTTAAGCCTCAAAATAGAATAAACAAACATGAGGACTTTTTCCTGAATCACATTTATCCATACAAGGATATTATTATCTTAATATTATTTTGAATGTTATTTTAGACAAGATTTTAGGGCATTAAAAATAAGAGGAGGGAGGAAGCGGAAATAAAGAAAAAAGCTTCTATTGAATCAGCATAATATGAGTTCATATATTTTTGTTTGTCCTTTTTCGTGACCTTATCAAATATCGTGACTGTTAAGTATTTCTGGTGAATACGATTCTTATTTAAGTTCCTGGTATTCTGTCCCTGTATTTGAAAATCGTGTAAAAATATATATAAATCAAAGACAGTTGGCTATAACCAGTTTTGGCATGAATTGTTTTATTGAAATCGAAATTAAGATTGTCCTTTACTATTTTTCATGAACTAAATTCTTGTTTAAACAATGCAATGTAAAATCATTTCAGCTTCATGAGCCCTTATTTGTTTAAAAAAACTATTTTAACTTTATCATCCTTATGTGGATTTATTTCCAATCTACAAATCTTTAATAAGTGACGTTATAATTATTTTAAATTCAAAGTTTTTATTTTAAATGTTTTTTGTTGAAAACGTAAAGAAGGCTCATATTTTTTTTTTGATTTAATAATTTTCTTCGCCGAATTAGAAATATTCCGACTTTAAAAAAGTTTAATTTTCTTAGACAATATTCGTTGATTTGAACAATTTGAAAAACAAAAAATACAGAATAAAGAAATTTTCCCAGAGTGACCATTAAAATGTAACTAAATCGAAGAATTATATTATATCCAAAAACAAACATTAGCTTAATTACAAAATGTTATCCCATCATTGTACTTTTTTTTTGTCGGGTCAAAATTATCTTAAGCTTTTGCAACTCTCCTTCTTTTTATATACTCTTTCTCTTTCTCTTTATTTAATACAACAAATTTGGTGGTATAATGGAGACCCACATTTATAAATAGAGAGAATGAAGCGTCTGTTTGATTATTTTATTTTGTGTGAGTGTACGATAAATTATTTGATTGTATTGGTCAAACAAAAAGGGACTTTAAAAAATTATGTAATTGACAAAATTGATGATAATTTAGTCACTTTTTATTTCTCGCTTTGTATATTCTTTTTCTTCTTCTTCTTCTTATTATTTTCTTTGCTTTATATATGCGGCTCTGGAATTCGAATTTGTTAGAGGGTTGATCAGAACACTCGTTCCATATTATTTTTGTTACTTCTTACTTCAAACAAATATATATAAATGGAAATCAATATTCGATTTATTTTCTTTTTTCGGTTTTCACGTTTCTTTTTCTTTCCCTTTCTGTATTATTTTTTCTGTTTTCTGTTTTCATTTCTTTTTTTTTTTTTAATTTGTTTCCCCTAAAAAAAGAAACAATTTCTTTAATTTGCTGGCGTCAATGAGCCGTAAAAGGATAAGAAGATTTTTATCATTATTTTGACCTGATTTACGTGTGTTAGTGTGTAGGTGCGTATATGTTGTGTATGTGTGGATGTTGGGAGGTAGCCTCGGTTAAACATTAATTTATAATAATAATAATAATAATCTTGATAGAAAAACATAAGAATATGGACAACACGTGGCTGATAAATCACATTTAAGAGCAAAAAAAAAATAAATACAACAACGCAAATAGAAAAAAAAGGAAAAGAAAAAGTTAAACAAAAAAATTATAAGGAAGATGAAAAATAAAAAGAAAAATCAAACAAATAAATAAAAAGGAAAATAAAATAAAAATTGTTAAAAGAAAAAACCGTTGACTGTCAAAGATTTTCATATTGCATTAATATAAAAGTCGATTCGACGTAAATCAAAATTATAAGGTTTTTCTCTCGTTATGAGAAATAGAAAAAAAATTTTAACAGCTGTCATTCTAAATGGATGTAATTAGATAAAAGATTATTATTTCAGCCTTCAATATTGGGGAAAAAAATAGGAAGAAAACGATAAGTTTAGAAAGGAGCGTGAAAAAATCGAACTCTTCTTTTTATTTTTTCCCGTTTTTCTATTCTTCTTATTTTCTTTTTTTTTTATCATCATCATATTACACAGAGAATTATACATCACTAATGTAGCAAAAAATCGGTTGAAAAACAAATAGATGTCGCGCCGAGGACCTCGCACATCCAATAAAATGTATATTACTCTGAATTTGAGTCTTTTTCTTTTATTTTTCCTCTTCTTTGATATGTATTTTTGTGTTTGGGTTTTTTTTTTATGCAAATTATGGTGTTGGAATGATTTATATATGTATATTTTTTTTTTTGGCTCTGTTACACTTTTTTCCATTCTCTCTATTAGTCTTTCTTGTTCTCTTTCTGTGTCTATCTTTTTTAAGATATTTAAAAAAAAATTTATTATATTTAAAATATCATATACAGATGTCTTTAATGTCACATCTTTCTTTCTTCGTAAAATACCCAACTGCCATTCATTTTCATATAAGAAGATTTTTCTTTCTCTTTATTTTTATTTTTTTATGTTTTCTTTTTTCTTTTATTTTATTTTCTGCTGATAATAGTACGTCATCTTTCATTTTTCTTGTCCTCAAATCTAACCCCATATTATTCTCTCAATATTTATATGAACGTTACGGTATAAACGTATAATAATAATAATAATAATAATAATAGGCACTGAGAGAGAGAGGGAGAGAGAGATAGAGAGAGAAAAAAAGAGACAGAGTAAGGTAAAATGAAAAAAGCGTCATCTTCAGCTTTTGTACAAAGCAATTCTCCTTATAATAAATTTATATTTTTATAATATTTTTTCGCAGCAATACGCACATTTTACACGAAAATTTTCCTCATATTTTTTTTTTGTCCCGGAGTTTTATTAATGGTGCTGTTACGATTTATGAATTGGGAAAGTCTTTAATACATACACACACACACCTATATATTTTTATGTATACCTTCAAACTCTCTGCTGGCTCTCTTTTTGGTTTCTTTTTTTTCCAAAAAAAAAAAAGAGTAAAAAAAATGGAAAATTTGTTTGCCGGTGTCACCAAAAATAACTTCCATTTTTTTTCTTGACTTTTTCTATATTTTCTACATATTTTTCTTCTTCTTTTCCCTTGTTGTTTCTCTTGTGGTTCAAATTTTTTTTTTTTTATCATTATTATTATTTTATTTTGTGTTTTCAAAAAATTCAATTTTTCATCTGAATGCAATCTGAATTCTGAAGACACAAAAGAAAAATCGTAATTTTGTAAAATGAAAAAAAATTATTTTGTTTTCTTTAACTTTCATTTCGTTTTTGCTTAGCAAAGAAAAGTTGAAGGATTTTTCTTTTAATATTTCGTTATTAATCAAAAATTAAATGAATTTTGTATGCCTGAGAGAGAGTCCAATTGTCAACACTAATGAGAATCAATTTGTTTTCATTCTTATTTTCTTCCTCTTAACACGAAAAAGAAAATAGATTTAATTGATTTAATTGTTAATTTGTTTTGTCAAATTAATTTTAACGGATTATTTTTGTTTTTAACTAAAATTCGATTTCTACAAAGTCACTCTCTTTCAAGTCTCATCTTTTAAATTAAATTGTCAGTAATATTTTCATATTTTTTTCCCATTTAATAAACAGAATTATTTCTATTAAAAATAAATTGTCTCTTTTCTTCCGGTAGAAAAAAGGATTATATTTATGGTTAGTAAAATAAAAACCAAAAACAAAAAAGTTTACAAATAAAACTGACAAAAAATATTAAATAGAAACAACAACAATAGACATCACTTAAAATTTTTATTAAATTTTGATGTAAATTCTAAAATAAAGTCAAATACAGGGAGAATATGAAAAAAATACAAGAACCAAATATATGCATACAAGAAAAACAGAAAAAAAAATACAATAACCTGGATTATATATCCTGTCACTCGTATTCCTTAAAACTATGACGATATTAGTGCAAAATTAAAAATGAAATTTTTATTAAAAATTTATGAAAGTCAAACAGAAAAGGTAATATGGAATTTTGTTTATCGTCTATTGGATCGATACACAATTGATCAAACTTCTTTCGAAAAAATTAATAATAGTAATATTTGTCGGAATTTTCCACTACAATAAAATTGTGATCTACAAACTAAATATAAAATAAGCGCAATCTAAATAACAACATCCTGATTGTAAGGAAAAGGTCCAATTGAATATTTTTGTATCTATTGAATTAAAATCGTCCAAAATGAAGATTGACGTACAAAAGTTTATTTATTTTATTTTTGTGCTTGTTTGCCAAACGCATAATAAAAAACAGCAACATAGTGGAATTTCACGTGGAATTTATATGAGGTTGTTGTATAGTAAGTTCTTTGTTCAATTTTGTTTAAAAATTTTCTCTTCAATCAGAAATTTTTTTTTATATGGTTGTTTTTTTTCCGAAATATTTTCAGTTCGAATCAGTTTCAAATTATTTACGATTTCAATTAAGACAAAAATATATTTTTAATTGGCGAAAATGAATTCAGTCAAAAAAGATTTAGTAAAATTATAATCAGAATAACATTTAATTAACAAACAAAAATAATTTGTTTTTCTTTTCCCATTCCGCGAACATTCATATAATGAATGCAGTATTGTTTTTACTACATATGTAGTTTAACTGTCTAACAAAACATAGGATAACATTTTTGGTGCAAACAAAAACATGAGCAAACCATGTGAGATTCTATTTTTGGATTATATATATTTGCGCACGATAATAAAAAATAGACAAATTCAAAAAAAAAAAAAAAAGTACAAAGAACGAGCTAACAAAAACAACGATATGGAACAAGATCTATGCAAGGATGCAACTTCAAAAATCAAATTAAAGGGATATTGTTTGTTACAAAAAAATATTTGAGAAGGAGGTGGAGGTGGGTGTGGGATATATTGTACTTATAGGAAAGAATATTTTTCTAGTTTTAAATAAACAATAGGATAATTCAAGCGAATATTCTCAATTTTTTCGTAGAACTTTTAAGAAAATCTAAAATGCATTTCACATTTTAAGAGACTTGAACGGTGAAAGTGAAATAAAAATAAATTTGGAATATTTTTTGGTGCAATAAATAAATTGAAGAGAAATTAGAAAAATCTCAGGAACAAAAATAAAATAACATCTTTTGTTGTTTTGAGTTGAATATTTTGTTTGTAGTTGTGACTGTAGTATGGTAATCAACTAAAAACAAATGAAGAATAATAAAAAAACTTTTTCATCTTAAAGACGTAGTATATTTTTACCTATAAATATATTTTATATTCCTGCCACCGTTACCGCCCTGCAATTTCAGACAACACACAAATTTTACATAGAAACATTCATTTCAGTGAACCATTTCAAGTATTGGTTTTCCCTGCCTTATATTTATAAATATCCTATATTTCTTGTTTTTGTTGCTTTAAAAGAAAAACAAACGGAAAAGTATAAGAATAAGAATATACGAAAGAAAAAAAAAGTGGAAGAAATAGAAGAAGAAAAGACTAGAAATCTACGATATAGATTTTGATTTTCGGTAGTTTGAGTCTATATAAGGAAGAAAGAGTATATTTTATGACTTTGAGTTAAAGAAACTGAGGAAGAGAAAGAAGAATTGAATGAAGAAGTTTGAGGGAAATGTGAGTGAATTAAGAATATATAGGGATGAATAGGTAGAAGAAGTTTCTTTTCTTATAGTTGTTATTATTGTTGTTTTTGTTGGTTTAGAAAACTAGACACGCGATCAGTAGAAGTTATGTAACAGAAATCGGTCAGTAATAAATGTAAAGACTTATAGAGTATTTTTGGGTTTTTGCTTTCTTATTTCTATCGAAATTATTGTTGTATTGAAACGTGGTCATGTTATGCTCACATATATTTGAGTGTAGGGATTTGCATGTATAATTTTATTATTTATGGTTTTGTAAATGTTTCGTTTTATTTGACTTAAAAATAACAAAACAAGTAAGGAGACAAAATAATGTGTTTATTTTTAATTTAATTTTTTTTTTCTATTTTCAGATTGACCCAAAAGTAGCGTTTCCTAGAAGAGCACATCCAAAGGTAAGAAATAAAAATGTTACAGTTTCTTAAAAAAAATCTTGAGAATAAACGTTATCCGTTAATTTAATCTTTCATCTTCCGTAAATACGCGACAAACCAATACAAAAGAAAGAAAAAAGGAAGCACGAAATAAAATTAAAAAAAAATATATAAACCAAAAAGGAAAAAAATCCCTCTCTTGCACATTTTTTGGACATTTATCGTTAAATTCGTTAAAATATAAGAATCACGTAAATATAATTGAAGAGATAATCTTTGAGCCATAAAACGTTTTTTCGCGTATTACTTTCAGTTTTTTTTATTGCCATAACCGCGCCCTATCCATCTCATCCGTACACTCTTCGAAGACACAATAAACACACAGTTTTTTTTTGTTTGTGTTTGTGTGTATTTTTCTCATCTCTAGATGATAAATTATTGTATTTTATAATGTTTATATACAACAGTAACAGCAACAACAACCAAAATAATAATAAAACCACAACACCATCGCGTATATTTATTTATATATAAATATAAATACGCACCCAACTTCATACAAAAAAAACATTTGGAAAAACGGGAGAACGTAAAATATACGTTAGTGTGTATACATTTGTATATGTTCTATAAAAGTATATTTCAAAGGATATTTTGCGACCCTAATTATTTACATAAAGGTCCTTCTACTTTACTATACCCATGCTTAACATCTACCAAGTTACCATCCACTTTTTCTTTCGAAACCATTCAGCCACCCATTTTCTCTCTTGACACAAAAGGATTTAGAATTCTTTCAAAGTCAAACATAAATAAAAATGACAAAACATTTGTAATTATAGTAAAAAGAAATAAAAAATACGTTAAATTTTTTATTTTTTTTTTTATTTTATAAGTGCGTGTGGGTGTATGTATATGTGTATGTGTGTGCAAGTGTGTATGTGTGATTATGTACTTGTTAAAATTTGAATTGACCCTACCCTCCCTTAACACATTTTGTCCTTCTTCTTTTACATTTTCTTCTAATATTTTTGTTAACAGTTAAGTGCTTGAAGAATATCTCTTCAAGAATATGATGTTATAAAAAAAAATACCCCTTCCAATTGGTGTTTAGTCATAGCCACACAGAATGAGGCGGGTGAATGGTTTGGTGTGTGTGTCTGCATTAAAGGGGAAGGATGAGAAGTGGAGTGCCAGAAGACATTAAAAATTTATAAATATATCCTGAAAACGATTTTTTTTTCGAGAATGTATTCTACCAGGCGGTAGGAAAAATTAACAAAAAGAAAGGAAGAAAAATACTGTGAAAAATAAAAGAAAAAAGAACAAAAAGAAAAAACGAAACGAAACGAAACGAAAATGTTAATAGGAAAAATTGTCTGTCAATATTTAAAATTCATTTAAATTCCGTACACTCGAGGTGTTATTTTGTTGAAGAAAAAATGAAAGAAAGAATATTCTTGAATAGCGGTGGTAGTAATGTATAATATTTCATCCCTTACATTTTCATTTTTATTTTTTTGTTTCATTTTTTGCCACCAAAAATAGAAAATAAAATTTTGAAAAAAATGTAAATTTTTTGGATTTTTATTGATTTCAGTTAGGAATTAATAGTGGACATAATTTTCAAATTAATGTACAAACATAGGAACGTTAAAATAATCCGAAATATATCTAAGCAAAAATTCTTTTCGTGATATGCAACCAGTACCAATTTCCAGAAAAGAGTTTTCACTTTCAGCTATTCTTTATACATTTTTCTATCTTCCATATTTTTATTCTATCAATCAAAATTATATAAAATGTCTGAAAGTGTTTACTGAGTTCAAATGGCCAATAATCGATGGCCGATAATAATGTTAACCTAATTGGCGGCATTAAATTCTTTTATATTTTTCTGTCTTCATGTATCTCTGTTTTTGTGTGTGTATATTTGCGTGTGTATTTAGTGTTGAAGGAAGACAAACATTTGTCCTGTCACAAAAAAAAATGAAAAAAAAAACCCATTAAAGTATTTTCTTTTTGATATTTTAAGGTGATATATCAAAGGATGACACAAGAAAATGGAATGACATAACAATTTTCATCACGCAATTTATTTCATTTTTTTCCTTTCTTTCTTTCTTTTTTTATTTTCATTTTCATTCTCATTTTCTTTTCTCTTCTTTCATTTTTTGTTTGTTGGTGTTGTTTAGTAGAAAAATATATACAGAAGAAAATAGGGTTCACTTTGGGTTGAGAAACAAAAATTGTTATCCTTTTTACCCCTCAATTTTTCATTTATTTATTTGTATTTTTTTTTAGTGGGAATTCAGTATTCTCCTTTCCTTTTTCTCTTTATAATTCTTTATTTCTTTTTCAGTTTGTTAGAAAAATATTTCCGGAAGGAATACAAGAAAAAAAAAAAAACAAAAATTGATGAATTACAAATTCTTTTGTTATGTGTACATCTTGTTAGTTTCATCATGCTATGTCCAAAGTCAAACAATCAAGTAATTCATATTGTATTTTATATATACATTTACACACACACTAATACATTCATGCATAATAACGAAGAATCTTAAAGTATCTTCATCTGCATGACAAAGACGATTGAACATGAATTAGAGGAAAGGTTTTTGTCTGTTCTATGTCTTTCGTCTCTTGTAATATTTATATATATATATATATATATAACGTTATAATATTTTCTTTCGTGCGGTTTTTCATAATATAATATAAAAATTTTCCTCTATGAAAATCTTTTCTATAGAGTACGAAAATCTTCTCCTAAAATATTATATAGGAGTTTTTGACATTGTTCTTTGAGTGGTTGGTTCGTTGGATGGTTGGTTGGTTAGATTTCATCTCATCTTATCTCATAATAATAATACTTGACGGAAATCGTTAGAAAATTTAATATTATGCGAATGAAATGGTTCGTTTGAGAAAAATATTATATAAAAATTATAGAGAGAAGGAACTTTTCTTTAAAGTAAAACTTACAAAAATATGCTATGGAAAAATGTAAAATGTTTTTACCGTTAAAATATAAAATTTAGTGGATCGTCTGACTGTCTATAAAGTGTTTTTAAAAGTCACATAGAAACATTCATAATATACGCTTATTTATATGCAAATATAAAACTCTTTATATAAAGTGCAATTGTTTACTTTGTTTGAAAACTTAAAAGTTTTCGTTTATTTTTCTTTCTTTCTTGAATAATTGATTACATTTTTTTTTGTTATTCAAAAATTGCTTTTAAAGTCAGCAGAAATAAAATTGCAATGAAGTAAATTTATAATTGTAAGCTGATCAACTGTATCGGGCATCTCGAAATTCACACATATCACATTAAATTGAAATTCAAATAGATTTTTATAAAAAATTTAACATTTTTCCTATTTTCATGAAATAAAATTTTTGACTTTTCAGCAATTTTTTTTTCTGAATTATTTTTTAAAGCTTACCATTTTTTTTTCTCAACTTACCTGGCACCTCCACTTGTTAAAAAAAAATAATGAAAAAATAAAATTAAGATTAAATTTAAAAATACAATTTTATATAATTCTAATTTAATTCCATTTTGAAATATAAATTATTTTTACTATTAAATTTCTTTTCATTTTCTTTATTTTCTTGCTATCTCCTAAATAGTTTTTCTCAACGATTTGAAGTTGGTTAAATTTTATATGAAAAAAATTAATACATTTATTTAAGAGAAATTCCCATTAATCTAATCTTTTGTATTATTTATAAGAATAATAATAATAATTTATATTTATTTTATCTTGTCTTTGAGTGTGTTTTCTTTATGGTTCTTTCTGTTCTGATTTATCTAAAGGTTTGTTAAAAAAGGAACCTGCAGACGAAAGAACAAACGTAAATACAAACAGAGTAAAAAAAAAAAAAGAAGGAACAGAATACATTGTAATGTATTTCGTTTTGTAGTTTATGATAGAGTACAGAAATACGAAAGAAACCAACCAACCTACAAACAAACAAACAAACAAACAAAATACATAATAATAATAATAATAATAATGGTGACATTGTATTGCATAAATTTTATTTTAATAATAACGAACGGGTATATTTCCCCGCGTAAAATACAACAAAGTCTAGTACATTTTATTCTACTAGGTAAATAACAGTTGTAATCCAGTCAAAGAAAAAGCATTTGCAAAATAAATCCTTTTGTTAGTGAGGTTTTTATCCTCTTTTATTCACAGAAATAAAAAATGAAATAAAATAAAATAAAGAAGACAAAAAAAAAAAAAAACAAAAAACAAAAACTTGGTGGTTGGGTTTTTTTGTCTCTGTTTTTTTTTTGTCGTTGTTATCTTTTTGAATATTTATAAAAACATTAACTTGAAGTCCGAAATGAAATTATAGAACTGTTCTTAAGAACTTACATTTTAATATTATTTTCTGGTTTTTCTTCAAGAACTTTAATTACTTATTCCATCCACAAATTGAATTCTTTGTTAAAAACTAACGGATTGAATGTTTAAAATTGAAATATTGAATAGTATTCGATGAATATTATACGTCATCATCGTAAATGATGTCAATTCTTCTTTGGTTTATATTTTCAGCTCTCAGAACATTTATATGTCGGATAATTGAGAATGTGGTTTATATATTAGAGAGACATAACAAATTTTATTCTTTCGCATTATAATATTAAATAAATGAGAAAATAAATTTAATATGAGTTTTTATTTAAAAGAATAAAAGGAAATTTCATACAACATGAAATTGATGTCAAATTAATAAAGACAACGATGATAGTGAAATGAATAGACGTTCAAACAAATAGAAAAACGATCATATAAAACTAAATCGTCCTTTTTATATATTTGATATGAAAATATATTGTGGAAATATATAAATCTGAAACATTTGTACGTACAAATAATATATTTCTATAACCGGGCGTCAAATTGGGAAAATTGTAATTAGGAAAATGCATACTGTGAGCTTTTCATTTTCATATCTTTTCCTCTTTTACGTATATTTTATATCTATATATGCCAGATAAATGATATTCCCATTCCAAATATATATGATAGAAGCAAAAATGCACTCATACAAATTACACATACATTAAAATATATATTCACAAATAAAAGTTTGTGATTTTATATAAATATTCTTCTATATAGATAGCCATCTTGTAGTAAATATGTTCGCCTTCATGTCACAAACTGTGCATGTTTCTTGTAAAACTGTCTGTTCTTTGGACAATTATTATTATTATAGAAATTATATGACTAGAAAACTGGTTCCATTTGCATATACATTTATATATATCAATATCATATACAGACATTATTACGTATTATAATGTATATAAATATTAACGTAACGTTATACAATTAAAATAAAATGTACGGAAATTTATAATAGAATTTTCCATTGATTTTATATGTATTGTATAGATGAGTATTTATAAGATTAAGGTCAAAAATTATATCATGGTCATTTTGATTGAAAGATTTAAAATAAAACTATATTAGAAATTTTCTAATATAAAATAACGATGTAATTGATATTGGATTATATTTCCACAATAATATTATCACTTTAAAATATAAATTTTTGTTAAATGTATTATAGAGAAAGAGTTGATTTGTATTAAACTGACATTTATTTGATTTATTTTAGACATTTATATATCAATATAAATACAAAAGGGAAAATTATTTATGAAATTAATTGGAAATTGAAAGATTGTCAAAACTTTTGTTTGAAAGGATTTAAATTTGGTATCATTGAGTTTTGTCCAAATATAAATTTTTGAATATTTCGCAATATTCGTTCAAATCATACATTAAGTAACTACTCCATTAGAGTTTAATAATGAATGGGGATAACCTTTATAGAATTTGTTTCATAATAAAATGACATTTTTTGAATCGTTATAAAAAAATTTGTCTTTACTCGATTTAAATTAAAAAAAAAAAAATTAATAACCAAAACAATCTGAAAGTTTTTTTTATTTTTTATATTTTTCTTAAATAAAAAACTTTGTATTAGTTATAAATTTATTGAGTGAGATTTGTATATAATATTATAATGTGCATTCTTGAGACATGTAAAAGGCGTGGTTTATAGGAAGACACTTTGATCTAAGTTGACTTGACTAGAAGAGAATTAATGTTACTATCTATATAACATCTTTATATATTCTCACACACACACACACACAAATACATACATACACACATGGGTAATGCATATATATCCATAGAAACGTAACAGCACACATTATTCTCTATAATTCAATCGATATTTTTTTTATTTATGTTGAATAAAAAAATTTCTCTTCTTTCGATTTTATTTTTTAATTAAAATTTAATTTGAAAAAAAAAGGTACTATAAAAATGCTTTTGTTTCGTGTAATTTTTTTTTTTTTAATAAATTTTAATGAAATTAAAAATTTGACAATTATATTCGCTAATAATTCTTTTTATATTCTTCATTTACTTAAATTCTTGTTAAATTTAAAGTTCTTTTTCTATTATCATAATTATTATTTAGTTTCATTAAATTATTCTTAGGATTTTTTTACAACGAAAAGAATCATTTTCCATTTATGTCAAAAAGAATAATTAAAAAAAAAAAAAATAGAACAATGCGACTATGAGAAATTAGTTGAAACTTTAAACTAAATCTTTTTGAACCTTTTCATTTTTGATGAAACAAAAAAAAAACTGTATAAAGGAGTGTAATGTGAAAATTTAATTATTGTTTTCATTTATGTTGTTGTTCGTCTTTATTTCATAATTAAATTTTTATTTTCCTTAATTTTCCTCTACATTTTTTTTTTGGTTAAAAATAAAAACACAAAAATAATAATAACAACAACAACAACAACAACAACAACAACAACAACAACAACAACAACAACAACAACAACAACAACAACAACAACAACAACAACAACAACAACAACAACAACTATTGGATAAAAAACAGAAAGTTTCGTTTTCTCTTAATATATTTTGCAATTGCAATTTGAACTTTTTAATTGATTTATATTGAGTTTTTGAATTCCGATAGTTATGTGTGTACACTTGCACAATGTATATCTTGCATTACTATTTTCTTTTACAAGTTTTCTATATAATTATTTATTAAGGATAAAGGAGACAAATATATTCTATGAGGGAGAAAGTAGAGACAGAGATAGAGAAAAGAAAATGAAATAGATGTAAAATATAATTAGATTAGACAAATAATGAATGATTTATTTAATTGAATAATTGAGTTTATCGACCGTAAGAAAATAGAAATTAAAGTAAAGAAATTAAAATAATATTGATCGTGAAAAATACGAAAGAAAAGAAAAATTCAAATTAAAATAATGTTAATGAACATTTTGGTAAAATTCGATAAATTCTAGAATTATTTAATAGAAAAATATAAGGACAATTTTCTACCTGTCTAATGAAACCGAATAATATCGTAATATCGCGGGTTATCACTAAATCCATTTTGGGTGAATTAATTAAATTTTAGTCATAAGTTTTATAATTAAAACCAATGATGATTATAGGTACTCGTGTTATGTCTGAACTCTGTACGAATAATTAATTGTAATAATAACGTGTGTTTTTTTTTTGTATGGAAACTCAATAAACTTTCAATTATAAAAGTTTAATTGTAAAAAATAAAAATGCAAAGATATTAAAAATAAAATATTATGACGGGTTAAATAGAAAGAAAAACAAAACTGTGCATTTTAAATAATTAAGTTGTCTTGTTATATTTTATATTTTATAAACAAAAAGTTAACGGAGAAAAAAAGTTATGTCATTGTGGGTTTAGAATTGTTTATAATTTAGGGTTTAAGTTTGTACAGAAAAGTCACCTGGCTTCTCCACTTGTTAGCCAAAAAAAAAAAAAAAACAAAAACAAGAAAAAGTAAAAATAAATAACACAGAAATAACATAAAAGGAGGCACACTTTCATAATACGATTTTTTTTTCCATGCCAGCAGACACCCAGCCATAACGTTGCTGTGCTACATTAATTATTTTTTGAACCATATTTTGGAAAAAAAAGTAAAAAATATGTAACACAAGACTATATACAACTATAACAAAAAAAAAAAGAAGACGAGAGAAGAAAAATCAACTCGTTTAAAATTAAAATTTATTAATGTTTTTAGTTAAAATAAAAAGATCAACGTACCTTTACAAAATTTGTTATAATATTTATAGGTTGATAATTTCGCGTCTCCAATGAATTTATTTGAATTTCTTAAACTATTTACAATTTCATTTTACTACACACACACAATTATACATACTCATTACATATAGATATATGTACATACAATCATACACTTAGTCAGCAGCTCTTGTATAATAATAATAATGACAATATGTTGAGTATGAGTGTGATAAGAATTCATATCATTTTGGCCTTTATTAAGTGTCAGTTTATTTTAAGGGTATATATATATATATAAACTCTCCTAAACGTAGCAAAGACTTTTCCCAACCATCCGTCCTTCATCACCATCACCACCACTACAACACCATTCCTATTATTTCTTCTATCGTTGAACAGTAAAAGCAACACCAATAATTCCATATATACTGGTTATGTTTGTCTCTCTTACAACACATACAAACAAGAAAAACTTGATTGGGTGTGAGAAACAACTTAAACGACAAGAATTCTAAAAGAGCACTGCATTAACCATTTTACTCCTACTCCATCTTCATTTTTCTTTTGTGCCTTTCTTTGTATGCTTCGTACATCCACATATATATATATATATATATATATATATATATATATATATATAAACGAATATATATAAACGAAAAATAGTACAGTACCAAAAGACTTAAAGAAAATGTTTGTTAAGTAAATTTATTGAACATACCATTCTGTCTTGTTGAAAAGGATTTCTTGAAGGAATATAATTCATTTTAAAATTTATGAATTTCATGTAAGAAATTTACGTTATTGTGTATTCTATATAATATAGAAGGTACCTACTGTCACACTTTCTACAGCAACAACAACAATAACAGCCACAACAAAAATAAAAAAAAGCACATGCTTTTACTTACTTCTACTTAATTTTATTTCAAATTATTTAGACTTTCTATATTAGAAAAAAATTACATAAATATGAGCACAATATTTTTATATAATATTTTACATTGGATTGGCTTCTTTTTATTAAAATCTTTCTATAAAGTTTTCATTTGCAATTTACTTCTTAATTATTACTCTTAAATTGTGTAGTGAAGGTAAATAATTAATAATCTATACTTATAAATCATTTGTTCGAAAGTGGTTTTGGTATAGTAGTGTGAATTTCATGTAAATGCATGTTCACAAATCCATAGTTTCAATTATAAAAGGGTGTAAAATTGTATCATGTGCGATATACATCTATTTTATACTTCACACACAATACGTTATATGCTTGCACAGGGGGTGGTTGATAAAGTAAAATTGAATGTTTAAAAAATTTCTAGGTTATTTGAAATAACGAAATTGTTAAACTTTAAATTACTATTTGACGGATTCAAATTTTACGATAAAGTGGATCAAAAGTTGTTGTACCTCTAATTGAATAATATAATCAAAGTGATAACATTTGGTATTGTAATGCATCAACAGAATACATACTATTTTCTATTATCATCTTTGAATCTTCCACTAACATATTGTCAATTTTTGTATAAAAAAAAATACACGCCAAATAATTAGATATGCTGGAACTAGGCGACGGTATTATGAAGACCAATTTTATTCTGTTTCTTCGAAAAGGATTTTATAAGAATTTTAGTCGAATAATTCATATCATTAAAAAATAGAGAATACAAAACATAAGAGTAATAAATCAAATCAAAAAAAAACCCGATTAAAATCTCTTTGTATATAAGTTACCGAAGGAAAATTTGTGAACAAAAAAAAAATAGATTATTTATAATTCATATCCAGGAATCTAGAATCAAATTAACAAAAGAAACTTTTCTTGTATTTTATTCAGAGTCGTCTTTATTTAATTGCATAATTTATATACTCTATTTTCTCTTATTTGAAATTTTCCAATATCGGTAAAAGAAATAAAGAATAAACTAAAGGAAATTTTTATAAAAATATATATTCTCATTTTGTCTTAAATCCAATAAAAATAATTAAAAAAGTAGAGGTAAAAAGGAAAAGAAAAAACAAAGAAAGAGAAACAGAAGCAGAAGAAGTAGCTTGAAGAAAATGTTGAATAAGTTTACGTCACGCGATATTATTTCAAGATAGATATTTTTCCTAAAAAGTTTATTATAATATAATGATTAATTACTCTTAAAAGCGTCTGTTTTTACGGTTGTGGCCCATGAGACAACGTATTTAGTTCGGTTTGTTTTTTCTTTTTCTTTCTTTCGTTCATTCTTTTTTTTTTTTGTTTTTGTTGTGTTTAAAATAATGTTAAAGGTTGGAGGTTGCTTGAGGTGTTAGATGATATCATAAAAAAATATATAATTTTGTGTGAATGTATGTGTGAAGGGCGGTTGTTAAATAAATTATACAATAATAATAATTTTAAAAATGTAATTTTTGCATTACACAAACATATCGATTTATATTCTCTTGTTCTACAGTATGATTTAGAAAATGGTTTTTAAGTATGAATCGAACCATTGCAATTTTCACAATCTCTAATTTGTAGATGTTTCCCTTGTATCAACGTAATTTTCAATTAAAATTTATCTTAGATTTAGTCCTGATTTTAATAAATATTTTTAATGAATCTTTTAAATTTATATAATCATCTGATAATGAAGTGAATTACAAACCCTATTCTTTAAGTTTGCATGCAATGTATGTTTGTCATAATTCCATTTCGTGAAGAATAATTAAAAAATGTGTATACGATTGTTTATTTAGTTAAAGCTTTTAAACAATAAATATTTGTTGGACCAATAAATGGTCTCCTGACTTCTTAGAAAAGTAATAATAAATTATTTCATTAGGAAAAATGGAATTGTATTTTCTAACGATAATCTTACTTCAATATAACATCTAAATGAAAATATTTTAGTTCAAATTTTGAAGACTCTTGCTGTGAATATAAAAATTTCCAATGCATTTAAACGATAAAATAAATTTGATCAGACATTTTACAAAAATCCGATTAATTTAATTTTGGCTCAAGCATAATATGAAGATGAGTATCACGAAAATCAACAGACATTTTTTATATTTTTTATTCTTGTGAGAGAGAGAAAAAAAAAGAGGTTAAATTGATTAATTTTAGAATATACTCATATAAGTATTATGTGAGTATGTATTATGTAAAGTCGATCAATCATGTCTCGGTGATTCACAAAATTGATGTTATTTTTTTTCTTTCTAAAACCTCCATTTTTGTTATTTTTTTTTTTTGCAATAATTCAATTGAAAAATTTAACGTAAATATAAATTTGTATTGAGGAAGGGTGGGGAAGAAAAATAAAAAGCAATTATGCGGGAATTATTAAATTTTAATATTTTGGTTTTGTTTTTCAAAAATAATAAAATGAAAACTTTCATCTTTAATCTATGATCTCGCAAGATTATAAAATTAATTTTTATATTCAGTCTTTTTTTTTTGACTTTTAAACCCAAAAAGCTTTAAACAACCACTAAAAATTGAGTTAATTATTGTTAATGATTTAATTTTAAATTAAATAAATTTATGAAGAAAAAAAAAACAGAATAAAAGCTTCAAAATTAAATAATAAAAAATAATTAAGAAAGTTTTGTATTATTCTTATTACAAAGATTAAAGCGATTTAATTCACTTAAGTCTTTTATTATTTTTATTTTATTTTATTTCATTGGCTTTTTACTGAGATACAAAATATAATTTTGTCCAACCTCTGCCAATAAAGAATTTCTTTTAATAAAAAATAATCTGTTGCTTTATTTTCACATAAAATGTTATTTATGTTTTCATTTGCATATAATATGCAATATGTACAGAATAATAACTAATTTTTGATAATAACTAATTTGAGATAAAAATTGAAATTTTATTAACTGATCTTAAAAATTTAAGTTCTTTCAATCTGAATCACAGCATTCAATAACAGTTAAAATCCTCTATAATTAATGTGGAACAAGAAGTAAATTCGGCATTTTTCTAAAAATCAAACATGTTGTCTATCGTAGTTTTTGCTTAGTTTCTACCATGAAACCAATTTTTTTTTGTTATTATCCATTATGAAAAAAATATAGTTATAAGCATAATTATACCGATTGAATTATCCCCTAAATAACTTTTCATAAATTATAAACCCTTTAAGCTTTTCTGATTCGGCATAAATGATGAATGAAATGAAACTTTTATAATTGTGGTTAAGTATCCGTATGCATTTGTTTTTACAGACGATTGAGTTAATATTTCATTTGAATTTTTATGTTTATATGTATTTGTGTGTATAAGCAACCCTAAAATAATCAGAATATAGTGAAAATGGACAATTCATAAGAATAAGGGTAAATTGTAGTAATAATTTTTTATCAAAAATAATATACTTTTACCTATAAACAGTCTTATATGAAACACGCAAATTTAATAATCCTGAAAAACATTTTGAATCATCCTTATGGAAGAAAATGACCTCCGAAAATTGGCATTACTATAATAAGAAAATAATAAACCAGTGCGGCAATAATTCAGCACATAAAGGAAGAATGGCAAGAAAATTGTTCTCGGAAAAAGAAGGATAGTATAGAAACAAGGATCAAATTTTCTTAACTTCTTTCTCTCTTACATCTTTCTTTCTTGAAACTTTCTTCTTTCTTTTACTTTATTTTAGGTTTTTTTTTTGTCATAAAACAATTTTTTTCATTGTTTCCTTCTGTTCTTTCCTGCTTTTATACTTTTCTTATTTTTCTACATTTGTTTTTTGATAGACCAATGAGTTTTTTTTTTGGGATGACAAGTGAAAATATTTTAATGATTTGTTTGTGGGTTCAAATAATATAACCCTATAGATATAACAAAAGCTGATTAAGAAAGAGAAAGAGATGGAAAAAAAGAAAAAAAAACAAATGAACAAAATATTTGTATGTGTCTAAAATTTTAAAATATCTTATTATATTTGTATTGTAATCTCAAAAAAATTCTACAACCCCTGTATCTTCAATTTTGGTTTCAAAAGAAAATTCATCAAATAAACAATTATGGAAAAATAGTTCTCAAATTTTTACTGGGGTTATTTTAATCTGGATCTTGTACATAATATTTTTTCTTTAAGTATAAACGCTTTAGTTCAAGAGTAAGTAAGAGAGAAAGAGAAAAACAGAGCCAGTAAATAGTATATTTATACGTTCAGATATTTTGTGACATTTTATTTTAAGGAAACAAAAGAAAGAGGAGAGGAGAACGAGTAGCAAATATTTTTGCGATGGAACATAGATCATTTATATTCGGGCCGTCGGAACCAGAAGCAACCAACAAAAATGAAAAAAGAAAATACCCCATATACACTTTACCCTCTGCAACAATAACAACAATAATAATAATAACAGAAGGAAAAACAAAAAAAAAAAACAGAATCATACATAGGATATAGATATTCGCGGTTGGAGGATCGTCGTGTGTATAAAATATATATAGTGAGGGTTTAGCTCATTCTCTCAACTAGAAATTTATTTCTTATATAAAGAAAAATTTCAAATAGTTTTGATAGAAATAAGTGCGTCATTTGTCCTGCTTTCTTTCTATTTTTTTTCTTGCGGTATATGACAAAAATCGTGCTACATGTCAATAAACATATAAAGACATAAATATCAGTAGCAGAGGGTGGATGAACGCGTAAACAGGGGGTGTAGTATAGATACATGTATGAAATCATATATATGTTTAAGGGAGAGAGAGAGAGAGAGAGAGTATGGTTGAACCTAAAAATTATATATTTGCGATGAATGATAGAATCTTATCATCATATATCGAATAAGATAAATATAAAAATGTATCTGGAAAACATGAAAAAGAATCGCAGTAGTTTTCATTTATAAACAGGAGAGAGTAGAGAGAGAGAAAAAGACGGAGAAAGAGAGAGAGAGAGAGAGGAAAAGAACATGAGAAAATATGGGTAGGTGATGGTATTTCTATTCCCTTCAAAAACTATACTATATTCACCCATCTAACCTTTGTGATGACACACATACATATTTAGATTGTTATTGTTAAACACTGCTTATATTTTTTTGTGCTGTTGATGCTGCTTATTGTTGTTATTGTTCATGTTGTTGTTGTTGTTGTTTATGTTCCCACATCTTTCTTTATACCAAAGTCGCAAGTAAGTAATTTATCACTGTTCGATATATCCAAGACGAAAACAAACACAAACAAGACACATACACACACACACACTTGCATATATAAATTCGCATACATTCACATGCATTCACGGATGTACAAAAATATGATTGTATATACGTGTGTGTGTGTGTGTCAGAGGGTATGTACATATTTATTCATACAAAATATATAAAAAGTTATATAAATTATGATGGCTGATATCTGACAAATTTTCTTATCAAAAACTTGAAAATATTTTCTGCCGCACTGAATTCAGTTTTTTTTTTCTTTCTTTTCATTTTCCTTCTTCATTCTTCATTTTCTTTCTGTTTTCTTTTTTTTAGATTTTTCGTTTATTCATAAGAATTTTACAATCATCCAATACTATTCAACCAATTCTAAATACAAATACAAACGAACCAACAATAAAACTATAAATAAACATTACAAGGCATAATAAAAAAAAACAGCAACAACAAAAATAAGAATTTACTATGTGTACAGCAACAACAAAATTAGCATCATAATTGAACATACTTTTTGTATTGCACCGCAAAATGAAATTTAATTTAAAAAATAAATTATTTTAAAAATTTTATTGTCCGTTATAAAGGAAAAATCGGGAAAATTAGACAATTATCTCGATTACAAAAAAGTTCTAATTAAGTTTTTTTTTTCTTTTTTCCTCTTATCATCCTTTTCAAAAAAAACAAAACGAATAAAAAAACATCGATGAAATAAAAAAAATTTCCTTTCATTGAAAGATTAAATTTTTTTTTTGTTCTGTTTTTACTGTTCCCTATAACTTCATTTGTTTTTCTCAATATCATTTTCGTTTTTTTTTCTTTTACTTTTTTTCATCGTCTTTGATATTATTATTATTATTCGTCTTTTCCCAGCGAGAGATAAAGTCACTTTTCTTCTTCTTCATCTTTTGATACTTTTCTTGCTTTCTGATATTTTGTATATAGTTAGCTTGTATGGCGCCATAATACCTTTACGATTTCAGCCGTGACGTCGCGTAACATTTCCGGGTGGATTTTTTTCCCAATTTTCTACTTCTTCTTCTTCTTCTTTTTCTTTTTTTTCTTCTTTTTCTTCATCATGTTTTTAGTTTTCTTGTTGGATAGAATTGTGAAAAGAGAGAAAAGGTGAATAACAATAGAGAATCGAATATGAACCAAAACCAAACCAACTGTATTATTAATATAGTTTTTCTTCCAGCAACACACATAAGAAAAAAAAAAAACAAGCAAGCAAATAGAAGGAGAAATGGAAGAAGAAGAAAAAAATATAATAAGAATAAAAATGAAAATCTGGAATATCAAATAAATAACAAAAATGGCGAAGATTTTCTTCAATATTTTTCTTCTGATTTATGGAGGAAAATTTCGGTTTTTTTTTTCTTTCGTTCTTCTTTCTTTTTTTTTTTTTTTGGTTTTTGTTCTGTCATATTACATTTTTTTTTTCTTTTTGAGCCAATAAAAAAAATTGTATCCAGTTGAATTGTATACAAATTACAACAACAACATCAACAAAAGGACGAAGAGGACAACAACAACAAAAAGTCAATTCAAAATATAAAAATTGGAATTGTCGTCAGGTTGTCGTTTAAACGTTATTATGACTAAAGACGGGAGGGGTAAAGAGTAGTGGTCGGTGAGAAAGACAGAGGTGGTAGATATTTATATAGGATGACATTTTACCACCCCCAAAATGTGAGCTTTGTCTTATTGTTGTTGTAATTTTCTATACATTTTTATAATATTTTGTTTATTTTCCTCGTTCAGTTTATGAAAGAAAAAAAAAAACGAAAGAAAAAAGAAAATCAAAAAAAAAAAAATTACAAAAACAACAAAAAATAAAAAACAAACAACAAAAACAACAAATAATAATAATAATATGTATTATTGGATTTCGATTCAGTCAAAAGAAAAGAAGATTGTAACAATGTTTGTACAGTAAAAAAAAAGAAGAAACTTTTTCTTTCCAAATAATATACACAGAAACACACACATACACACTCGTATGAATACAGATACAGAACATATCTTTCGTATCTTTATCTATACGACCTTGAATTTTACCCGTCCCGGGTATTACGATATTAAGATTTCTGTACAGCAGATGGCACACTCTTTTGATATCATCTATCCGATGTCGATGAGAACACATTTTTTTTTCCTTTTCGTCTTTCATTCTTTTTCATTTTTTTCCCCTCCCCCCTTCCCCGCGTTTTCCTTTTATTCAATATAGAGAAAAAATTTATATATAAATTTTCCTAGAATTTGTGTTATTTTTTTTTCTTTATTCTTATTGCTCCACCTTCTCCTCATCCTCCTCTTCAATATTATTCTTTTTATTTCTTCTCCGGATTTAGATTCGATTAATAATAATGTGGATAAAATATCTATAACAAAAAAACTAAATGAAATAAATACGTAAAGATTTGTCTTCAAATTTACATTTTCTAATATTTTCTGATTTCTGTATAGAAATGATAAAAGTGTGTGAAGATGTGACAAGGAATTTGCTAACCTACAAAAATTTAAGATTCTTGTACACGAACTATAAACAATAGAATTATTTCTTATCTATTTTCTATTTTGTGAACAAAAATTAAAAATTTAAAGTTTTCCGTTTTTTTCTTCTAAACTTTTTCATTTTTCATTCTTTTAAATGTTCTCGACTTTTCATGAAATAAAGAAATTTTTAATTGAATTAGTATTTTTTTTTTTTGTTAATTTCAAGATTTTGAAACGTACGTTTGGTGCCAGAATAAGAAATTTCCACTTATGTGCTTCTTGACAATTTTTGCTAGGAGTTTAATTTTTAATTGCCCTGCATAGAATTTTTCAATTCGTTTCAACAAAATTTGATCAAATTAGTTGAAACTTTTAAACTCAAATGTCAGTTGTATCCGGGGTTTTTTTTTAGTTGGTACATACGAATAGTTTTGTCGATAAACTTTACAAAATTGAACATTGAACGATTTATTTATTAGCTAACAATAAAAAATTTCCCAGTTCGCAAACATTTTACCTAAATTAAATTAGAAATGATAAATCTTTAATTTTTCAAATTTCCGTTTTTTTTTAACATTAATTTTTCAGAGCAGGTGCAAATTGTGTTATGTAAATTATTGAATGGAAATTAACATTTTAAATTATCCTTAATTTCTCTTTTATTTGTCTACAAATTAGTAAAAATAATTTGACCACTATTTATTCATAGAGAAAAAAATATTAAAATTCTACACTAATATTTCCTTCAATTAAATTTATGGCACGAATAGAAAAAAATGTAACAAAATAAAACAAAAAAAAAATGGAAAAAAAAAATTGGTAAACACGAAAATGTGCTTATTTTATTACTGCGTGTGAAAATTTCGCACTATTCAAAATAATAAGAGCAATAAAAAAATATGTAAAATAAGAGGAAATAAACATTCATTTTTTTCATTCTTTCTTTCGTTCTTTCTTTCTTTCTTTCTTTCTTTCTTTCTTTCTTTCTTTCTCGTACACATTATTATTATTATTATTATTATTATTATTATTATTATTATTATTATTATTATTATTATTATTATTATTATAATAGTCCATTATTATAGCAAACAATGAGAGACATAAATATATACAGACACACAAAAAACAAAAACACATACATAATAATAAACACTATCTTGGCTAATGTATAAAAATGGAGAAGAAAAGAAAAAAAAATAAACTGTCAAGAAATGGCATTTAAATCTACCAACAACAACAACAAACAAAAAAAAAAAAAAAGAATACCCCTTTCCGGTTCACTTATTTTAACAGCTCTTAGCTTTTCAAATTATCATTGGATAATATTATTATTATTATTATTATTATTATTATTATTATTTGTATTTTGCAGGAAAATTTTCATCTCTTTCACTCTTCATCATTTTTATCTGCTTCTTCTTCTTTATTTTATTATTATTGTTTTTGGTTCTGTTTTTTTTTATTATTTCTCCATGCGCTCTATTTTCTTTCATTTCTATTTTGATATTTTGATATTTTTCAAACAAAATTTATTTATTTTTTGATTGGGCTCCAAAACACCTCCTCCCACATACACACACACACGTATATATATCCTATCTCTCTTTCTTCCCATTTCACTCACAATCGCCAAAAACTGCCAAATTTATATAATAATTTCTTTTTTGTTTGCCCATTTCCTTAGGGGATATCTACGTATTTTCTACTTTTCTTTCTTTTCTTTTCTTTTCTTTCCTTTTTTCTTTTCTTTTCTTTTTTTTTCGTTTTTCTTTTTTTGAAACAAGAGGATAAAAAAAGAAGGCAAAGAAAACGAAGAAGAAGAAGAAGAAGGAAAAAATTATCAAGACAAACAATAAATAAATTTGTTTGGGCATGTGTCATTTTGGGGAAATAATCGCTTTGCCGGAAACATTTACGTAAACATGAATCCTTTTTTTTCTGTATTTTTACTTTCTTATATATTTATCTTTCACTTTCTCGCTCTCTCTTTCTCTTTTTATGTTTCTTACTAAGTATATCGTTCTCTCTTTAACTCTTTTAAACGGTTAGCTCGTATCCCTTTTTTTTTTTATTATTATATCGTCTCTTTTATCATCATAAGTTTAATACTGACTTTTTTATGTCATATTTTTATATTTCTGATCTGACCTCCCTTCAACCCGTCTTCAAACAATCCCAAAAATAAAACCAAGAACCCCCTCACCCCCCTTTAACGTTGTGTCACCACAGCCATCTCTCCATAAGTAAAAAATCTTTTTGTTTTGTTTATTTAAATAAAAAAAAAAAAGAAGAAAACGAAGAAGAAAAAAAGGAAAGAGAAGAAAATGGAAATAAAACAAAAAATCAATCGGATTTGAGAGAAGCAACAACAACAATATTAAAATCGGAAAAAAAAATAAAAAACAACAAATAGGATAAAAACTGGGAAAATAATGAGATTTGAAAATGTTCCCTATTAAAAAAGAACAAAAAAAAATAAAAGGAAAAATGGAAAAGAGAAAGAGCAATAGAGAAAGAGAGAGAGAGAGAGAGAGAAGAAGAAGAAAAAAATTTATAGGTAACGGTATATTGGGTATAGATATAAAAGTGAGATTAACATTTCGTTTTATGTTCAATCTTTATTTCAATTTGTTCTTCTCTTTTTCTTCTTATTCTACATCTCCATCTCCATCTCCATTTTTCGTATTCTATTCTTTTTTTCCTTGTTTTACTTTTCTTTATCTGTTCCGGTTTTTCTTTTTTTTACATTATTTTTTTTTTCCCTCTCGCGTACATTTTCTTAAGAAGTTAAATGTATTTAATTACAGTTAACAATTGGATCTTTAAAAAGCAAAAACAAAACAAAAAATGTAACTTCAAAAAAAGTGTCAGGAGTACTAAAACAACAAAAAACAAAAACAACAACAATAGAAAGATTCTAATGTGGGGAAAAAACCATAATAAAAAAAAGAAGAAGAATAAAAAAGAAAAATGTAGGCGAAAGAAAAAAGGGATACACGACAAGTATGGAAAATCGATTTTTCTCCATGTCGAATTACTATTATTTTCTCTTTGGGTAAATTGAAAGTAGATAAGTAGGTAGAGAGGATGAACAGCCAGAAAAAAAAAAGAAATAGAAAATAAATAAAAGACGATGAAAAAGAAGAAGGAAAAGAAAAAGAATCGAAATGAAAAGAAAAGTAGAAAAGGAAAAAAAAAAAGAGTTTTTGGTTGTAAAAAATTTTAGGAAATAGATTCTTATTTTAGGCCTTGTGTTGTGAGAGGTGTATGGGAGGTTTCTCAGCAGAATATATTTGAAAGAAGTTAAAAAACTAGAAAAGATTCAGAATAAAATGAATGAATTCAAAGAAGCAAAAAAAAAAAAAGAAAAAAGAGACCAAAATACCAACGATAAGCACTGGAGGGAGGAGGTAGAGAGTAGAACATGGTAAGGGTATCATTAAAGGGGAAAAATTATGATTTTTAAAAAGAGAAATTGAAAAGTGGTTATGACAAAAAAAAATTGTATAATTTTGCATTAAACAAAAAACAAACGACTCTCCCTTCTCTCACTCTCTCTTTCTCTCTGTCTTCACATCAAACCTCTCGGTCTCGCTAACTCTCTCTGTGCACATAAATTTTAATCTTTAGAACTGAATAAGAAAAAAAAAAGAAGAAAAACAACGAAAAAAGTTCAAAAAAGTTGAAATTAAATTTTCTTTTTTGGATTTTCTTTATCTTTTATTTTTTCCGGGTTTGTTGATGGGAGAATGAAGAGTAGTAAACGGGGAGAAAACAATAAACGGTCTATTTAATATGAAAATTAATAATAGGTCGAGAAATTGATTGAAAGTTTTCTAATAATTTTCTTCTCTCCCCTTTTTTTTTTCTTGTTTTTTTTTTCATAAATTTTTTAATCCATTTTGTAATCCGAAAAAAAAAAATAGGAAATAAATAAAAACCGAACAATAAAGCAACACAACCAACAAAAAAAAAAGAAGGAAGTTAATTTAATATTGGAATTTTATTGTGATTTTATAAAATAAGGAAAAGATGGAGTAAAGGGGAACAAAGAAAAAAATATCACAATATCCTTTTTATAATTGATTCTAATCGTACATTTAGAGATTTATCTATTATTAGACTTTTCTTCTTCTTTTTCTTTGTTATTCTATTCGTCTTATCAGCAGATAATGTACCACCTTATTTTCCTTTTCCTTTCTATTTTTCTTTTCTTCTTTTTGTTGTTGTTATTGTTGTTGTATTCATTGTTGTTGTACTCTCTTTATTTTTTCTCTTATCCCTTGTATATCATCAGACAAACAGAAGAAGAAAAAAAAAACGAAATAGTGTATTTTATTCTTAAACATTTTTCTTTCATTTTAACCTGATGAAAGAAATCGCCGCTGCTGCCTGGCCTTTTATTATATAGCTTTATGCCTTACTGACTATACCAGTGGTACAACACACACACACACAAGTATACAACCAACCACCCACACATATCAACCCAAAAGCACACACATGAACCAACACACACACACACACAAACTAACACACACCCACACACACATTTTATATTATAGTTCTTGTTCTTGAGAAAGTTTTCTTGTGTAAAAACTTAATACTCCAACTTCTTCTTTCTCTTTTTATTCTTCCTCGTCTTTTTTTCTTCTCTAAATAATAATATATTCGAATGTCGAAATTTGCCGAAAGCACAAAAAAAAAAAACCACTCGTGGAAGGTTGAACATTTTTCTTCTATTTTATTTTATTTTATTTTATAGTCGGTCGGTAGGTATAAAGGTTCTTTTTTTATTGTATTAAAATTTAACCTCTTAAGAAAGACTTTTGAACTGGTTAAAATAAGAAGAAGAAAAAATATGTGTCCTAGTGATAATAAGAGAACGGAAAGAATTAAAACTTCTGATTGAATTTTATTTTTTTCAAATTTTTTTTAAGTAAGCAAAAAAAAAATGAAACGAACACATTTTTTAACAATAACAACATTTACAACAAAACAACAACAATAATAAACAAAAACAACAAAAATATATGAATAAGAAAAACTCATAAAAAGAAACAAAATCCAAAAATAAAAAACCAAAAAAAATATGCGATTAGATCAATCAGACAAGAATGATAAAAAATAAAAATAAAATATACAAAAAAAAAAAAAAAATAAGAAACATAATAACAATAAAGTAATCCTTTTTAGTGTCCTTTACGTGTTTTTCTTTTATAATACGTAAATTATATAGGAAAATAAAATGGAAAAACAAGAGAAAAACAATAATAAAAACATTGAAATAATAACAACATTTTTACGTCTGTTCTATATAAAATCTGCTCACGACTGAACAAAATACTAAATAAGTCACGTGGAAAAACGTTCGCGCGCGTGCGATAAAAATTTTTCTCTTCTTTTTTCCCATTTTTCTTTACTTGTTTTCCTTCTTTCTTTTTTGTTGTTGTTGTTGTTATTATTTTATATCTTTTACACTCGCTCTCTTAAAACTCTCTTTCTCTCTCTCTTTCTATGTGATCTCGCAAATTTTTCTCTTATGCTCTCTATTTTATACACCCCCAACTTTTTTTTTATTATCGCATGTACCTACCTCTTAGCATTTGAAAAATATATATGAAAATTATAACAGAGAGAGAGAGAGAGAGATTGTGAGAGAAAGAGTGCATAGATAAAGTAAGAGAATATTTAGTCATTAATTTATACAGATATTTCTATTGCTCTCTCTTTCAGCCTCCTTTTTATTACAAATACACAAGGAAAAAAATAAAAGAAAAAATAAGGATTTTCATCGTGATGATTTTCCCCTTTTTTCATTTCGTATTTTATTCTTTTTTTTTTCTTTTTTGCTGATAAAATTTCTCTCTCGAAAACTTAGACTTAACACACCCCACTATGATACAATACACATATAAAAATACTAACACATACACAGTACACAAGTATAGAATTTTCTCACAGTGGTGTGCTCAGCCCGGACCAGACTTTTCTATAGTTTGTCATTCGCTTTCAAGCGCTTGTCGAGTTTGCATCGATTAACCGTCCTGTTCGCATAATATTTTAAATACAAAAAAAAAAAAAAAAGTAAAAAAAATTAAAAAAGTAAAAAAATAAAAATAAAGGAAGAAAAAGAGAAAATAAAGAAAATTATTACACAGTGTTTGAGTATTTAGATCGTTTATTAGAAGAAGAAGAAGAAGAAGAAGTAGAAGAAGTTGTAGAAGACGAAGAAGAATAAAAAGTAAAAGAAAAAAAAATTTAATAAATAAAATTAAAAATAAAAATAAATTCAATTAAATGCAAAAGAAAAATTAAAAATAATTTAATAAAAAAAAAAAAAGAAGCAATTTAATTTATTATTGAAAATCAAAAAAAAAAAAAGAAAAAAGTAATATAAATAAATAACAACAACAACAACAACAACAACAATAACAATATAAAATAATTTAATTAACGGATCGTAACGGGAAAGTATATTCGGAACAGAATAAAGTAACGTAAAATTGATAACAAAAAAAGGACCAGTTTAATTTTGGTTCAGTTTTGGTTAAAATATTTTTTTTGTGTTTTAATTTAATTTTTAATTTTGAAATTTTGAAAAATCTTTTAACAAAAAATTTAAATTATTTGTTTTGTTTTGTTTTCTTTTTTGGCTTTTGTTTTATTTATTTATTTATTCGTGTTCGTTTAATAAAATTTAAGCAAAAAAAAAAAGCAACAAACGAAGTTAAAAAAGTGTCCAAAAAATTATTCTAAACAAAATAAGAAGAAAAATAATTTAGTTTTTTATGTTCTGATTAAAATTAGAAAATAATTCCAAATAATTTCATTGTCAGTTTTACAAAAAAAAAAAATAATAAATTAATTTGCTCAATAAATAAAAACAAACAAAACAACTTCCAACAATCTACTAATTTATAATTGAATAAAATAATCTTAATATTTGTATCCTGTCTTGTTTAGGGCCTGAGAGAGAGAGAGAGAGAGAGAAATTAAACAAAAGTAAAAAAAGTACCGCGTCGCGTTTTACATCAACGTGTGTCCGGCGTTTTACCGTTGAAACTTAAAAGTTAAATAAAAAACAACAAAAAAAAAAAAATTGCAAAAGTGAAAAATAAAATCTAAAAAAAAAAAAAATTATTTCTAAAAGAAAATTAAAGAAAAATCAATTTTTTTCTGTGTGAGGTGAAAAAAAAAATTTAATTAAAAATAATTAAAGTATAAAAAATAAAAATAAAAATAAAAATAAATAAATTGTTTGATTTAAAAAAAAAAAAAATTGCAATTTGAATCAATCTGAAAATTTGAAAATTTCTAAAGTTAAAAATTTGATACAATTGTTATCATTATCATTATTCATCCAATCCAGCATCTTCAAATAGATTAATCCACATCACAATTCATTGTAATCGTTTTTTTGGGAGTTCAAAAAAATTGTTGGTTTTAAATTAAATAAACAAAACAAAAACAAAACAAAACAAAACGTAAAAAAAATTATTTAATACAAAAGAAGTTTGTTTGTTTTTTTTTTGGAATAAGAAAATAAAAAAATTACAAAAAAAAATAATAAACAGAAAAAAAACCAACAACAAAAAAAAAATAAATAAATAAAAAATAAATTAAACAGAAAACAAACAAAAAAAAATCGCAAAAAGTCTTGCCCCGTCCACAATTAAGGAAGGAAATTCAACCATCACAAAAAAACCCGTAGTAAGTTTAAAAATAATTAAAATGTAATTCCTTGAAAAAAAAAAACAGAAACGAAATCGTTTAACCCTCGTTTTTTTTTCGTTCTTCTTCCAATTTTTTTCTATCCCTTCATTTATTTTCTTTTCTTTTTTTTTTTTTCTATAATTTTATTACCAGTGAACCCTTTAACTTTTTCTCTACTTTTCTTTTCTGTCTTTGTTTTTTTTTTGTTTGTTGGTGTCTTGTAAAGGACACATAGAACCTTAATAAAAGTTCCCTTTAACAAAAAAAAAGAAAATGCAGAAAATAAAATAAAAATCTGTCATTGCGATATTGGACCCAAAAAAAAAAAAAAAATAAAATAAAAGAAATGAAATGAAAAGCAAAGAAAGGAAAAAGAATGAAAAAAAAAAAGTCTTTTGATGATAAAAAATGAAACGAAAAGAAAGGACAAGAAAAAAATGTATATAAAGAAAGTTAAATTGTGTCTCTTTATATAGAAAAGAAAACTGTCTTTCTATTGTTTTCATAAATCATTATCATAAAATAATTCCAAGAAAAATAAAACAGAAAAAAAAGGGAAAAAAAAATAATCGAAGGACAATCTTCTAATCTGTCAAATAAATGATCAGAATGAAGCAGTACAAAAATCATGACTGCCAAATTTTTCATTTCTTTTAATTTTGCGTTCAGTTCGCCTTTTTAAGTGATTTTTTTATTTGATTTTGTTTTTTATAAATTCAAGTTTTTCCCTTTTTAAAAAAATCAAAGAAAAAATATCTCTGGTAATTGTGAAGTTTTTTTTTTTCATTTAATTGAAATTCGGTTTAGAAAGTTGTTGTTGTTGCCTAGAAAAAATCTGTAAAATTAAAAAGGAAAAATTTATAATAATTCGTATTAAAGAGGGTTTTCTACATTACTTGGATAATACGTATTTTTATAAGTGGTATAGAAAATCTATTTCGTTTCTCTATTGCTTACAATATCCATCGTTAAAAAGCAATAAAATATTTAAAAACAGCTGAGTAGGCCGTAATAAGTTTTAAATAATTGATAAGATTTTGTGCGGGTTTTGTGTAAATTAGGAATGATAAAAGGGGTTGCTGTAAGGTGGTAGTGGTGTCAATAATGTTTTATGTTTGAGAACGGGAAAGTTATTTTAGTGTACCGGTGCTTATTCTGCTGTTGGTTTTTTCTAATTATTCTACTTATGATATTAGTATTAAGGTAAAGAATAAAGAAAAAGGAAAGAAAAATAAAGGAAAAGAAATGAAAATTAAATAACAAAAAAATTAGGTTTCTTCATTCACCCAGTTATAATTTCAGAAAATTGTTTTGCGTGTCAGCTATATACACACAATATTTACGCGCACACAAACACAACATTTATATGGATTTTTATTTTCTTATATAGAAAATATATTTGTTGTTGTTGTTGTTTTTTTTTTTTTCTGATAAAATATTTAACGTTTTTTATTATTTCCTTTAAACAAGAAAAAAGTGAAGAGAAAAAAAAATGTTATTATTATTTTTTTGGATCACGCGTCAATTTATTATACATTAAAAAAGAAAATCCTTTTCTACTTCCTTTTTTTCGTGTTTTGTTTGTTTGTGTGTTCAAATTCATCTCACACTACCACCCACTATCACAAACACATTGTCTTCTAACCTCATACCTTCAATTCTTAAAATATCGTTTTTCTCGTCTCTTCATTGTTTAGTATTTAAAGAGGCGAACACACTCATATCGGATGGGTTGAATTTTTATTGTTGTGTTTGTTTCTTTTCTTCTCCTCTTCCTGTTTTTGTTTTTGTTGTTGTTGTTGTTTTGTTTTTTTTTTCTCCCTAAACATCTTCATGGTATATATTTTATCCGCAAGCACCAAAATAATATCTCAGGTAAAAAATTTATTTGTGTATATGTCATGTGTACATGTGTGTGTGTGTGCGTACATTTTCTGTGACTTTTTTTTCTGCTTTTACCAAAAATTTGTAGCACGTGTTTACAATAGCTAATTTATGTCACAAATCAACAAAAAAAAAACCACAAAAAGCAGAAAAAAGGAAGAAAGAAAATAAAGGAAAATAAAAAATGTTACGATGAATTATAATTCTATAAAGAAAATGGGAAGAAGAGGAACAGAGGTTTTACGGTGTAGAAATAGGATGGAGGAGAATAATATTCAAGTATAAAATGCCAAAGAACCAGATTCTGTATTATTGTATATTACATTATGTTATGATGTCTCCTTGCTCACTGTTGTGCCCTATTTTATTTTTTATTTTTTGTAAGGATGTTAATGAGAAATTACAACAGCAACAGAAACTAAAAATAACAATAATTTTTTTTTAATAAGATTTTTGCTTTTTGTTGTTTTGTGAAATTAAATGTATATTATTCCAGAATAAAATTTAATAATAAAAATTAAGTAGAGAAAATATGAAAGAGTAACGAAAGAAAAAAAAAACAAGAAATAGAATTACAACAATAAAAATAGTTTAGTAATGAAAAGAAAAGTGAAAATCTCACATAATAATAATTTAAAACTTTCATTTCCATCTTTCGATTTTTGTATGGTAATTTCAATAACATAATTTTCATATTCATATAATTTCATTCTATTCGTTCATAATATAAGTTTTTAGTAAAGTGACGTGTTGGGAAATTTTAGAAATTTGAAGTTTTCTAAAATTTCTAAATTCTCATGAGATTAAATTAATGAAAATATTGATGTTTCTCTAAAATATATTTATAACACTTGTTGTCTCTTTTGTTCATATATCTTACTTCTTTTCATTTTCTCGTTAGTTAAATTACATTTTCATCTCTTCTTTTATAGTGCATCACTTAAGTTTAATTTTATTCTTGTGCAAAATAATTTCCCACAAAATTTCTATTTATCATTTTTAAATACAATCTTTTTTTAAATTTTGTAAATTGTTTTAATTTATTGTATTAAGGATATCAAAAAGGATAATAATCAAACCAATAAAATTCATTTATTTTCATTGACAAATTTTGAATAATAACTTTTTTTTTCTTTCGTTTTCAATTATTTTCTTTATTTTCTCCTATCATCCCTATCACCCCGTCTCAACCAAAAATATTCAAATTGTACAGTAACAAAAAAAAAAAAATTATATTAGTATCACAGTGAGAAGGGGAAATAAGAAGAAAAAGATGATACAAAATATTTGTCTCATCTCAAACTGATCAATATCTATATAGACGATATATCGTATATTTTTTGTTTTTCTTGTTATTGTTGTTATTGTTTTTGGTATTTTATTTGGTATTATAGCTGTCCATAAGTATAAAAGCAGAGAGTAAGAGAATAAGGGTTTGATATCTGGTTGAAAAATAAATCTATAAATTTTTATATTGTTACAAAGTCGTAATAAATCCATGTGTTGTTTTTATTACCTTCAAACAACTGTATTTTTTTTTTTTTTGTATTTATCTATTTCTATAACTAACTATTGTACATACAAAAGATTTTCATGTTTTTTCTCTTCTGTTTTTCCTTCTTCTTCTTTTATTTTTTTTTTGGTTGTTGTTGTTTTATTTCTATTCCTTTTTTTTTTTGTTTGTTTTTTTATTTGTCATAAGATTATCGATTTTTTTTTGTTTCACTGCAGAAGAAGTGAAACGAAAAAAATACTTTTTCTCTATATTTTTATGATTTAACGCAAAATTCATAAATTGTGTGTGTAAAGGGGTGTTATAATATTTATGCTAGATTTCTAGTTACTTATACGTGTATTAATATGTGTATGTGTGTGTGTATACATTATACTAACATAGCTTAAAAGAAAAAGAATCCTATGTCCTCTTGTTTTTTTTTTCGAAGAAAAGAAAATCAACAAAAAAAAAAAAAACAAAAAGTAACACCAACAACAACAACTATAATCTTTAACGATCTCTATTTTGAGATTTATATTATTAACTAAACTAAAACAAACAAGTTATAACTTATTATGTATGTGCCACGAACATTATTATAGATAGAGTTTAAGAGAAAGAATGGGGGGTGAATGAAATAAGTTGATTGGGGTAATGGATGGGTGAGGGGTTACAGAGGATGGAGTAGGAGTTAAATATATTTTATATGAAAGGTGGTTATTTAAGGGTATATTTATACAAGAGGGTTTTTGAGAGGTTTTCTAGTTCTTTATAAATTTATAAACAATACACAAACAAAATAACCAAACAAACAAAAATATTTCCTTAATAATAATAATAATATGTCAACCTTAGAGTATTATAGAAAATTTTCTCAAACCTTCAGTTTTCTTCATATACAAATGTGGTGAAATTATTATACCTACATACATTATAAATGTTTATGTATATTCATATATATCTACGTACATTTATAATTTATAAGTTTAAGTTAATTTTATCCATTTTACTTTTGAGGCAAGTCTTAATCAGTTTTGTTTTTAGAGAAAATGAAAAAAAAAAAAAAAGAAATTAACCAACAAAAAATTAACTTTTTTATTTTATCTTTATTTGAATAAGAAAATGTGTTGATATTGTGAAAATTCAGTTTGTACGCCCTTAAATGTCATTAAAAAATCGTGTAGACATTCTCTTATTTCGAATTGAATTTATGAACCCAATAAACAATTTAATATTTTTGTGATTCTAATTGAAAATAAGAAAGAGTTACCTTTCACCTTTTCACTTTCTTAAATATACCATTTTGTCCCATTTAAGTTTAATTTACACTTTTTTCTAAAAAAAAAAAAATCACAGCAAATCAAATTTTTAAATTATAAAATCAAGAATCATTTTGCTTCAAGGATCGTCTAAAACTTGCCTATATATATGTTGGTGTATTATGTTTTCAAATTATGTCATATAATTATCAAACTTAGTTCTTTGAAAATTAGTTCTAGAAATAGGTGAAATATTTTCTAAGACATTCGGATGATAGAACTTAGGTCTTTTTAATTTAAAAAACAATTTGATTAATAATTAACATTTATTGTTGTTTTTTCTTTAAAATTTATTAGACGACGGTTGCACAAATATTTTGTTGTGAAAAATTTCGTTAAATCATAAATTAAATAAAAATTGTTGACCGATATTTTGTTAAATTCTAATTTGACTTAATAAAAAAAACAAATGAAGAATATAAGCAAGATGTTAATACATATTAAAGAAAGTGATGGAGGTGAATTTAAAAGAAAATCTATAACCACACACACACACACACACACACACACACACACAATCATATACACGAATAATCATGTTCATAACTAAGAAAATGAGAGAGATAAACAGGGAGAGTGAAACAAAACAAAAAAAAGTAAAATATTTTTTGTGCGTTCATTAAGTAGTTTACTTTTTGGAATGATTTTCTACAACAACTACAATTTTGGTTGATATTTTCTTTGTAGGTATGTGTTAGTGTGTGTATTAGTTTATTAGTTTATTATTTAAAGAAAGTGATGAAGGTGAATTTAAAAGAAAATCTATAACCACACACACACACACACACACAATCATATACACGAATAATCATGTTCATAACTAAGAAAATGAGAGAGATAAACAGGGAGAGTGAAACAAAACAAAAAAAAGTAAAATATTTTTTGTGCGTTCATTAAGTAGTTTACTTTTTGGAATGATTTTCTACAACAACTACAATTTTGGTTGATATTTTCTTTGTAGGTATGTGTTAGTGTGTGTATTAGTTTATAGAGTTTTGTTGAGTTGTGAAGCTTTTAGTATAAATATAGTGTACACATATAGAGCCGTATATTTACACTCCAATATTAGAAATAGAAAGCAAAAAAATAAATAAATAAATACACATCAGTTTGTGTTTATGTGTTTGTGTTTGTGTGTGTGTGTATTATATAAATGGTCGTATGTGTATGTGGAAGTAGGTTGGTTTGGTAGATTTTTTTTTTCGAGCTTATTTGAGACACGGAATCACATTTGAAGGCGTTGAATGAATACTAAATGAAAATTGTTGGCGAAATATAAAGGCGAATTAGAAATCAAGCACACAAAATAGAAATTGTCTATGTATGGTGGTGTGTGTATTTTTGTGTAAGTTTGTATGCTGTTAAATCCAACATCAAAACCCGGGAATTTGTTATTTTTCTTTTTGTATCTCAGTGTTTTCTCCCTTCTTTTTTTTTTGTTTCTTGTTAACTGCGTCTTAAGATCCTAATTGAATATTTACCTAGAATATGACAATTATAATTGCTCGATTTAATTTGAATCAATCAATTTTCGATTATTATTAACCTAATTCAAAGAAATTATTATTTTGTTTGTTGTCTTTAATTCTTAATAATTTATTTTTCCTTTTGAAAGGGGAAAAGAAAATATTTCTAAAAATATTACAATAATCGAAGAAAAACAAGAAAAGGCTAAAATGTATAAAATATAAGAATCGGCCAAAATAATAACATTTACAGGCACGCAAGACAATAAACACCTTATTTTCTACATAATAATATAGAAATTTAGAGACTTATTTCCACCACCATCTATCATTTCGTGGGGTTATTTTTCACATTTAAATATATTGCCGTCGTCCACATCGTACAATAAACAAATCTACACTTTGACACACACACACACAAATCATACAAAAACAAAACAAAATATGGGTTAAAAAAAACAAAAAAAGAAAAGCATAAACCCGCGACAAACACTACATAACAAATCAATAATTTTTCTTATTCGTTTATGTTTAAGAGGAAATACAATGAAATTCTGTAGGATCATTGTAAGTATAACACCGGAACACTTTTTCAGATTTGTACACCAACAAAATTTTTTATTATAATTATTAAACCATTCTGGTTTTTCCTTATTTTTCTTTTCCACTTATTTTTCTGATTTCTATAATTATATTATACGAAATGAAAAAAGATTTGATATTTTCATTTTCATTATTTAGGATTTACCTTTTAATAATATAAAATTAATGTTAAACTTTTATGTAACATTTTCTGCCGTTCCTCCACGTCCATTTTCTCATATACCATTATTCTTCTTCTTCTTCTTCTTCTTCTGCTATAGATAAAACACGAAAATTTTAATGAAATCATTTTCTAAGAATAAGAATAAGAAACAAATAAACACGAAAAACAGAAAATAGAAAACAGAAAACAAAAAGAAAATGAAGAAGAAAAATTTTACAACCAGCCTGCAAAGTTTAGTTTTTTTTATCTTTTTATTATTATTTTTTGATAAAATTGTATAAACCTTTATCTTTGTTTAATTATGAAATTACTCCGATTATGTCTTATATAATGAGTTTGCAGAGTGTACACAAGTACGACTTTTTTTTGTATATGTATAAATGTATTGTTTCCTTAAGTATTTAATTTTCCCTTTACTTTACTCATACAACTTTTCATTTTCTTTCGTTTGCTCCAATTTCTTCTTATTTTTCTTCTTCTACTTTTTCATTTTCATTTTATATTATTATTTTTGTTTTTGTTTTCTCATTCTTCTTCTTTCCTTTCGTGAATATTATAACTCGTGTTTAGAAAGTCTTTTCAGAAAAATATATATAATAATAAGAATACATCGTCGGAAGGGATTTAGAAGAAGGGTATAATAAAAAAAAATAGTAGGACCATTAAGGTGAGAATTTTATCCCTTTATATTCTCTCATGTATTAAAACATGACTGATCAGTTTACTATTAAATAATAGAATAATCTTAAACAATTTAAGAAATAAAATGTTAACTTAATTATTCATTACGTACCTACGATTTATTTCTAAAGAATAGAATGAAGAAGAAGGAGCATGGATGGAAAATAGAAATCCATCCGCGTACTTCCCTTAATTTATGAAGAACAATATTCACCCATTTACAAAATCTCAGCAGATACGAATATTACAAATTAAATTCATTATTTGTGTTTGTTTTCTGTAATGATATTTTCTTTCTTATTTTTCTCTTCTTCTTTTCTTTTTTTTTTGTTGTTATTCGTTTAAAAAGAACAAAATAATTGTTTGGAAAATAAAAGAAAAGAAAATAAAGGAAATTTCCTTTTCTGATTTATCTTAAATAATTTATAATAAAAAAAACAAAAACAAAAACAAAAATTGAAAATGAAAATGAAAAGAAAAGGATTCTTTTGGGTAATAATATTTGCGATAAAATAAATGAGTGTGAATAGCAAGAGAAGAGAGATTGTAACCAGTTACAGAGTTTTCAAACAATTCATAAAATAAAAGGGGGGAAAAAAGGAAAAGTGAAGAAAATTTTACTATAAATTGTAATAATTAAAAGTCTAAAATTTTAGTAAACACGCAAAACAAGCCGACAAATAATATAACATTTTATCATTCGTAACATGAACAAAATCGATCAGAATCTCATGCTTTCATTTTAAGCTCTCCCCATTTACAACCCTCATCGAAAAAAAAAAACACAAAAATAAGAGGAGAGAGAGAGAGAGAGAAAAAACCCTCCTCTATTTATTCCAGCATAGCCCAACAAAATGCGGCATCGATACTTCAAACAAATTAACTAAAAAACAAAAACAAAAAAAAACTTTTGTTTTTTTTTTTATTATATTTTTGCGTTTTTTTCTTTTTTCTTTTCCTTTTTCTTTCTCCTCAACGCGCCTCGTGTGATATCGCATAGAGAGCTTTTTTCTTCTTGTTTTTTTCCCTCGCAATAAATTCGATCATAGTCCTCTTTTATATAAAAGATAGATAAAAAGAGATAGCAATAGATGGATATAGATAAAAGTGAATCAATAATATTCTGTCTATACCTTTTATATAATGAAACATGTAAAAGTGACCAAAGGTCATTTTATTTTATCATCATATTAAAGTTTGGAAGAGTGCGTTGTTTCCTACAATCCGCACCCCGCATCAACTTTCTTAAAGCAAAAAAAAAAAAGAAAAATAGGAAAAAGGAGGATGATATAGAAAATAAAGAAAAGAAAAGAAAACAATAGACCTTAAATCAGTAGGGCTAGTCAGCAATTTTTTTTTAAGTCTGTCCAACACGTGCTGCTTTACCATTCATTCTATTTTACTTTACCAACCACCCAAAAGTAGGAAATGTATATATATATATATATATACACTCTTTCCTACACCTGATTTATCTATTCATATATACACAAAACACCTTTCCAGAATTATTTATAAATTCGAATGTTCTTCTTTACTCTTCTATCTGCCATTTCTACCATTAATGTTGTCTTCTTTTATTTTTTGGTTTTTTTTTTTTATTTTTAAACGAAATTTTCTTTTACTTCTTCTTCTTCTTCTTTTTTATCTATCTCTGTCACGTCTCATACTTTTTTTTATAGGTCGAATTCGTGTCGTGAACAGTGATTGATTGATCTGCTATAAAAAAAAAAAGAAAAAATAGAAAAAAGGTTTGAGGTGCGTATTCGGTAAAAAAAAAATTGTTCTTAAATGGTTTTGGTATTTTTTTTTTGCATTAGTTTTATTATTGTTGTTGTTGTTATTGGTTTATTACCAATCAGCCGGTGTATCATATTTTCAATATTTTTCACAAAATGTGTGACGTATGATCGAGTCAAAAGTCTATAGAAAAATGTTCAGAACATTGAGAATATCTACCGAACAAAATGAAAAACTAAAAACTTGGTAATGGAAGAAGAAAAAAGACGAACGAATGAAAATTTGTGGAACAAAGGGGGAAATGTATATTAACGCAGGAAGAATAAACAAAATAAACTTTATAATATTTTGAAAGGAGATTAACCAAATGAATTAAATTTGATATCGAATATATATAGTTAGAAAATATGGTTTAGAAATACAACAAAATTATTTGAAGTTCATTGATTTTGATTTCATTATAATACATATTTAGGAATACAAACACACGAACACTTACTGATATTCACATATCATATAATATATGATTATAGGTATGTTATATTATGTCTGTATGTGTATAGAAAATTTCTCTGCAAAATCATTAACGCTGATCCAATCTACTTCACTCATGTAATATTTATTTAAAACTCATAAATACACCCTCACATTTTAAAGTAGATGTATGACGGCAGATAAATAGCTGTTTAAGCATGAATAGAATGATTTGGTATGAGGTGTGTGGGTATGCTATATGTGGGGTAATAAGGTGAAGTTAAAGGATGAGATTGTAGTGGTAGAAAGAAGAAAATAGATGATGAAGAAGAAGAAAAAGGAAGTATGGTTTAGTAGAATCTAGAATAGGTATATAGCGAATGAAAACCGTAGAGTTTATGGTGGCGATATATATTATGTAGTCAAAGAGTTTTATTTTTTTTGGGATTGTCCTTATACATGCATAGTCACGCATGTGCATACATCCATACATACGTACCATTTTTAAGAAGCCTCTTTTACGTTTTTTTTTTTACACAAAATAAACCTTTTAGTCAGTTGAATGTAATAACGCCAGGTATTTGCACACACACACACACACACACACTTACATTAATATAAATAAACAAAAAAAAAATAACAATCTTAACTTTTCCCAAACAAAAAAAAAAAAAACAAAAAAGAAAATTTATCGTCTCAAAAGAAAATCTTAAAAAAAATAAATATTTTGTGCCAATTTTCTGTCAACTTTCTTCTTTTTTTGATTCCTTTTTCTTTTATTTATTTTTTTCATTTCTAAGGTCTCATTAGAATATTTGGCTAAGTAAATTATTCTTCTTTTAATTAAAAGAGGGAAAAATATTTTCTCCAATAAAATCTGCTTCTTTTCACTGATTTTCCTTTTTTTTTCATTTTCTTTTTAATTGACTTATAAATTAAATAAAACGAGAGAAAAAGAGGACTTGACTTTCTTCTTCATCAAACGTGTATATTTTTGGTATACCGCATCAGGAATAAACATTTATACATACAAATACACATACACACACACACTTAAAATTAATTGATGTTTAGTCTGACTGGATTTATATATTTTACATTATTTTTTTTATAAATAAAGTTTTCATAAGAAAAGAAAAATTGGTTTATTATTAGCAAAATGAATTTTATATTTACAATTCCTATATAAATAACAAACACACATACACGCCCAGAAGAGTCATACGTAACATAACATAATACAACACAACACAACATAACACAATGCAACATACAACCCTTCGAGGCCAACAAAAAAAAAAAGAAAATGAAAAAACGAAGAAGAAAATAAGTAAAACCACATTAAATAAATGCTTCAAGCTGTTTTTTGGGCTAAACGGTAGAAGATGTAATACAAAAATTTATAAATTTAATAAAATATATGTAAGAAGAAATCTAAACATTAAAAATAAAGAGAGAGAGAGGGAGAAAGGAAGAAAGAGAGAGAAAGAAACACATAGAGAGAGGTATATATAGATTATTTTATTTTTTTTTTAAAGAGAAAAGAGAAAATATTGTGTTTCTTGACTGTGGAAATTTTATATAAATCTTATATAAACGTACGTTGTATAAGGAGCTATGTGTTGTAGAGCAACAAAAAACAAGAAACAAGAGGAATGAGTTTAAAGGAAAGAGGTAAAAATATAAAAACGAAAAATCATTCAAGTTGTAGTGTTACCAGCTCACATTCTTGAACCACCTTTAAAAACCTCCATCCATCTATCCATTCAAAATAAAAAATAAAAAATAAAAATAAAAAGAAAAAAAAAACCCTTAACAACCTCAACCCTCCTCTAACTCAACCGCGTCTCTCTCTCTCTGGCATCCGTTTTTTTTTTTTATATATCTTTAACATTGCTTGCCTTGCGTTCTCAATGAATCCAATAAATCTCTCGCACTTCCTGTCACTTTCAGGTTATATTTCAACACAAAAGCGTTCAAAAATCTTACGTTTTACGTTATTATACAAAAGGTACATTTCACCTTTTTTTTTTTTTGCTTTTTTTTTTTATATACGTACGTACGTACATACCTACGTACATACATACCATATATATATATAATCTTATATATATAAATACATAAATATAGATGTATGTGTGTGTGTGTATACGAAGAAGAAGAAGAAAAAAAAACGTGTAGGTATACATTTATTTGGTGCGAAAGAAAATTTAAGGATCTGATGATAGATATGTTAAAATTTTTCACGTTTATGTACTTTTAATGTGAAAATTCTAAATGAGATTTTTTTTTTTTTCACTTCTTCTTCGTCTTCTTTTTATCTTCCTTTTTTTGTTGTTGTGGTGAGTGTGTGTGCGTTTGTGTGTTTTTTTTTTATTAAAAAGCACTAAAAAGAATGTAAATTGTGTAAAAAAAAAAAGTATAATTTTATTGTACTATTTTGTCCTTTTTCTCTCACTTTTCCCACATTTCTGTTAATATGACCAAAAATTATTATAATTAAGCTTTTTTTTTTTTAGGAGTCATTGCAGCAGAAATTAAATTAAATGTTTATTTGAGAAAAAGTCTAAACAAAATTATGATGAAAGAAGTTTTATCCTTTGATTTGTGTTCGAGTATAAAATTTCATTTAATAATGAATGAATTTTTGTTAGAACCAAAAATATTTAAATACCTAAAAACAACAACACAAATTAACGAATAACAACAAAACAAGAAATAGTTTTTTTTTTCTTAAAAATATAAACTTACAATCACAATAATAAAATAAACTCACTAACGTGAAAAAGTTTTTCTTCTTTTCAATTTATTGTTGTCGTTGTTGTTTTATTTTTTCCTATTTTCTCTTTTTCTTTTCATTTTTTTTCTTTCGCTTGTGATTATTTTAATACAATGATATTTATATTTCTGACTTGTAATATTTTCTTCGTTTCTCCTATTTTATTTTATTCTTTTAACGCCCACAAAAATTTAATGTAATTCAGTCGGAGGAAAATTGTAGAGCTTTGAATAAAAATTGTATTTTTTTCTTCTTTCAGAATTTTCTTCTTCTATTTTTTTTTTTTTGTTTATTGTTGAAAATGTATAATTTTTTGTGATACGAGAGAAAAAAATATTATTTATTCAAGGGCATTTTTATTAAGACATCTATAAATATCAACGTTTTCCAATTTTCAATTCAGCCAACCAAAATATTATAAAATATATAGTTTGAACAAGCTTCGACATGCATATAAAATTCTGACGTCATGATCCAAATAAAGAAAGTTACAATAAATTTTCTTGTGTTTTATGAATTTACTTTCTTTCTTTCTTTCTTTCGTTCTTTGAAAACACAAAAAAGCTCATTATTAGCTGAAAACTTTTTCACATCAAACGTTTAAAAAATAACTTACATGAGTGACGAACATTAATGAATTCCTACTGTTTGTAACAATTTTTTTTTATATTTAAAATTTATTCGTGTTTCCATTTTTTATTTTTGAAGTTTTTCAGAAAAACTAGAAATAAAATTTATAAATCTTTTAAAGTTTTTAGCTTTCAATAATTTTTATTTAATGGCAATGGGATATCAAAGCTCATTGTATATAGAATAAGTATTGTAGTCCATAAATTATAAATTGAAATTAATTGTATCAATTTAATTGTAAATTTTAAATTATTATTTACGGGTATGGAAAGTCAGATAGAGAAAGAGAGAGAGATGTGGCGATATAGAGAGTATTATTAGCTTAAATTTAACATTTATTGTGTAATTTAAACGATATGTAAAAACGGTAACCTACATATATATTGTTTCATTAAATTTCATATTACCCATTAAATCAATAATCCAAAAATATAGTTAGGTAAAAGTCAAAAAGTATATTTTATGTGATATAAATTATATAATATCTTGTACCTAATATTATATATTTAAGATGTAGTGGTGTGAGAGGAGAGGTTATATAGAAGGAAAAAAAATAAAATAAAAGGGTTATACTTATATCGGTATCTCACATCGACCCTGTTATAGTGTTAAAGACATAAAAATATGGTTCTGAATGTTATTAATGTTCTTATAGTTCAACCCACATTACAATCACTTTATATACATACATATCAATATATATACATACAGATATATTTATAGTATTGGTCTTATGTCTAATCTTATATCCGGCGTATCCATTATATTTTCGCCTTTTTAGTATATATAATGGAGAGAGAAATTATATATATATATATATATATATATAACATCATCCCCCATATTCATCCATCCATCCATTTCTGTACCCATTATAAAACAAAAAAAAATAGGGCCATTTCAAAAACAGTGTTTTTCGCCCAGCATCGGCACTTTAAGTGTTATATATCAGAGACAAAATACCCTATAAAAGGTGTGGATATATTAGCATTTTGTTTTATTTATTACGGTTATGCCTTAAATGCTTCTAAATTCTATATTATATTAATATAAAATATTGTGTGAGTGTAATCCTCTCTCTCACTCTCTCTCTCTTTCTCTATATATATATGTGTACGTACACCTATATATAAAATAAATTTCTGATTAAGTTGCAGAATAAGAAATTTTAATTAAATTACAATATAATATATTTATACTACCTACCTTTAACCCACCTTAATATATATTATAAACCCCCTGCCTCGTCCACTCATTCCCCAATATTAAAAATATATAAATAAAGTAAACCATTAACGTTGAGGTTTTAATTACTTAGTTCTTCTTTTTCTTTTTATTTTTATTTTTGTACTCTTATTCCATACATTTTTCGGTTTAGATTTCAATTTTCATATCTTTTCATATAATTCTCATTCCCTTTTTCTATCATCATCACTATTAATTAAAATATTCTAATAAAATTAAACTAAAAAAAAAAAAAACAAAAAATCAAATAAAATTAAATCAAATTCAATCATCTCACCTGTTTTATTATAACACACAATATTTATAGTACCTTACCTACCTATGTGAAAAAAACCCTAAATGAAAAAAAAATAAAACAAAATGAACCCCTTTTAATATGGGGGTGACATCTCACCGTCAACCTTTATCGTATCAACTTGTCCCTTTTTAACATGATTCATTTCTTTTACGCTTTTTTTTTTTGTTTTTGTTTTCTTCTCAACAAAAAACAACAAAAAAAAATATCATAACCCATTCGATGATGTAATAATCGTAGAGCTTTTTAAAAATTAACCCATTTAGGTATATCAATAATAAAAACAACTAAACAAACAACAGAACAAAAAAGTTTATATGGTAAATTTATTATTTATTTTGGAGAAAGTAAACTGTGTCCATAAATTGTTTTCGTCTCTCATACATTTTTTTTTCTTTCTTTCTTCTATAATGGGTTAAAACGGGTTAAAAATAAATTTTATGTAAAGCATAAATAATAAGAATAAAACAGAGGTCACATCACTCACATCTTATACCCAAAATAATATTATTATTTAGAGAAATTTAATAGAATAATTTTCAGCAGTGAATATATATTTTTAAGTAAGATAAATTTTAAGTTAAGAAGAACAAAAGATTTAAAATATAAATTTAAGATGGTAAAATAATATAACGATTGATGCAAAAGTTTTAAGGCAAAATAGAAAGCATTATTATTATTTATTTCTGTTTTAAATATTATTATTATTATTGTTGTATATTTGAGGGTCTGTATATATGTGTGTGTGTGTGTGTATGTTTGCGCCTAGAAGAAAACCCTAACAACAACAACACCAATAAAAATAATAATAATAATAACAATAATAAACAGTGAATATATAGGTAGGCACTGTGATAATATACACCCAATATTACAATATTTATTTCACCTTTATCAAACTATTTTAGACATACAAAGATCCATAATAATAAAATATAATTTTCTATTATGTAGCAACATACTCATGTGTATAATATGTTACTTACGTACATATAGTAAGTAACATATTCTGCTGACGTTTTTTTCTTGTGTGTGTGTTTTTTTTTTTTTTTTTTCTCACAAAGGGTAGAGAAAATAATGATGTGTGTGCATGTCATGAGATGAGAAAAGGGATACCGAAAAAATAAAAAAGAAGGAAAAAAAAAAACAGAAAATATGGAAAGAAGGATTATAAAATTTAATATTTTTGGGTTCTTCTTTATTAGTCGTGTTATATTTTTGTATATAGAAATATTGTATCTGAGTTTTAAATTACAATTATTCATTCATATTATTGTGTCGTTTACATTTGCCTCTCATTTGAGATTTTCATTCATAATTATTTACAGCAATTGTTGGATACACCCGATCACTCGATAATTTTACTTCAATTAATAATAATTGATCATTATTATCTAAATAAAATTCATAATTTTTCGTATTAAATTGTGTTAAATTCCTGTATGAAAATACAAAGAATATAATATTAGAAATTTTTCTTTACTTTAAAATAGAAATTTTAATTAATGCTCGAAAAATTAAAAAAAAAAAAAAAGGAAAAGAAGAAAACTTAAAACTTGTATTCATGTGATAAGAAATAATGAAATTTAATATTGTTAGATAAAAACAGAAATTATGTTTTAGAATATCACTAATTTAAATACAAGAATAACCGCGCATACCTTAACTTTAACACTCATATTTATATCACAACAAGAAACAATATAAACATCATCATCATGTTCATTCTCATCATCATCAGCATCATTTAAAATAAATACTTAAAGAAAAATGTTAGCTGAATTTATCTTTAATTAAACATACACGTCTTCTAATTCTTCATCAGGATAAATTTTATTTTGGTAATTGTTAACAAATTTTTTTTATATTTGTGATAGGTAAATATTTAAAGAAAACTCTAATAAAATTTGTGAGTTTTAGATTTATTCAATTTCTGAATTCCTCGATTTATGTTAAAATTGGAGTTGGTAGATAAATAATCTCACCTTATTTTTTTTTTTTTTTGCATTTTGTACTTAAATCTGAGATTTTTATTATATCTTGTTAAACTTGAAAACAAAAGTAAACACTGACGTCATCAATTCTTGTTTAAATTAAGAAATTTTGAAAAAAAATAAGCAGAAGAAAGTTAACAAAAAAAAAACAAAAACAAAAAAGAACGAAATGAATTTTTGAATTTCTTTTAATTTTCTTTCCCCCCACAAATAAGCTCGTCTTTTCTTTTTTTTCTACTTTTTTTTAATAGGGAATAATAATGCTTTATCTGGATTTACTTCTTGTGAAATTTTATTAAAGTATCATCGACATGATACATACACATACACACATAGCTATATATAGAATTTATCTACCTTCTTTTTTTTTATCATATATTTTCTTTTATTTGAGAAAATTAAAGATGAAAAAAAAAAAAACGAAAGAAAAATCTTTAAGAAAGAATTCCAGATTTAATAGGATTATTTTCAATTTAATATTTTGTTACTGTTGTTGTTATTTGGTTGTTGTTTTTGTTGTTGTTATTGTTGTTTGGGAAAAAAAATTACTATATAAAGGAAAGAGAAATATAGAGTGAGATACAAAGCAACAACAACAGAAGCAATAGACAAAGAAAAAAAATAGCAGAAATCATTGAATTTTTCTTCTTTTGTTTTTATACCTCTTTACCGTTTTTCTTTTCTTTTATTTATTTTTTGTTGCTTATCAAACCCAAATGATAAAGATGAAGAAAACAAGGAAAGAAAAAACTTCATTCGCCATACTACCACCCAATTAGTGTTATAATATTATTCTATTCATCACCGCACATATAAGAGAAAGCAAGATAAGACACAATTTTCTTTTCTTTTCGTCAGAGTATTTTTTCTTGTCTTTTGTCTTTGGAGTTGGACATAAGAGCAAAGTAAAAGATTTTTACCACTTTTTTTTTCTTCTTCATCTTATGTGATGCTATACTGTGTTTCTCTTATTTTGTATTCTTCCTTTTTCTATACTTTCACTTTACAAAAAAAAAAAAAAATTCTGGCAATGTATATGCGTGTGGCTGTGTGTGTGTGTGTGTTTGTGTATTGTGTGTATGTATATCTCAACATCTCAACGGTAATCAGACCAAACAATCTGCACACAGAACAATATCTGGGGTAAATTTTCAGGGCTTAGATGCGGGAAATGATTTTATAAACACATACATATATTCATACACATACGTACACTTACACACTTTTATATTTTTTTTTTATATAAATAAAGATAGAGTATAAAAAAAAAGAGAGTGAATAAAAGAATATATGGGATAGAGTGAGAGAAACAGTAACAGAGAATGTAATATTAAACTCTGGGAACATGTTAGTCGAAAAATTTGTTGTAAGTGTGTGGGTGGATTAATGGTTTTTTGGTAGAAAAGCAAGCAAGGTGCGGATTCGTAAATAATTGCGTTTTTAATTGAGTTAATAGCAGGAAAAGTATGGGGTTTTGTTATACTGTACCTTCTCATCCTACCTAATATCCCGACTACTAATTTTTTTTCTTCTATATTTTTCTCTTCGTTTAATTTTCTTTTATTCTCTCTCGCTTAATTTTTTATAGAAATTTTCAAATAAAAATTTATTGAAAACATTCTCTCTCTCTCTCTCTCTGTATCTGTCTATATTTTTTTGTATACTTCAATTTTTTATTTTTATTTTTTAATTGTCGCGTCTTCACATTCGGAAAGAATTTTCAATATAATTATTTTAATTAATCAGAGAATGGAATAAAAAGGTAGAATATATTCCTAGATTATTTTTAATAATAATGTAAAATCAAAATATATGGAAAAATATGAACTGAAAGTTAAGAGAAATTCTCTATTTGAATGAAAAACTTATTGTAATTATTTTATAATTAAAATAATTATTGTTGGAAATTTTTAGAATGAAAATGATTGTGACAAATACAAAATTCATAATAATTGCGCAATTTTACGTAGTTTTCAAATTTTGCTTAAAGCATTTCATTTGGAATTTAAACATCCGTGACTTTACTCTTGTTCTTAATAGAATAAAAAGTTATCAGTTTCAACCCATCCTTAAATAATTTTCTAACAAATAATATTTTAAAGATGCGATTATGAAAATAGTATACAGAATATTTTATTTTCATAATCTAAATTCATTTTTGGAAAATGGAACTAGAAATAAGGAACTTCTATCCTCGCATTCCAATTTCACTCTTCAATTTTAGTTATTTAGTTTTTAGTTTTACACAGAAATTAATTCTATATAGCATTTTAAGGTAGATTTAATTTAATTCCTTTTTACAAAATACAAAAATTAATTTTTTTTTTTTTGATTTGATTTGATTTGATTTTTTGTGAATTGATTTTTCTCTTTCTTTCTTTTTTTTTTTTCTATACATGAAAAAAAAAATTAATGTTGATGCAATGCGAATAAAAGATTAAAAAGAAAATTATGAATTTAAAAAAAAAAAAAAAAAGTAAAAATAAAAATTTTTGTTGGCTCCTGTTCTCTCTATCGAACCGTAAATTGAATGGACGGCGTCAAAAATCAAGCTTTTTTCTCGTTTTTTTTTTCCTTTAATCAAATCAAATATCATTATACGAGTAAATATGATACGCACAAACACATAAACACAAATATATTTACGCACACACACACACATACACATGTAGTTATAGAAAAATAATGTAAGCTTCGTTGCTTTAAAATTTTAATAAATTAAATGGGAGCTTTTTGGATTTAACTCGGATTTTAGATTTTTTTTTCCATTTCATTCTTTTTTTTTTTTCTTTGGTTCTTTTGTGGAATTAATTTAGAGACTTGAAATAATATACATAAAGTGGTGGTATGAACGTAATTCATGTTAATATATTTTAACTTTATTAAAAATAAAAAAACCTTGAAATTTAATCGACTTAAAGTTAATATATTTTTGTACAAATGCAGTACGTTAATGACGTACAAGTATGGGTAATTATAAAAGTGGCTATATCACAATTTACCTAATTCAAATTTCTATTAAAATTTCTATAAAATTCATAATAATTAATATTTTTGTTTAAATAAATCTTTAAATTAGAGTTCAGTCTTGGGTTTTGGTCTATAAATAAATTGGTTGGTGTATTATTGTTTGAAACGGCAAAAAAATTACTGTCAAAACAAATAAAATTTAAGACTAAACTTATAATAAGAAATTGTTCTAATTATGAAACATTATAATTAATCGTGTAATTTATTTTAAAATTCAAAATTTCCGCCTACATCAAATCTTTTTGTATTTTTACTTTCTTTCCCTGATGAATAATTTTTTAATTCATAGAAACAAATGATGTGAAAACTTACAAAAAAAAAAAGAATTCTATACGTTTGTGATTATATTACCTTTTGAACTTTATTAGTTTAACTGACTAACGCAATTGCTAAAAAGATATATTTTCATTTTCATAAAATTCAAATCACCTTTATTTTCACTTATAACTTATGCATATAAATGATTTCTTGTATTATATACTTTCTCTCTGTTTCAAATATCTATATATACATAAAACATACATACATACATATGTATACATAAATATGTACAATTTACAATTTGTGACATTCATATACATAATAAAACGTGATATTTACATATGCATTTGTATAACAAACGAATAGACGATAGACATACATAATAGAGTTTAAGGACGTACAAAAAGTTATGTATGTAAAATTTTACCTAAACCAAAAACCATTATTCTTCACACTCTTTCCATTTTGAAATAATAATATACTTTTCAGTCCATCACTATCTCCATCTCGTACCCCATCATTCAGAGTTGTATAGTCTCTATACTTCATATAATAATATTGTAACAAACGTATAATATTTATGTAACATTGTAAATCCTGACATCATTATATACATACAAACACACATTCATACATATGTAATATATTAACATAATCTCATTTTGTACATATAAGTATAATATCTAAAATTAAACCACATAGAAAAATAATATATTACAAGAGCAACATTCAACATCCAACAAAACTCAAAGAAAAAAAAAGAAATACAAAAAATATAAAAAAACCATAAAACAAAAGAAGTAGAAGATGAGGTAGAATGAGGAGGACACTTACTTTTGTTGGGTATAATTAATATTCTGAAAAAAAAAAATTATAGGAATGAGTTTAGTGAAACACAACAAACAAAAAAAAATAAATAAAACAGAAACGGGTACAATTGAATTTGATGTCTGAAAATGACAAAAAATAAAAAGTAAATATAGGAATTAACATTAAAAATACAAAATTCAATACAAATTTTTTTACCTAAAGAATTACACACATACGCATCGGAACACACTGAAAAGTTGTATATACGCACTTTTCATGTCTGACTGCTCTAAAAGATTCAATTGTAGTCACACATTTGAGAGTAATATTACGAAGAAAAGTGGAAACCTAACGACACCTTTGTGAAAATGAAGATTTGTTTTCATTTTCTTTTCTTTTCTTATTTTTTTTTTTTTTTTGTGTTTTGTTGTATTTGGTTTTTTTTTTTTTACAAATTTATATATTTTCTTTGAATGCATCTTCGTCCTTTATATCTATATTCTTCAACTATACCTTCTTAACATATATACCTTACACAATATCCAGTTCACACACAAAAAAAAAAAGATATTCAACGAATGTGAAAGAAGGCAAGAAGCATTAGCCCAAAGGAGTGATTCAATCTGAAGGAGAATAAAGAAAAGACGAAAGAAAAATAATACATATACTGAATCTTAAAAAATGTACGTCTTCACGTATCACGATGTACTTCGGTTAAAATAAAGATGTTGTATAGTATACAAAGAAAAAAGTGTAGACTCACAATAGATATAAAATTTTAAATTTTTCACATCAAACACAAAGAACAACACAATAAAATTATTTTTAAATATTAAAATGGAACCACATACAATAAACTTTCCATAAGAATGAATATTTTTAATTGAGAACCACCAGACTTAACTTTTGATTAATTTTATATTGACTTTTTCTTGTGTAACTTTCAGTTAAAAATTGATCAGACATTCGGCTTCAAACTATTTCATACGTTAGAAAATCTAACGATTATTCAACTTTATAGTTATGAAAAGTCTACTGAAATATTTATATATTCTTTTTTTTTTTTTGGTATGTAACACACAACAAAGTACAAAGTACTTCACCTGGAAATCTATCATGAAAACACAGTGTTGAGTATGTTAAAAAGAAAATATTTAAATTTTTGTTTCTTCTTCTTTTGTGGTTTTTCACTTCAAACTACAGCAAACATATCTTTCGGGATTTTTTTTACATTTTTTTTTTTTTTGTGAATAATAAAAAAAAAAATATTGAAGATTTTTCTTCTTGTTTGTTGAATATAATTTTGTTGTATTTTTTTATTGTTGTTGTAGTTGTTTCTGTTCTGTGTATTCTATTGAATGAAAATATTGGACGAATTTTCTTTTTTCTGTTAGTAACAATTTTAATAAGAATTTTTGGTTTGTTTTGTTCGAATTGGATTTACGTTTATATAACAAAAGTCACACAACAGATTGACACATTTGTTTTAATAATAGATAAGAAATATTTTCCACCGATCTTAACATGAATTTTAATGAATAATTAAAAACCTTTAACGTTCATTTACTCATTTAAATAAAATTGCAACAATTCGTAATATGTAAGTTATTGAATTTCTAATTTAAAACTGAAAGAAAAATAAAAGTTTTGAAGAAGAATTTCATATTTTGATTTAATTTAGTGTAGAAGGGTAAAATGATTTGATCATCCCTAGATTTTTTAATAATGGTATGGGGTGAAGGGGATATATGATGAAAATAATAAAACTTTTTTGTTTGGTGGTTTAATGGCATTTATAGCTTATCATTGTTATATTCTCTATTTTTTTTTTATGGTTGTCATAATTGGATAAATACAAACTTTTTCTAGTTTTTTTTTATTGGTTCATTTCATAAATAGACACACACATACACACACATGCTTCCACAGAGATTCACAAATACTTATACTTCATAGTACTGCCTCAATTGTTGTGTCGATCCAAAAATAGACGCGAAAAAAGAATAAAAATAAAAACTAATGATTTGAAATTGTTAGACAATTTTTTGTGATTTTATTTTTCAAAAGTCAATTGCCCAAAAATATAACGATTCTAAAGCTCTTTTAAACATGAGATGATTAAAAATAATTATCACTAATAAAAAAAAAATAATATAAAATAAAAATGAAAAACTTTGCAGCTTTTTTTTATCATCTGTATGTGTGTGTTTGTGTGGTCATTGCATAAGAGAAAAATATTAGTGAAAATTCATTTTCTGTTTTAAGTTTTTTTGTTTTTCATAAAAAAATGATTCTAATTTTTTTTTTCAATTTTTAAATATTGAATAATTAATAGTAATGATTCTAAATTCTACACACACGCAATTACAATATCTACTCAATATTTTACACCAACGTAGGTACATAAATAATAAAAAGAAAAGGCTTTTTTTTTTAAGGTGAAATTCATGAGATTTTCTTTCTTTTCTTTTCTACTGTATTTTTTTTTTGTGTTTTGTGTTTTGTTTTTTGGTTTTTTCTTTTTTTTTTTTAGGTTTGTTTGGTTTGGCTTTTGTGATTATCACGACATCTTGTAATTAAAAAAAAAAAAAAAAAATAGAGAAAAAATAATAACGAAGGAAAGAAACTAATCAATAAAGTGGACAAAAAAGAAGTTCGTTTCTTTTTTTATTATTATTATTATTATTCTCATATTAAAATTACTTTGACCTATTTAATTAACGATAAAGTTATACAGACTCACACAGAGGTGCACACACACACACACATACAAACCACACACCTTTCCTTTTAAAAAAAAAAAATTATTAGTACGGTAATCAAATAAGAATAAAAAACGAAAATTATATTGGTTCTATAATAAATTTAATTATCTTGTCTAGAATGAATAGTAGAGGTCATCTTATCATCACCTTTTCTTACATTTTTAAACGGAGAGTGAATGAATAATGTACAAAATAATTACATAACAAAGAAGACAATTGAATTGAATGGGGTAAATAATTTATTTAAGTGAAAAAATACAATACACGACAATTTTCTTTAATTTTTTGTTTGTTATTAGATTATTATTTGAAATTTGAGTTTGAACCCAAAAGTCACCTACTTTTTTAGAGTGTAAAATGGGCTTGCTGAAAGAAAAATAACAAATCCTATTTTATATTTTGGGCTCCAGATCATTAATTAATTATTTCATTGAGTTTATTAACAAATATTTAGAAACATAATAGAAACATGGGATTCAAATGGTTGATAATTAACCCTGACATAGTTGATGATAAAAGAAAGCATTACCGTATATAAAACGAAATAAAAATTGTAATAATAATTAAAGTATAAAATTAATAAGGGTCAGTTTAACATTGGTATGCACTTACAACAATATTTAAAATAATTTTGAAATGACCTAAAGTTCCAAAACATATTTTAACTGATCGTCATTCGTTATCTTTAGTGACCACGCTGGGATTATAGGTGTGTATATTTATTATTCTCATACCATAATCATTCATTTTTTATCTGTAAAAAGAACAGACAACAAAAACATTGTATTTATTTTAATAATTTTCATAGAAAACTATCCATTTTTAATTTATTTAAATTAATATTTCTATGAGAAAATGATTATTTTATGTGGTAAATCCTACATCATCTTCTAATACTTAATTCTGTATGTCCTTGCATTATATTTCTAAATCTGAATATGCATAATCTTTAACCATAACAGAATATTCTATTTTATTGTTATAAATGAAGTATGGGATATTATTTAGATGCTAGAATTATGCATATTTAGAATTAGTGAACTGAAGGTATAAAAGTTAAATCTTCTGTGTTCTCTAGACTATAAGATATAACAACAATATAATATTCTAATATAACTTTTTGGTGCAATTTAAGTAGTTTTATTATAATTTTTGTATTTATATAATTAAAATTATGAAATGCAAAAAGATAAATTTGTGAATTTTAAAGGAATTAAATTTCTAGACTTGCTTCATCTTATTTTTTGAATAAAATAAGTAAAAAAAATAAGAAAAAAATTGTATTTGGTGCAATATTTTTCTGTCAGATCAATACGTCAGATGCCTTATTTTGGTTTTCTCTTATTTTTATTTCATTAAAATGTACTTTTTGATTGGTAGTTGTAATATTATGCTGATGATACGTTTAGTATTGAAATGAATACTCTGATTTTACTTTTGATTTTGTTTGAGTTTTGTGAAATCGAGAAATTTCAATGTTTCTATCGTAATTCTTTCAGTTAAGTTTGATATGTTCTCTTGGACAACATTAAGATTTTACAGGATGCACACATACGTTTTACTTTTTCTTTATAAATTCTAAATAAAAAAATTTGTACTTTGCGTTTCTTTCAATTTTTTTTTTTGTTTTAGCTGTTTTATTTGGGTAAAAGTAATATTCGAAGCCCCTACCGACCATTCAGTGTTAGCATAAACATAACATTATTCTTATGCTTAATGAAATATGTCAAAGTCGTCCTTAATGAATGTCTCTAAAATATATATTACATACAAGTTTTTCATTTCAAATTTAATGTGCGACCAAAATAATTATATCCAAAATATAAGTAAAAAAAAATAAACATATACAAAAAACAATAACAAATTATTTTACTAATTAAGTGGAATTGAATTATTTACTTAAAGCTCTGTTTGGACATATCTGTTTTGCTTTAAATATTAATTTAATTTGTTCTTTTGTATTTCGATACATTTTGTCATTTTGTATATTTTTTTTTTATTTCCTCAAAATTATTATTTTATGAGTTTTTCGAAATTGTAATTTAAACAGAATTAATTATATTTGACCTCTAAAATATTATCTTTGGTAAATTATAAAATTTTCGAACCTTTGAAATATGTTGAAGTAAAAGCAATTTTTCTTCACTTCAATAACGTAAAAATAAAATGGGAAAGTTGTTTCTAAAAGGGGAGAATCAAGATGAAACAGGAGAGCTTCAATGATTTTCAACTGATTTTCTTATTCTTTTATTTTTCAATTTACAAGTTCTAGTTTTTTTTTTTAGTTTCGCAAAGTAAAATCACTTCATTTAATAAGATACTTCAAACCCTTTAAGTAATGAACTTATTATTTTTCAAATTAAGTTAAACAAAAGATGAAAAAGAATAGACTGAGATTCACTATCAATATGTATGTACTTATATGCATATGTTTGTATGTATTTATAGCCTGAAGAGGGTTAATCTAGATCTGAACAAAATTAGGTGGTATGCTATGGGTTTTCTATCTATAACTAAAATATAACCTATACATCGCAATAAGTGAACACTATAAAACTACAAACAGTTGAGTATATACATATACACATAACTTCTTCTATTTAAATTCCTTTTTCCCACATCTTTAAATTTTCGTTTGTAACAACATATCATAGAGACATTATAATCATATATAAATAATCAGACAGCATGACTGTTAAATTGACTGACTTTCCATTTAGATATATATGTACGATGTACATATCTATATACATATAAATATATAGTTCTTAGATATATGTACATATATGTATTATTATAATATATGAAAATTGTTTAGTTTAAATTTTCTTAAGGAAACATTAATTATTCAAAATGAATTGTTTTAGTTTCACTAGCACTTAAAATAATTTCTCATATACAAAAGATTATGATCATAATAATACAAAACTACATTCATATAAAACATTGTATATATATTTATATATATATATATATATATATATATATATATATATAAGTATTGTAAAGAATCTAAAATCCTATATTCTATAACATCCAGCCAGAATGAAGATGAAGAAATAACTGGCAAAAAAAAAGATGTATTTAGATATTTATAGTTAGAGAAAGATATGCCAGAATTGTATAATAAGCAATTCATTATAGGTCTTAATATAATAGCCCCACGGTGTTATTTTCTTATTCTTATAACTTGAACAATAATTATAATAATATAAATTAAAATACTTTAAACTAACAACAACATCCACATCATCATCATTATCATTATCATTATCACGATACCCCTTTAAGGTATACACATTTAATAGAGATTTTTTCTCTTACATATGCGCCTAATTTCGGTCCTGTTTTTGATATAGGTGAAAGGTGCCTACCAAAATATCTACATTTATTACTATATAGATACATGATTGAATACTCCTTTTTAGATATCATTTATCTATACTTACATTTCTATATATATATATATATATATATATGTATATAATCTGCTATATGGGTTTTAAGTCAAGTATAAATTGATGGTGCAATAGCGCGGTGTATAAAACATACTCAACTTCAACTTTCCTTCTTTTTTTTTCTCTAACTGATATTTATACATATAAGGTACATTATGTCGGCATATATTGCCAAATATATTTTGTATTTTTATATCTAACGATTTATAATAAAAATAAATTTACACTGTTTTTATTGTTTAAAAAATTTGTAAGTACCAAAAAAAAAAATAGAAATCAATTCACAATCTTTAATTTTGTCACTTTAGTTTTTCTTATTCAAATTTGTTCCAATTTGTTAAATTTTAATTACAAAATTTGGAATATGAAACTAAAAACAATTTCAACTTAACTAATCTTATTTGATGTTAAAAATTACGTATTTGTTGAATTAGTTTTTTTTTTCGTTTAATCGGAAATTAATCCAATTATTAAAAATAAAGTTTTACTAAATTTTACTGTTCCACTGAATACTTTTTCACTTTTAATTTAATTAAGTGATTTATTTAAATCCACTAGAATTAAAATTATTTCAATAAATAAATAGGTAGTTTTTGGTTTTAAGAAAATCAAAAAAAAAAAAAAACAAATAAAGAAAGAAGTATTTTTGGACTTTTCTTCAACTTTTATAAAATTTCATTTTTCTTTCCAACGTTACAGTGTATGGATATAAGAAGTAATAGAATATTTATATACATGTGTATATGTGTGTGTATTTGTGTAATTCAAGAAGGGTAAAAGTTTAGGATCTTCGTCGTTTTTCTATAAAAAAAAAAGGAAAAATGAATAAGAAGAAAAAAAGGAGAGGAAAGGAAAGGAATGGAAAGGAAAAAAAAAGAAACTACAAGAGGGGTTGTGTATTCAATATATAGAATCAAATATAAATATCATTTTTGTATATGTATGAATATATGTATGTCACCTATGCATGTATCTGATATATCTACATATGTATATGAATACGTGTATGCTCATGAAAATGATGAAATGTGAGATGGTATTATATATCTATACATATCTATAATATTATGGAAAAAGTCAAATATGATTATGGCTTTAAAGGGAAATGATAAAGAACTCTTGAAAACTAAGTAAGAAAAAAAAAAGAGAAAAAGAAATCGTTTTTATCCTCTCCTCTACCCTTCTTATAGAAAGAAGAAAAAAAAAAGGATAAAATGAAAATGTTAAGATGAAGAAAAGGAGTGTTGAGGGGAATGAAGAAAACAATTTTTGGAAGGGAAAAGAGAAAGAAAATATTATAGAACTTTTATTGTGTTATCTCACCGATAAATACACTTTATCAATTTTTTCATATTATTATTAAATTTGCATTATCATCGGGGGGTGGTAATAGAAAAGCGATGGAAATTGCTCTCGTTCTGTATACAAACGCAAAACTGGTATTATTTTTTTGATTATTAAAGATTTTAAACCAAACATTTCTATTAATTATTATTTATTTTATATCCTAGTCCATAACTCAATATGCACAATAAAAAAACCAGCAACATGATAAAAATTTTATCAAAACATTAGTTAGTTAGTTTAATTCAAATGTTAGTCCTTACATTAGTTTATGATGAAACGTCGTCTTGTAAATTTTAAAAATACCATTTATTATTATTTTTTAACTATATCGTTGTTTTAATTAAAAGACCTGGTTCCTATTATAAGAGGTTATGGAAAAAATTCCTTCTTTTTTCCTAAACAAATCCTAAACTGATATGAAATAAAGGACTAAGTTTGATAATTGTTTCAATTTAAGAACATTATTAATAATATTCTTTACAACAATATATTTAATAAAAGATTTTATATAGAACAGTCGATTTATTCTGATTTTTCAATACTTAAAATTCAATTATTTATAATATTTTTAACACGACGAAATCTGCATAACAAGTGCTTCAGATACAGCTTTCATGCGACCGTTTCTCATTCCTTTTTCATTGAACTCACACAATGACTATCTATATTATTGAACAGGGGTTACACACTACTAAATACAATTAATAACTATTGATTATAAAATAAATTAAACTCATATCAAATTGACAAAAAAAAATAATTAAAACAAAAAAAAAAATGATAAAAAGAATTAAATTAAAAAAAAATCATAATAATTAGAAAATTAAATTTTATTAATCAAATTAAGTTAAAAAAAATTGAATTGATTGAAATCAATTTGTATGATATAATTATTGTGTTTCAGTTAATAATTTAAAAAAAAAAGGAAGATTGATTAGCAGTTTGTGTTATTCCAATCAATGAAAATAATTGTTTATGAAAATTGGATATTTTATTATAATTGTTAAAATACAAAATTTTAAGCATGTTCCAGTAATTATTAAATTATTTAGTTTGTATTAATTTAGATAATTAGATATTTACATTTTTTTTTAGTTTTTTAAATAATAGTGAAAATTTTTGATTATCGTTCAATTTATTCTATTTTTATTTTTGATAAATTTATGGGAAAAAAAGACAAAATAAAATCTAATAAGTTTTTTTTATAAATGTATGAATTATTCCTTGTAAAATTGATCAATCAGAAAAATTGTTGTAAAATATTGAAATATTTGTGACTGCTTGAATTTGAATATTATGTAGTACCATTGGTACCATTGTCATTCTTTTCTTTCACCAATCCAATTTCAATTCAATGATTGCATTATTATTATTATTATCATTGCAATTTGTTTGCTTTATTTGAATGGTTTTGTTTTATTTGCAATTGCAATTGCAATTGAAATTTTAATACTTTTTCACTGATTTTTTTCTCATCTACAATAAACTAGAAAAACTAAATAGAAATTGTTCTAATAGTGTGAAAATTACATTTTTAGCAGCTAACAAAAAGTACAGCTCGCAAAAAAATTTTTCCAACCCTTCTTCTTCAATGTCATCAACCACCCATAGGAACATAACACTAATATTCATGTCACGTAAAATCCGATTGAGCGACAAACGTTTTACGATTAACATTTTCTTTCTATTTTTTTGTTCGGACTTTTTGAAATAATTTTTTTCCGTGTTGCTGTTGTTGTTGTTGTGGTATTATATATATATTTTTTTTTCTCTGGTCGCTTTACTCTGTTTTACTTTGATTTGCCATTTGAACAATCATTGCAAAGGCACACAGGAAAAAAAAAAGAGAAGAAACACAAGAGAAAATACAATAAAGTGTTGTTTAAAGGGGATTGCAGGGTTGATATCAGAGTAAAAGCAGTATGAGAATGGAATAACATTGCCAACATTAAAATAAATAAAACAGACCCCAATAACACTAAAAAATAAAAAATAAATGACGACGACAGGGAATTTAGCTTCTGAATAAAAAAAAAAAAAAAGGAATAAAACGAGAAAAAAAAGGTGTGAGGATTTTTTTTTTCTTCTAAATTTGTCTTTCATTAAATTTTATATTATTCCTCGTCAAAATGACTTTCGCTTAGAAATTAGCCAAATTAATATTTGAACGATTTGTTATTTTTTTTTTTTAATATTTTATTTAATATTTTTTCTTTTCATCTATTTCATTAGATGAAATCAGAAACAGAAAGAGTGAAAGAGAAAATATTCAAATGAGATTTCCTTTTTTTTTTATATATAAAAAAAAAATTTCCTGATGATACAAACACCGAAATATTTCAATAATGAGAACGCGACATTTAAATTTCAAAACCATCTCTCGCCGTCTTTTTTTTTTTTTTATTTGGCCTCTACTACACGGGCAATTATTATTTTGTTCAAACAAAATGTAAGAGTTGCGTAAAAAAAAAAAAAAATGAAGAAAATCTACAGGAATAATTTTGTATTTTGTGTTTTCTTTTTTTTTTTTTTTTTAATTAATTTAAATAATATAAAACATGGAGGCTTTTGAATGAATATTTTGTATTTATATATTTTTCAATTACCAAAAAAAAAAAAAAAAGAGAAGAAGAGAAAAATTGAATTTATAAATTAACTTAACCCAGGAAAAGATAAAAAAAAAATAACTGCATAATGAATCCATGAAGGAAGAGAAAAAAAAAGAAACGTCTTCCAGTTGATTTTTTTTTCTTCTTTTCGAGGCTTTCTTACGTTTTTTTTTTTAGGTGGCAAATGATAAAAGTGGGATGAGTACTTTATGAAGAGGGCGCGTTAGGTTATTTGAATTCATTTGTAGAAATTGCTCCTTCATTTACTTAGATACATAATAAAAAAAAAAAAAGAAAACGGCAGAAAAAAGAAGAAGAAAAATAATAAAATAATACAATATTGTATAATATTCTCTGATGACGATTGGGGTGATTGTGGATTAAAGGGTGCGGTAACGCATAATTTTCAATTTGATTCTATTCGTTTTTATTGTTTTTTCTTTATTTTTTTTCTTCTTTTTTTTTTTTTTGGTTAGAATAAATTTTAAAATTTAATTGCCATTAAGATTGATGTTGATTTTGTTGCTGTTGGTAAAAGAGGTTGGTGGTAGTTGATTGTGATGGTAATGATGATTTTTGTTGGTTCATCAGAATTATAAGAAAAATAGGATAAGGAAAAAAAAATGTGGGAAAAACCAAAATAAGTGAGCTTATTTAATAATTTGTTTAGTTTTTCTTTTATTTTTATTCTTGTTCATTTCTCATTTCGAAATTCGAAATTTTCAATTTTCATAAAGTTTTTCATTTATATTTTATTATTTTTGTTATTGTTGTTTCAACTACTTAACGATGACTGATTATATTAGAAATAATTTTGACGGCAACAAGAAATTGTTGTTGTTTCCTTTTAATTATAAAAAAATACTAGGCGCCTCCATTTTCATTATCATCTTTTGTTTCTTGTTTCTCGTTAATCCAACAAACTGCCATTTTGACATTTAAAATTTTGTTTTAATTATATATTTATTTGTCCCCTAATAAAATTCAATATAAATTTAAGAGTGTAAAGGTCAGTGCTGCGTTAATACGTGACGATCAAATACTTTCTGATTTAATAATGCATCGCTAAGTCACATAATGAATTTTTTGTATTGCAGAAGCC